>JASUUL010000065.1:0-308880 GCA_030449875.1 Aegle marmelos
TTCATTTTTAAATTTAGATTTAAAATTCCTTCTCTATCTTGTAGTTTTTGTATTTTAGTAAAGTTTCCTTTTTATCCACTAGTTAAAATAGTGTTAATTTTAAACACCCAGCTTGGGTTGAAAATGGGGAATCTCAACATGTCAATGAAACTTATTTAGTAGAGTTTACTTTCTCTTCCCCTACAATATTTGTGGTTATTTTGACTTTTAATTAAATGAATAATAATAGTCTTGTCTAAATCACATACAGTTAAACTAGCAGCGCAGTTCAAGGTTATTATTATTCGGCATGATAAATTCTTACATATTTATTTAGCGTGGGTTCGTAGGGTGTGGAATCTATGATTTATTTATTTTAGTTAATATTTATTTCACGTAATTTCTTTTTATATCTATTAGTGTATTTTCATTATACAACGTCTGAATTAGTATAAATAATTTCTCTCTTATCTTTATTTTTAAGTCAACGATTGCCTAACCTAAAGCGGTGAATGAAGCAAGTTCTAGTTCACCCGCGGTAGCATGGAGAGTCAAATGGTGATAACCTTGAAAAGGAAAAGAAATCGACAATAAAGTGGAGATGTCAAAAATCAACTATTATTGTCGCGAACAGGAATCATCATCGAGAGAGAAAAAGAAACCAAACCCACGACAATATGTTACTAAAGTTCCATTTCCTAAGAAGTTAGATAAAGTAAAGAAAGGAAAATTCACAGGTGAGATTTTTGAAATCTTCAAACAGGTAAGTGTTAACATCCTTTTACTTGAAACCATAAAACAAGTGCCGTCATCGTATGCCAAGTTTCTTAAGATTTTTGTACTAAAGAGAAATATTCATGTTGGAAAGGTATTTTTAATAGGAAAATATTATTCTATACTCAACATATAAATGCCTTTAAAATCACGAAGATCTAAACTCCTCACTATCTCATAGTAATATAGGGAACGCGCGATTGAGAGTCTTTGTTGGATTTGGAGCTAGTGTAAATCATTGCCTTCTTCGTATTTGTGAAACTTGGACTGGCGAATTACATCCCACTCGGTGGTGTTAACTTGCGGTCGGTCCACGAAAAATACCTTATGGTATTGTGGAGAACATGTTTATCGGGTAGACAGTTTTATTTTCTTGGATTGATTTCATTGTAATTGACCTTTCAGCAGTCAGGATTCAAAAAAACACATTCCCACGTTATTATTCCGACCTTTCTTGGCTTGTGCTTGAATTCTTGCACGTATTCAATCTGGAACCAGGATATATGTAGTTGTCTTTTGGCAATATGACCATGAAACTTCGATATCTTTAACATTGCTAAACAACCTCGTAAGTGCAGGATGATGGAATTCTTGATGTGGATTTAAGAAACCTTTAGTTGATAACAATTTTTTTCAAATCTTAGTGATGACCTTTGCAAACTTGTTTAACTCACTTTGGTTTGAATTTTGATATTGATGATCAATCGATGAAGTCAGCGCCCTACTTGATGACCATCCATGGACAATAAATAGAAGTCAAGAGTTGAACAACTAGTGCCATCGAGAAAAGAAACTTAGCCCATCATCAGAATTACCACCAAAAAATAGCTCAAGCCATTACCAACACTTTGGAATAACTGGGAGAAGAAAGCAGTAATCATCTTTCTCTCTCAAACGAACAAAAAGGTAAGTTGTTGGATGTTTTAAAAGAGAGCATAAAGAAGCATTATGATGGATCATGCGGACATAAAAGGTATAAACCCGGTGGAGGAAATACAACGATTAAATCGGTTAAATCTAACATGAAAGAGGTTGTTCGCACTAAAGTCCTTAAACTATTAGATGCATGTATCATTTACCCCATTTTAATAGTTCGTAAATCGATCTGTGCAAAGTTGTTCTAAAAAGTCGGGAGTTCTGTAGTTATCAATGCTAATAATGAATTAGTATCCACTATAGTAACTATAGGATGGCGTGTATACATTGATTAGAAAGTTGAATTCGGTCACGTAAAGACCATTTTCCTTTACCATTTATCGATCAAATGCTTGATAGATTAGCGGTCATAAGTTTTATTACTTTCTAGATGGCTATTCGAGGATCTGATGATTCCATAGCACCAAAAGATCAAGAGAAGACTACCTTCACTTGTCCTTTTGGCACTTTTGCATATAGGAGAATGCCATTTAGATTATGTAATGCACCTACTACATTTCAACGATATATGTTAAGTATTTTTTCTGATATGGTTGAATGATTCCTTAAGGTTTTTATGGATGACTTTTCTATTTTTGGAGATTCGTTTGATCAATGTTTACATCATTTAACACTAGTTCTGCAGAGATGTATTGAGAAGAATTTAGTCTTAAATTGAGAGAAATGTCATTTTATGGTTAAACAAGGTATCGTTCTCAGTCACATCATTTCAAGTAAAGGTATTGAGGTTGATAAAGCCAAGATGGATCTCATTTCCAATCTTCCTCCACCTAAAATAGTTAAGTAAGATCTTTCCTTAGGGCATTTGGTTTTTATAGACGTTTCATTAAAGATTTTAGCAAAGTTTCTAGACCCTTATGTAATTTACTTACTAAAGATGTATTTATCTTTGATGATTCATGTCTTGTGGCATTTGAAAAACTAAAACAGTTGTTGACATCATCATCCATCATTCAACCCCCAAATTGAAACTAACCATTTGAGCTTATGTGTGATGCATCTGACTATGCAGTAGGAGCAGTATTAAAATAAAGAGTTGATTGAATTTCCTATGTGATTTACTATGTTAGTATGACATTGAATGATGCACAGTTGAATTATTCAACCACTGAAAAAGAAATGCTAGCAGTTGTGTTTGCATTAGAAAAATTTTGATCTTATCTCATTGGTTGAAAATAATTATATTTCTGAGATCATCTGCTTTATTAAATATCTTCTCATAAAGAAATATGCAAAAGCTAGACTAATTCGTTGGGTGCTACTTTTGCGAGAAATTTGACTTAGAATTCAAAGACAAGAAAGGAACGAAAGAAAATGTTGTGGTGATCATCTTTCCGTCTCTCTATTTTGACACAACAATAGAACATTTACCTTTGAATGAGTCGTTTCAAGATGAACAATTAATGAGTGTGGAAGTAGTACCTTTGTAGTATGTTGATATAGCTAATTATCTTGTTATAGGTCAACTTAGGAGCATTGGACTAAGCGGGACAACGTCAAATTCTTTCTGAAATAAAGAATTTCTTTTGGGATGATCCTTATCTATTTAAATACTGTGCAAACTAAATTGTTAGACGATGTGTCCCAAAGAATGAATTTCAGAATATCCTCTCTTTCTGCCATGAACAAGCTTGTAGAGGCCAACTATATTTCGAGATGCTTACACCTTTTGTTCTTCATGTGATAGGTGTTAACAAATGGGGAGCATTACACGAAGGAATATGATGCCACTAAACCCAATTCTAGTGGTTGAAACTTTTGACGTATGAGGTATCGATTTCATGGGACCCTTTCCCCTATCTTTTAGCCATCAATACATATTGGTCGCTGTTGACTATGTTTCGAAATGGGTAGAGTCAATTCCATGTAGGAACAATAATCATAAAATGGTAATAGGATTTTTGAAAAGCAATATTGTTTCCCGCTTTAGATTCCCTCGAGCAATAATTAGTGATAGTGGTGTCTACTTTTGTAATAAATTTTTCAAAGCACTTTTGACAAAGTACTCCATCACTTTGGCGACCCCATGGGACTAGCGGCCAAGTTGAGATCTCCAATCGAGAAATAAAGTACATTTTAGAAAAAAACAATGAGGCCCGACAGAAAAGATTGGTCATTGCAGCTTGATGATGTATTATGGGCATATAGAATGGCTTTTTAGACTCCGACTACAGGCTAGTGTATGGAAAAGCATGCCACCTACCTGTGGAACTCGAGCATCGTGCATACTGGGCTATTAAGAAATTCAATTTTGACATACAGCAAGTTGGCTTAGAAAGAAGATTACAGTTGGCAGAACTTGAAGAAATTCGAAATGACGCATATGAGAATGCCAAAATTTACAAGCAACGAATGAAAGTCTTTCACGATAAGCAAATTATGCGAAAATCTTTCACTCTAAATTAGAAAGTACTTTTATTCAATTCTCGCTTGCACTTATTCACAGGTAAGTTACGCTCTCGATAGTCTGGCCCATTTATTGTTCACACTATTTTTCCGCATGGGGCAATTGAAATTAAGGATCCAACAAATAGTGTCACTTTCAAAGTTATTGGTCAAAGATTAAAGTCATATATAGAATACCAACCACTTGAAGAGGACAGCGAAATAAATTTAAGTGACCCACCTATTTAAATTGAGACTTTTGTTTTCACTGATTTGATTGTTTATTTTCTTTATTTTTTAGTTTTTATCATTCTTTTGCTGATTGAAATTATTTTTGTTTAAGTGTGTTTGTTTAACCGTTAAGTTTTTTCCTTATCATTTTAATCATGAGACAGTTCCTCTTAAACATTCTTAGCAAAACTTCATAAGCGATTTCCTTCACTTCCTCAGAATGCTTTCCTCACCATTTATAAAGTTCGGTCCGAACGCATGCGATTGCTTATGAAGAATAACATCCCTGCTGACATCCGTTGGTTAATCAAGGCAAAGTTCACTTAGCAGGTGAGTTACCTCTTAAATTTATTGTATACATGCCTGATTGTGGTAAAGGAAATTATGCAAAAAAAACAACGAGCTCGAAGACTTTCTGTTGCTTGTCATAAATGTGCTAGAATGATATGCAATAAAAAATCATGTTCTTTAGGAATGGTATTTGATAACAGAAAAGATAAGATTCAATTCATTAGGGATGGCTTGAATAAGGAGTTATTGGATGATATCCTTTTGTCTCTTGAAACGCATCCCAGTGGATATGTCCAAAATGTAATACTCCAGTTATGGCTATTATTCTAGAAAGAATGTGCAAACTATAGTCTCGGAAATCTGACTATAAAAGACCATGTTTGCCAGTTTGTAAGAAAACTAGATGGGAAGCCTATCCTCGACCCATAGAGGGCGTTCAAGCTGTTCTAGATGTAAAACCAGAGGAAGATGTGAGTCACCATCACAACTATCTGTAAATATCCTTTTACCTCTCTGTTCTTTTTATTTCACTGTTATTTTATTACTTGCATTATTGTTTTTAATAATTTCATTTACTTTTTTCTTTTTACTATTTTCTTTTTGACTTTTGAGCCATGTGCCTTACACGTTAATTGACATAATGTCTCATACACAACTGTAACCAACTTTCACCAAGGTCTTTAAACACGAATTTTTTTTAATGAGCACTCACAAGTTGTTTTTTAGCAGTATCTTAATGGCAGCTACTTCCAGTAAACAATTCAAGAACATTTGTGTGCTTTTTGAGTTTCATTATGGCAAACATAAAGAGTTCATAGAAGCAACCATAGATCTTGGTCTAAGAATAGCAGAAAGAAAATTGCACTTGGTGTATGAAAGAGGTGACCGAGGGTTATCCAAAATGGTATCAGAAGCTGCTTTTGTCAGAGAGAGCCAAGTGTTAGGCATCATCCCTCAAATCCTAAAACCTTTGGGTTGTTTGTCTCATATCACCAACTGGAGAAGAGTTAGTCGTCTCAGGTATGCAAGAACGAATAACTGAAATGCTCAATCATGCCGATGCTTTTATTTTCCTTCCAAGCGATCTTACAACTCTTGAGACACTAATGACATTAGCATCTTGGTCCCATCTGAACATTTATCAGAAACTCATTGGTTTGTTAAATATCAATAACTTTTATGATGGCTTTCTCGCATTTCTTAACCATACAATAAAAAATTATTTCATTCCTTCCTCAGTGAAAAAAATCTTTATTTGTGCACATACTGCTAATGCGCTACTTGATTTGTTATAAGCTTATCAAGTAGGGCAAGATCCCAGGGCTATTGTGTTGGACTGTTCAAATAATGATGGTAACAGTAGCAGCAATAAGAAGTACAAATTAGATTTAACTCTTCACTTATAAATATTTTCTTCAATATTGCAGTGCCTAGGTGATGTCTTCTAAACTCTACTTCTTTCCTTTCAAACATTGAGGATAATATTTTGTTCTGGTTGGAGGAGGGAATAGTTGTAATTGTGGAATGTTGAACTAACCATGACTAACTTTTTGAGTTGAAGATGGCTGAGTATGGAGTGTAGTGACTCTAGAAACGCATCTTCTTAGTAAAAAAAAATTGTGTGTTTTTTCTTTCTAACTTTTCATTTTTCTCCTTTATAAATATATGTTTTCAAGTTTTTAAAGTCAAAGATGGCTGAATATGGAGTATAGTAACTCTAGAAACGCATCTTCTTTAAAAATAAGAAAAAAATTTATTTTTCTTTAATTTTTCTGCATGTATGTTTTCTTTTTATGTTCAGAATAGGTTGGGGGGAAAGAATTCTATTAAAAAAAATTATTTTGTGTGAGTTTTTTTTTATATTGGATGATATGATTACTTTCGAATTTTAGTATTTGTATTATCTTTGGTCTTGAGTGATGTTACACCATGTTTACTATTTCACATGTTGATGTTGGGGATAAATATGAATTGCTTGAAAGAATGCACATGTCATAATAAATTAAGTGAGTTTTGAGCTATTAATTTTTCTTGGAGAGTAACTCTTTTTGCCCATTTTTCATGTAGCTTAGCAATTTATTATTTCATACATGATCTCTAAATTTTCTTTGAATCAACCCATAAAATATATATGTGTGTGTGTGTGTGTGTGTGTGTGTTACTGCATCTAAATACCAACCTAATTAGTAGATATGAAAGATTATTTAGAGTCCTAAAAGACGATGGAAGGCCATTTTTTACCCGTTTAAGCCTTTCTAGTCATCCCTATTATGTAATATCCGTAGTTAGCCCTTTTAAGCCATTTATTTAAAAAAAAAATCTTTTCTTTATTAACTTATCATGCTGACCCACTCTAATTTGGAGTATTACCCGATATCATACAAGTTCCATCCACCTATTTATGTTTGAGAAAAAGAATAAATAATTATTTTGTTCAGCGAAGTTGTGCTACATAAAAAAAAATTCAAAAAAAAGAAGAAAAAAAGAAGAAAAAAAAGGAAGAAAAAAGATATACAATAGCAATAAATAAGTAAAATGCATCTTGTAATTTCAAAAATTCTTGAACTTTCTCTCAAACATATATATTTTGTTCCCTATTTTTCTTTCTTTGTTAGCCATGTCCCTAGCCTACGTTACGTCCTAATAAAAGTCCTTCTTGATTTTAGAGCGCTATAGTCTGAAATAAAAGCTAGTTATATGGGCAATTAAGATGTAGTGATGCATATAAAAGAAAAAAAAATGAATACATTGGGTCGACTAATATTTTATTTGAGATCATATTATTTCTAAGCTATGGGCTTATATTTTTTATTCATCTTGGTGAGAGTGTATGATATTTCTTTATTATTTTCTCTCAATTTACCATTCATTGTAGTGACAAAATTTTATTGGGATTAATTTATTTGTGAGAGTGTCACTACAACCGGTGAGATTTTGGAGTTGGATGTATCATTCTTGAAAGTGGCCTGATTACTATTCTATAACAAAGTCGCTTTGGCGATGTATATGGATGGTTGATGTAGGTGTGATATTCCTTTAGACTGAAGATAATGTTTATACTTTTATTTGATTGCTATCATTAATCTGATTGAACAAATACATGTGTTTCCTTTAAAAAAAAAGTTTTAAATTTTATCTTGGCTTTATTTGCTAGAGACTAGCAATAAACTAGTTGGGGGGTGTGTTAAGTGTTAGAAAGTATATATTTATAAAGGAGAAAATCATCATTTTACACTTTAAGTCTCACTTACATTGCTACTTTTATTTATTTAAGTATTTTGTTATTTAATTATATGTGTTTTATTATAATTATGTATTTTAGGAGCATCACGACGTTTTACAATGAACGAGTGATCAGACAGCAAAACGAACATCATATTTAGACTCAGGACGGTCGAAAACCTTAAGAGGAGCATTAAAAGAAAAAGTCATTGTTCACATACACGGCACTGTTCATACGTACGGTACTGTTTATGGTACTGTTTACGACACTGTTCATAGTACTGTTTATGACACTGTTCATATATACGGACCGATGATGTGGCAACTACCTATGACGTGGCAGTATCTGATTGGACAAATTATGTAATATTCACTGCTTATGTGGCATTGACCGATGATGTGGCATCAACCGATGATGTGTCATGATCTTATTGGGCTAAATTTCTTATGTATTGTAGATCGATGACGTGGCAACATCTCAGTGGAGTAAAAATCGTGTGTACAGTATATGCGCATACATGGGATTATTTACTATTGAGACGGTGTTATTGTTCAAACGTTGACTGTTGACTGTTGACTAATGACGTGGCGTAATCCTAAGTGTCCGAACTATTTTTAATCCGATGATCATGATTCACTCAATGTATCTATAAAAAGGGGGCTTTCCCCCTAATTTGACACCATTGAATTCATTTTTAAATTTAGATTTCTGAAATTCCTTCTCTATCTTGTAGTTTCTTTGTATTTTAGTAAAATTTTCTTTTTATACCTAGTTAAAATATGAGTAGCTAATTTTCCTTTTAAACTTGGGTTGAAGGTGAAATCTCAACATGTCCCATGAGCTTAATTTGGTAAATTTACTTTCTCTTCCCCTCTACTATTTGTGGTTGTTTTGACTTTTCGTTGACAAATAATAATAGTCTTATCTAGATACCGCCTTGGTTAAACCGGCACCCTAGTACAAGGCTATTATTATTTAGCACAATAAGCTCTTGGCACCATATTTATTTGAGCGTAGTTCATGAGGCGTGGAATCCCCTCTTATGATTTAATTGGTATTAATATGGAATATTTAGCCCATGAAGCATGTTGATGCAGATCTGGATACCCAAGTGCTTTATTATAACAGTTTCATTTTTAATTATTCCCACCATTTGAATTCACAATTTAAGATAAATTTACCATAATTTAATTACTCACTTAGAAAATTAATTCTGCATATAATTAAAATCAACCTTCTCGTAGGATCGACACTTGTCACCATTAATCTATTATATAATAGATTCGTGCGCTTGCGAGTTGAATAAAATTTGCACAATACAACTAACATATTAATTTTAACTGTCATATAAGTCAGAGCTTCATCTTTAGGAAGATCATCTTAATTCTAAGTCATGGCATGAGCATCACGAGCTTTTCTTAACGGCATTTTTTCAAATTCAAATTATAAAGGTGTAGGGGTTAAACTAAAAATAAAATAAATTGTGGCTGTAATTGTAATTAAATAAAAATTTAGGTTTTCTAGCGCTAGCAATCGGAAACTGAGTAAAGGTGGTTAGATCTAGAAGATTTTGGGCTGGTGAGTATTGTAGTGGTGGTGGTTTGTAAAAAAAAGAAAAATAGTGGTTTATTTGGAATTTAGAGATAATAAGACAAGTTTTGTGGTTTTCATTTCTAGTGATTTGGTTGGTTGATCGCGATGAGAACAGTAAGAAAGGTTTGCCTGATAGAGACGAGTTGATTAGTGGTGGTGATGATGGCCAAATCATGGCAGAAATTGGCTAACAAAGGCGACAACTATCTCAGCTATTTTGGCAATTTTTTCGGCATTCAGTGGCTGATGGGTCACAGAGTTTGCTCGGGGTTTGATGGTCGGTTGTGTCTGGTTTGGATGGTGGTGGTTTTGGCTTGATTGATGACAAAAAACAAAAGGTCGGCAGCCTTGGATGGTGGATGCATGGCTGGCATTTTGCTAGCTTCTTTTTTTTCTGTTTTTTAATTTTTTTTTGGAAAGCTAAATGGAAAAAAAAAATCAAAAAGGGAAAAAGAGAGGTTTAATGGTAGATAGAATGTCATTGGTGATGCTAGGTTTTAGCTCTAATACCAAGCTGATGCAGTAAAAGTTTATAATTTTAATATTATGTTGATTTTAGAAAATACGAAAATAGAGAATAAGCTAAATTCACGTTGATTTAAAAGAATATCGCGAATTTAAGTGGTTTATACTCATTGATTACGTAGAATACCCAAAATTAACTAATTTCAACAGTCATATAGAGATTTGAAACTGAAATATTATTGAACTCAGAAAATTATACCTTTTAATAACTATAAGAGTAAGCTATTTATACTACTAACAATTATCCTAAACCATAAAGTAAAAGAAAAATAAAGTTCTAAATTAGAAAGGAAAAACAAAGACTTAAAATAATGAAGAAACTACTCCTAATATAAAATTAATTTCCTAATCTATATCAAAGTACATTATACGTAGTACATAGAATATAGAATATAAACTATATAAACATACGGTCCATTATTTTAAATTTTAAACTCAGATCATTAGAATCATGATTTATCATTTGAAAGAAATTAAAAAATCTATATTGACTAGTGCAATGTGAAAAGTGAATAAATACTCTACAAATATAAAAATGAGCATAATTTCTCAAGTAAAAAAGATATGTAACAATGAGTTCAATAAAAATTTTGCCTCTCTATATAATAGTTGATAATATTAAATACTCTCAAAAGGTCAAAGAAAAAATGAACAATTTTAGATTCATATTTTGGAAAAAAAAATTGAATTGAAAAATGTAAGTTATTAAAAAATTCCTTAATAATACAAACTTTATATTAATCTTTTTAATTTGATCAATTATTACTTTTTATTTTCGTAGGACCCTAATGGATTCAAAAAAAAAAATTCATCTTATGCATTTAGTGAAATTATTATTTTAGTACATTGGCCCAAGTTGAGACTGAAAGAATTTATTATTTAAGTGAGTATTTTAATTATCAAATATTTATTGAGATTTAACTGTAATTCTAATGACAACACTATTATTTCCTAACAGTCCTTCTCTCTTCCTTTTTATTCAATTTTTATAGTCAAAAGTTGCAGAAAATGTTTAATCGAATGATATTTCTCTCTCAGCCATAATAGTTTAGTTTAGTGATTAGAACCCAAGGCTCACAATTGTGAGGTCTTGGAGCCCCTGCAAAACTTTGTGGTTCCTTCCTCAAATTTCAATAAAGGTTGTCTTTTTTCACTCGAAATATGAGTAGAATTGATGTATCTCGAATATTAAAGAATGTTAAATTAGGACAATTATAAATTAATATTAGTAATTGTTTGATTGTATATATCAGTTGAAGTCTCATATACATGAGTTGTAATCTTTAAAAATAGTCTCATGTAATAAAAAAATAATATTTCTCTCTCAACACCCAGTATACTAAGTGTCTTACTTCTAATTAGTTAGGATAACATTTCTTCCCAAATTTCTTTTCCTTTTTTTGATTTATTATATTTCTTTGTTCTTTGAATTTGTAGGTCATCTTATTTCTTAAAAAATTAATAACATTTTTTTTTGAGGTGTGTGTATGCCATTTTATATTGATGCCAAGATAAGAAGGGAAAACAAACCTTTGTTAAGAGTTTTATTTGAAGTACAAAATTGAGAATTGATTTTATAAATCATTGAATTTTATTACCTAAATTATATTTTACAGATGGTTATAATTAGTAATCATTAAAGGGAATATGTTTAAGTTTTAAAAGATTACTACTAATGCTAACAAGGAAAGTGAGAGAAAAGAGGGTTCATCATTTACTTAAAAAAAAAAAAACTCTTGTTCTAAATAAATAATATTTTTATTATTTTAAAAATATAAGGTTCAAGAAGATTTTGGAGGGTCCTAATCATTAGAGTGAATAGTTCAGCTCATTACTAAAACATCCCGCGAAGATGGCCGAAGCCCAAAAAATAAAATAAAAGTATCCACAAATTCGAAAATATCAAAATGGTCCAAACCCCATCCACAGTCCAAACCTGCCGTCTGACTCTCTAGTTGTCCACGTCACCCCCCGCTTCACACGCGTTCACCACTCATTGGTTCAACCTCGTGTCCACATGGCCACGTACGCACCCCATAGATAAAACCCTCGCAAAGAGGACAAAACACATTCACGATTCCGGTCCCGTTTTAGCAGAATTCAGATTCATTTAACGTTACGTTTCTCTACGGTTCTCCGATCCGCTTGTTCGTAAGGTTAGTTCTTCAGTTTTGATCGATCTACATTTCATTGTGTGGATTATGGTGTTGACTTTGTTGACAAATCTATATGAACATCGATTTTAATCCTTTTTTTTTTTTGCGCTTCGCATAACCGTATTTCGCATTTAGATCTGAAAATTGCAATTGAGATTCAAGTTACTTTCTAGGCAACCAAACAGAATGTTGCTGTTGGATCTGCGTTTCCGTGTGCACGCCTGAGGCACTATCATGCCAGCTTATTTTGCCGATATTTTCTTTTTTTTAGCTGGAGTAACAAAAAATTCTTAGATCATTCCATTGCGGCTGATAAGATTATTTGTAATTCTGTGGAGCTAACCAAACAGAATGTTACAAGGATAATTTTTATTGTTCATAATGCTATTATGCAGATGTGAATTAAATGTATTCATAATTTTTGTTTTAGTTCCAGTTTAAGATTATACAGCTGAATATTAATACGTGTTGAGTTCAAGATTATATTGTTGAATTTCAAGCTTTTGTGGTTGAGTTCAAGTTTGGTAGCAATTGTCATTAACCTCACTTTATTATTTATTCAGTTTAGTATGAATGGTATTAATAGACTTTGGGATATTTATATCGTGGTTTGCAGATTAGGTTGGTCTAGTTGGGACTGAATAAGATGGGTGGTGGATTCAGAGTGCTCCATCTTGTCCGGCCTTTTCTTGCATTCCTTCCTGAGGTTCAGAGCGCAGACAGGAAGGTTCCTTTCAGAGAGAAGGTTATTTACACTGTAATCTCTCTCTTCATATTCTTGGTATGCAGTCAGCTCCCGCTCTATGGCATCCACTCGACCACTGGTGCAGATCCATTCTATTGGATGCGTGTTATTCTTGCTTCAAACCGTGGGACTGTGATGGAGCTTGGTATCACCCCAATTGTGACATCTGGATTGGTGATGCAACTACTTGCTGGGTCAAAGATCATTGAAGTGGACAATAATGTTCGCGAAGATCGTGCCCTCTTGTAAGTATTCCTTATGGGCTAAGTTCATCTCGGCTTCTGACTTACTATGAGTTATTTATTAGTCAAACTATCTGCTTCTTTTGCCGAATCTATGTTCCTTAATGATGACTGTTTTGATGACTGTTTTTCCTCCCAGAAATGGTGCACAGAAGTTGCTGGGCATCATCATAGCTATTGGTGAAGCAGTTGCCTATGTTCTCTCAGGAATGTATGGTAGTGTTAACCAACTTGGAGTAGGGAATGCCATTCTCATCATTGTTCAGCTCTGCTTTGCTGGTATAATTGTGATCTGTTTAGATGAACTCCTCCAGAAAGGTTATGGTTTGGGATCTGGTATCTCCTTTTCATTGCAACCAATATTTGGTGAGTTAAAAATTTACTTTATTGTTTTGAGGACTAAGGAATCTTTTTTGTCTTGTGGCTAGGAGCACTTTGTTGTTTAAAGCTTTATACATTCGCAATATGTGACAGAAGAAGATTCAATAATTAAATAGGTTTTACTATTTTTTGCAGTGAAAACATCATTTGGAAAGCATTTAGTCCCACCACCATTAACAGCGGACGGGGAGCTGAATTTGAAGGTGCTGTAATTGCTTTATTCCATCTTTTGATAACTCGAAATGACAAAGTTCGTGCTCTTCGGGAAGCCTTTTACCGGCAGAATCTTCCAAATGTGACAAACCTTCTTGCCACAGTCTTGATCTTCCTAATTGTCATTTACTTCCAAGGATTCCGTGTTGTTTTGCCTGTTAGATCAAAGAATGCCCGTGGGCAGCAAGGATCATACCCAATCAAATTGTTTTATACCTCTAACATGCCCATCATTTTGCAGTCTGCTCTTGTCTCCAACCTGTATTTCATTTCCCAGGTATTGGAGGTTGATGGTGATACGCTTTGTTTGATAGGATTTTGATTTTGTTCAACCATACTAATAATGTGTGCCTATACAGTTGCTGTACAGGAGATACAGTGGAAACTTTTTTGTGAATCTCTTAGGTAAGTGGAAGGAATCTGAGTACTCTGGTGGTCAATATGTCCCTGTGGGGGGGATTGCATATTATATCACTGCTCCCTCAAGGTAATTAAGACCTTTCTTATCTGGCTACCTTACCTAACTATTGGCAGCATTTCAGTTGGTGGAAGTAACATTATCTTGTTTTGTTTCATGCTCCATTCAATGAAACCAAAAATGTTCCTTTGACATGACATATATATTTTGCAGCTTAGCTGATATGGCGGCCAATCCTTTCCATGCACTCTTCTATCTTGTGTTTATGTTGTCGGCCTGCGCACTATTTTCAAAAACTTGGATTGAGGTTTCTGGATCATCTGCTAGAGATGTCGCGAAGCAGCTGAAGGTATGTGATTTAATGTTTTAACAGGTTTTACTTTGTCAGAAAAAGGTGTGGTTGTTGCATATTGCAGTTTTGGTGAGTGGGGCATTGCATTTCTGCTGCTGTGAACTTGCTGGAAATAAGATTAGACAAAAGTTAATACTCTTGCATATTTTTAGTAGTGTAGTTAAATTTCAAGAAGTGTATTGTTGGTTGATGTAGTTAACATGTGGCTATGCAAACTAGAGTCATTTGTTGGCATTAGACTTGAGTTGGTTATACCAATTTAACCTTCTAGCAAGCAGACTTATCTTAATCATACCTGGTAACATTGTGTTCTTTTCATGTCAATTGAAGTGTTATTACATTTGAATTAATATGGATGGCAAGACATTACCCTGTTGGATCTGTGATGGACCCTTCTTTATTATATCCAAAATTTAATTCACTGTAAAGTAACTGGACTAATCTTTGCTGTGTTCTCATATATCTCATCTGAATTGAAAGCATTCTTGTGCCTTTTCTTCTTTGTTCAATTGTCCGTGGTTCTTTACCTCATATCTGAATGCAGTTAGTGAAACATATTGTTTCTTCTTACACTTTTACTATTTCTGACAGAAAGGACCTGCAGAATGGAACTAGTTAATGCTAACCTGAAAGTTTCAACTAGTTCTTTATTCAGTTTGGCCCTAGTCCTGATCAGTAATTATGAATATAGAGTTTTTTCTCCTAGATTATCTGCCGAGTAAAATGAGGCACATCATTTGTTACAATTTTTCTCTTATTTACAGGAACAACAAATGGTTATGCCTGGACATAGGGAGGCAAACCTACAGAAAGAGCTCAACCGGTACATACCCACAGCTGCAGCATTTGGCGGCATGTGCATTGGTGCTCTCACAGTGTTGGCAGATTTCATGGGGGCAATTGGTTCAGGGACTGGAATTCTGCTTGCCGTCACCATCATTTATCAGTACTTTGAGACGTTCGAGAAGGAGAGAGCCAGTGAGCTTGGTTTCTTTGGTTTTTAAGGTTAATATCTCCCTCAGTTTTGAGTGGTAGTTTGGCCATTCCAATTGAGGTCGCCAGTTGAGCTCTCCTGCAAAATTTTCGGAGAGCTGAGAGATGTATTTAGGCCTTTGTTGACACCAGAGTTCAAGTTAGAATTTAGGATTAATTTGTTGTAATTCACTTTCAACGAGGAAAGTACAAATGGGCAAAAACACAATGCTTCACGCCCCCCAACCTCCCCTTCTTTTTTAATTTTTTGTTTTCATTTGTCTCCTTCTCTTGCTTTATCACTGGTGAGCTTAAATTAAATCTCTTCTATCTTATGGATCTAGAAAGTGTACTTACATGAATTTTACAAGAACGTTGAGGAAAGCGGAGCATAGTTTTCTGAGTTAATTTTTGGATAAGTTTTTCCTGCTTATGGACTGAATTTTGGATATTTATGTAACATCGTTTATTTAACCACATGGAATTGTACCCATGCAGTCGAGTGTCGTGCCTTGTGATTGAAAGGTTCAATTGGCTTAATTTGTTATTTGTGTTCATTTTGTGTTCGATCTGAAATTTGATAAAGAAGCGTTACTATATCCACACTGCATAGGATGCCAATGATGGGACAATGCCTCAATGGTGAACGCTCAAGTGGCGTAATTAAAAGAAAAAGTTGGTGATTGCAGCTTCAAAGTCTAACCTCGATCATGTGTCTTGTGTCTTATCTCGTCATTCTTTTTCCCTTAGTTGAGGTCAAGTTGCCCTCACATAATTTGGCCTATAGGGCATTCACTATTCACATTCGCTACGAGCAATGCAAATTATTCTCCTCTTGTCTCTAATTTTGCTTTTTCAATTTCTATGTCCATGTTTATGGACAGCTGGACATTGCAAATATGTTGCACGAGTGCCAGCAGAGTGGGATGAGGATGACATCTGGATGCAATTTGCTAGAAAATTATTTTATCTTTTTTGAATTATGTAGAAAAATATAAAAAGCAAAAGAACCCCGTGAAAATCTGAAAAATAGTCAGATGCTTCTTAATTAATTGAAACAAAGACGTGGAACATGACGGTATGGATTCAACTTGCTAGTTTTTCAATGAAATTAGAAGGTACCCGCAAATTTAAATTGCGCGAGGTTCGAATATTTAATAAAATTCGTGGTTTTTGAGGGCTTCCTAATTTAACTTTGTAAGGGGCACGTGCGCATCCATCCAACAAATCGTGCGCATTAGTCATTGGATATATATCCAAATTTGGTTTAATTATTGTCTTAACCACCTAATTAACTATATTTTGTAAGGATTATTGGATTGTTCGTTCTTTGAATGAGTTTTGTGTGGGAGAAAAGAATTGGCCAATAAGCTAATGACTTTTTTTAAAAAAATAAAAATAATAAATCCTCACTATAATAAGAATGATGATATTGCCAGTTCAACCTCATTTAGGTAGGATTAGAAAAATATTTATGAAGAATATGTCAAGATTTATACTCAATTAATAAAATTTCGTGTGTACTCCAATGAATGTCAATGAAGTAAAATGGCTCCTGCCAAACTAGAAAGAACAGTCAAAGCCTCTAAGGCAACGTTTGTCCATTCATGCAAGGGAAACAACCTTTTCAAGTCACGACAATTTCAACATAATGAAACTAAGGAATTGAAAAACAAAATACTATAAGCTGGAGATAAAAAATAAAAAATAAAAACTTCGTGGATCATCATCTTCATGTCTCGACAATATAGACATTTGAAAATCAACGAAAAATATACCACGTAAGCAAATACAAAAGTCTCAGATTGATTCTCCATTTTGTTGATAGTTCCCATGTTATTTTCAGTCCGAATTTAAATGTTCTCTAAACCTTAGATATGGGGAGATGTATTTATTTATTTTTTGCAATACAAAATTAGAATTGATTTGAAAGAATTGTTTTATCTGGGAAGATTATTTATTTATTGTTATTATTATTTTTGGTACGTTTTCTTCAGTGGTGAAACCGAAGCATTAAATTATCCCGATGATATTTACTAAGAATCACATTTACTCTCTACCAGCCAATGTCACACACGATTGGATATATCAGGCTTAAATTTTGTGGGACCCTTAAGGAAGTGAAAAAGATTTGCTTGTCCCATTCCCTGGCCAGAGCAACGCTCCATAGTTTTGGTGGTGTTGACTTGGCCTCATTAACTATCAAACATTACTATTTACTACATGTCTCATTCTTGATGGCTTAACGCATGCCTTAGCCAAGGGAAGTATGATTAAGGCATAAATCTCTATTTGTTATAAACCCAAAAGTATTTAAGGACAACGCCATCATGCTCTCTTATTCGGCATGCCCTGAAAGACATCGATATCTTCCTCCTTTTCTTTTATCTTATTTATTTATTTATAAAAAGTCTCAGATACAACAAAAATGCTAAAACTCTAAAAACTAACTCATCAGTGCACGCTATTATGTTACACTTTCATGTTTCATTTGTGTTGTCACATATTATATTATGATACAAAGTGCATGTAATTTTTTGTACAAACATTTTAATTTCTTACTTTTTTTTTTTGTAATCATTCCAGAGTTTCTTCCAATAAAATATGTATAGTTCTCGCGAGTAAAAATAAAAAATAAAAAATAAAAAATAAATTATTTGTTGTTGGGTGTCAATCACAATTTTAAACCAAATCGGTTTGATTACCTTTAAAGCGAGTGTTTGGATGTTACGTTATGTGATATTAGTGAAAAAAAAAAAAAAGGAGTTATCTGAGACCATCTAACATATATTTTTTTTTTAAAAAAAAGGACCTGCACTCATAAGTCTAAAATTGTTTAAATATTTTTTTTCTCTCGGTATTTCGCAAGCTCTTGCAACCAAACAACCATAAAAAAATAGAATTCAGAAACTCTTTTTAGGTAGCCGAGACTTACAACTATTTTATGAAGAATTAAATATCCAGAAAATAGTAAAGAATTGATATGCATATATATACCCAATGGACACTATCTCCGCTTTAGTTTCAAAGCTCTATTTTATTATTTTTTGTAGTGAAATTTTTTGCTAATTGGCCATGGGCATCCCATGAGCACACTGATAGAATGCACTCTCTACTAAATTTCTTGATAAGGCTTTTTACCTAACTATCCCATTATAAAAATCTCTTTAAAGTTAAAAAAGTTTCTTATTAATAAATTTTGTAATACTTTTGAAGAATCTCATTTAAAACAATAAGTGAAATTATGGATTATAAAAAACCCTAATCTACGGTCTGGGTACAACTAGGTGATCGTTTATAATTAATTGATTTTATTGATAAAATAACGGCATTGAGGCTGTGCGGGTAAAATATAGTTTTTGAATAAAAGGTTCGTAATAATTCGGCCCAACTTTACTGCAAATTCCTTTTATTACATTTTTTTTTAGGAGAGCAGATTTCTTTTCTTGAAAAGAATGCTTTGTTGAAAATTCATTTTGAGAAAAATTCGTAAAAGAAAAAGAATAAATTTATTTATTTTTTTAAACAATGATTTTCTGTAAATGTCTAGGAAGTAAAAACAAATGCACCAGCTGGCTCTCTGAATTGCGTAACAATCAGCGATTCGGTGGGACACACTGCAACTCACGTGTCCGACCATTACTTCACACGTGTCTCAGCTCCCCTACACAAACCTCTCACACACGATCTCTCATCTCTTTTTTTACTTTTCAATTCTAGCCGTCCATCTATGCAAAGTCCAACCGTTCATACGTAAGATCTGCAAAAACGCGCTCAGATTTTTAAACCAAAATCCCGATATTACCCCTACCCAGTTTCCGTTTTCCCCAACCATCACCCTCACAACGGACTTATAATATCTTCAAGTTCCAGGGGCGAATACGTAAGGAGAAGGCGACCCAACCTAGACCTTATGTTTTTAAAGTCCCAATGCTACGTCGGAATTTGTCCTTTTTCGTCATTTTCCATTTATTTCTTCCCATTCAAATCCCTGTTCTTCTCTCTCTTCCGGCACTCGCTTTGTGTTTTTCCCCCCCCCCTCTCTCTAAATCCCAAATTATTTTTTATTATTTTTCTCTAAAACTAGCCTTCAGTCTCTCTGCTTCAGCTTCCAAAAGGCAAATTCTGATAAAGAATGCTAATCGAATCAGTGGAGACGCTGTAGTAATTTCAAAACAGAGAGCCCGAGATTCCGTTTTGAATGTTATAATTTTTTTTGGAATTTGGGAGCCTATAACAGGGGAAGATTCTCTGAAAACGGTAAGTTAAAAGAATGAAGTCCGGAAACTCTTGATTCGCTTTTCATTTTGTTTACATTGTGAAACGATCTTCTAGCCTTTTGTTTCAGAAATAGTAGATTAAGAGTTAACGTTTTAGAGTTTTAGCGTAAATGTTTCAAGCTTTTGCTTCCGTTTTCGGATTTAATGCTTGCTTTGCTTTGTTTTGTTTTGATTGTTGAAACTTTCAGTATCGTTTTTGTTCATGTTCTTTCAAGGCTTCTGATTTCGTTTCGTGTGTTTCTGGAATTTGGTTTTAATGTTTTTTGCGTTGTTACAATAGTTTGCAGGGGCTGCAGGTTCAAAGGTCGCTATTGAATTTGCTGTTGCGGTGTTTTTGTCGCTCTGTTTTCTTGAGATTCACGTTACGATGAAGTAAACGCAATTAGAGACTTTGAAATTGCCTTTCGAGATTTCCGCTGTTTTAATTGAAGGTAATTATCACTAATCTTTATCTTCGCAATATTTTATTAATTATTTCTAATTCGCGAATAAAAATATTCATTGTACTTTTAGAAATACTATTTTTTTTTAATGAAGAGTCTTCTAAATTTGGGGATTTCATGTGATTATGATGCGGGCAAGCAAAACCACGTAATTTCCCTTTTGGAGTTAGTAATCCCACCATTAATTTTCAAATTTCTCACTCACCATTTTAAGATACATAAAAAATATAAAATGGCATGTGATTAACAAATTATAAGGTACAAAATTTCTTTTTTATCGTAAAATACGTGATAATTAGATAAGAAATTACTTTTAGTGGACTCTGTTTGTTAAACGTAGTGTAGGGGCTATTTGTTTACTTTGTCTTAGGGCTCACAAATCCTTCTTTTCAGAAATATTTATTTATATAACTTTCAATGAGGGGGAGAAAAGAACAGTGTCAACTAATTAGCAGATTTTTATTCATCTCACCCCCAGTGGAGAGAGGGGGATTAAATGCCTTTGTATTTGATGGGCCCCATGTCTGCATGATGATGATAACTTCTGTTGTCGATGTTGACATGACCCTGGTAATCTGTTCGCGTTGGGGATCTTTATATTTGCTGTAAAGCACAAAGCTAAAAATTAGTAATTTTGGCCGCTACTGATATTTTCTCCGGCTATAAATTTTACAAGAACCAGATGCCAAATATGAGACCAATTTTTGTCCGTTTAATTGCAATGAAGTCATTGGGAATCAAACGGGCTCGCATCCCGATTAACAGGAGGAGGGGGGTGGGGGGGAGTTATTGGAAATTTTTATAAAACAAGGTAAAATTAAAAAGTTTTCAAGATGGCCCTCTCTTATTTTTCAAGCCAACCCTCAATTTTCTGAAGATGCTAACTTGTAATATATGTGGGTAGCTTCCAAATTAAAAAACTTTGTTCCCCATTTTCAATCAGTTTTGAGATCTCTGTGTGAAAAGACAAGTCTGTCCTTTGAGAAGGTTCAGCCCAGGATATCTAGCTAACAGGTTTTGTGGTAGAGAAATGCTATTTAGCCATAAGACGGATATGGTAGCACTGTTCTGTTCTTTTTATTTTCGTGATTTTTATATTGAAAAATCACAAAAATGATAAAATAACACTAAGTAAATAAAAGAAAAGATGATAATCTCACTTTATTCATTTTCAATCATATTCCCACGATTACACAGGAAAAAAAAAAGAAAAAAAGAAATCTCCTTCGCTCACCTAGCAGTCTAGCACATTAGCTTTCCTTCAGAGGCGGCAAAAGCTACCAACACCACCATTTCGACACTGTTGGTTGGCAATGGGCTGTTCGATTGGTTGGTCCTTAAGGGAACGTAAAATTTTCAATGTCTAGGGGTTATCATTTTTTTTTTATTTTATATGAAACCAGAACTTTTCAATCTGTGGGGTTTATAATTGAAAAAGAATAAGATGAGATTTTAGTGATATTTTATCTTTTGTTTTATATTTTATTTTATATTATTATTTTATTAGTTTTTTAATATAAAATCTTTTAAAAAGAAAAAAATAAAAAAATCTGTAGTATTGTGTTACTGTTTCGGTTTTATTCTCTCTTTAGTTTCTGGTCAAGTAACATTTCTCTTGATGGTATTGTGTTATAAACCATTTATTGAGAAAGTTCATGAGTGATGAAGCGAGATAGAAATTAAATTTTTTAGTTTGAACATCGGAAAAAGAAAATTGAGATTGAAATCTGATAAATTCAAACTGGCCCGAATCCCAAAACAGCATTTTGAGTGCTTCTGAAAATCTAACGGATATAAATGTGGAGCATTGGGTCACTTTTGAAAGCTTTAGGCTTTTACTGAGAAAGAACAGTCTTATTATATTCCGAGTAGTACTCAATTGTGGCCACGTGATTTTTGCTGAAGTATTGAATATTGTAGTAAATGATCAAATCCGATTTCACTCGTGTCTCTATCCCAGGCTCTGCAATCTACAGATTCTATTTTCGGGACATGAGACCAATTATAATATCTCTAGGGATGATGTTTCTTCCTGTTGATGGCAACTCTTTTGATTATTTTCTGGGAGAATTTTTCGCTTTTGCAATCGTGCTTCACTGTTGTTAATGGATCAAATCATTGAATTCTTTTACTCTTGAGCGCACTTGTCTTTTAGTTTTGAACTTTTAACCGTCGTTTAATTAAAGAGATTTCTCTTATATATAGAGGGAAGATTAGGCATAATAACAGTTTATGTAACTTAGCACTCATTCCAGTATGAATAACTGGGGCAAGCGACTTTTTCATTTTAGCTAAGCTGAAAGTTACGAGTGACTTAACATGATCCATGCATGTAAATTTATGTATGCACGATGAGTAGGTACGTTTAATTAATCAATTGATGGTTGGCGCGCCACCACCCACCCCCCCCCCCCCACCGCCGGGGGCGTCAAATAGCGGCGGAAGTCTATTTTAGTGGGTCACTGAGGTTTATCTTATCAGATTGGTATAACATGATTGGTTGACGGCATGCTAGTTCAACAGACTTACACAAGTTCTTTGTATAATCAGTAATATGCAATGCTTGTCTATTTTTTGTTTTAAATGATCCTTTTCTTTCTTTCTTTTTTTTTTTTTTTGTGTATAGGGTAACAATTTTGTTTTGTTGTTGTTATGACAAACTCGAATATTATTCGAGTACATGTGTTATTTCAAAATTTGTTACCAACGATGATTTTGTTGTTAAAAACAAAAGGAAAGAAAGAAAATTTGAGCATTGTAACCCTAAATAGAGCATAGGTGGATACTTAATTTAAAACATGAAGGACAATAAGGGGAAAAAGTTTCATTTTAATTAATTTTGGGAAAACTGAAATAACCGGCCATTTAATAAATGGTTTTATGTCCGTCTCTAATATTAGTTAGAGCTCCGAGTAATTTAATAAAGGTGGTTGGTAAAAGATTAAATACATAAAAATATTAGATTGGTTGATAGGGACATTTTCTTTTTACTTTGACCAAAGAAAGAAATAAGGGGAAGAATAGTTTAAGCCTTGAATAAATGAGCCTGTCGAGTTGTTAAAATTCCTCTCAATTTTCTCTTTCTTCCCACTTGATTCTTGTTTCCATAATTTGGAATATCTGACCACTCAACTTGTTTTTTTCCAAGCCCAGAAGCACTTCGAATTTCCAACTTTAACGCGTTTATTTTTAGCGTGTTCAGCTATAGCTGCTCCTGCTTCTGCTTCTGCTTCTGTTCATCTTTTTCTTTTGCCTCCGTTAAAGTTGACTCCTTTTACTCCTTCAAAAACACAGCAAAGATATTCCAATGGGTACTTTAGTGGCTCTCACCTCGGTCTAAGTGTTTAAAGCATATTGCTTTTTCTTCATGCTTTCAACACGTTCATCATCGTCATCATCACCCTCACATCTTTATCTGCTTTCTTTTGGTCTTAAAAAAAAAAAAAGGTCATTTGCCCTTTACTCCCATCATCATCCGCTTCATCATTGTCGTTCTTTCTGCAGATGGAATCTGTGAAACCCTCGGCTGTGACTCCGGCGAAGAGTAAACTAGCTCGGACGTTTGCGAAAGTGCTTCACATACGAGCAGTCACCGGAGTGGCTCCAGTTGACGGAGTTGATAAAGTTAAGGATAATACAGTGAAGCCTAAAGATAAGTTCAAGGATGATCATCAGGCTACTGCCGTTCCAATTAAGCCGCCTAAAGGCAGTTGGTCTCAGCTATTCGGCAAAGAAGATACAGAGCTTGAATACAGAATATCCCTGGAAGCTTTTCTTGCTAAATTGTTTGCCAGCATTTCAACCGTTAAAGCATCTTATGTTCACTTGCAGCATGCGCAATCTCCTTATGATGCCGATGGGATTCAGTCTGCTGATCAATTGGTGGTTTCCGAGCTTAAGCTTTTGTCCGAATTGAAGCAGTGTTACTTGAAAAAACAGTTTGATTTTTCGCCGGAGAAAACAATGGTCTCAGCTGAAATTCAGGAGCTGAAGTCTCTTTTGAAGACATATGAAATCATGGAAAAGAAATTGGAATCTCAGTTGAAGCTCAAGGACTCCGAGATCATATTTTTGAAAGAGAAGTTAGAGGAATCGAATAAACAGAACAAGGCATTAGAGAAGAGAATGAACCAGAGCGGGCAATTGGTTATGCCGGACAATGTTCATCTATCAGGGTTAAGTCCCAGCCACTTCAATACGGTTCTTCGGCACACTGTTAAATCCATCAGGAGCTTTGTCCGGCTGATGATCGATGAGCTGAAATCTGCTGGTTGGGACATTGATGCTGCGGCCGATTCAATCCAACCCAATGTGATGTATTACAAAGCTGATCACAAATGTTTCGCATTTGAATCCTTTGTTTGCAGGGAAATGTTCGATGCATTTCACTACCCCAATTACTCTTCTGCGAAACAACATCAGCAGCAGCAGCAGCAGCAGCGAAGACAGCAGCTCTTTTTTCAGAGATTCAATGAGCTAAAACCTGTGAAAGCAAAGGATTTCCTTTCCAGGAAGCCTAAATCATCATTCGCAAAATTCTGCCGCGCCAAGTATTGCCAAGTGATTCACCCCAAGATGGAATCAGCATTCTTTGGCAATTTGAGTGAAAGGAATGTAATAAATTCCGGTGAATTTCCAAACACTGCATTCTTTTCCTCGTTTGCAGATATGGCAAAGCGGGTTTGGCTTCTGCATTGCTTGGCATTTTCGTTCGATCCCGAAGCTTCAGTCTTTCAAGTGAACAAAGGGTCTCGGTTTTCAGAAGTGTACATGGAAAGCGTAGCCGAAGAAGCATTCCTTAGTTCATCTGAAAATCCTCAGGAGTCATCCTCAGTATCACTATCACTATCATCATCATCATCGTCGGATTCAGCAGAACCTCGAGTGGCATTCACCATTGTTCCTGGTTTCAGGATTGGTAAAACTGTTCTACAGTGCCAGGTCTATCTCTCCCCAGCCCCTAGCCAGTCATAGCCGTTAATCATGGGGGCCCCGCAGCAGGAATCATCTATCGATTGATCTGGGGAGGGCCTCTGTAGCACTGTCTGTTAAGTTTTCGATTAAATTAAGATCAGACAAATTGGGTTGTGTTGTTGTGGGGATTATGAAAAAGCATAAACAAATGCTACCTGGGATGTGGTGGTAACAGTAGTAGCAGTCTGTTGAATAATTATTTATTACCCTTTATATATATTTGTAAGGGACAGCGTCTGCCTCCTCCCAATTTTGTTAATATTAGGCTAATGACAGAGGGATGTTAGCTGTTTTGCACTATTACTTTCATTTGTTTTGTTTTTTTAATGATTTTATTTATTTTAATGTACATAATTATTATGTATTATATTTACCCTACCAGATGACTAGACGTAGGTGGGATATTTCATGTTTTACGTTGTATTTTATAATTTTGTATACATTATGTGGCTTTGGATGCTTTGTACCTTTAGGAAAAGAAGAACTTGGGTAGATCTGTGTCTCTTGTTTTATTTTGTTTCGTTTCTATTTTGGAGAAAGAGTTTTGGCGGTTCTGATGGAAGGGTATAGATCTGGAATATTCTTTGCTAGAAAAGACAGTAGCAGTGATGGGATTTTGACAGCGACGCTGTTTTATAATCTCTCTCGGTTATGTTTACCGTAACTTACAGATATGTGTATATATTTATACTGCAATTATAATATAATAGGGTTTGATTGCTAATTCGCTGTGTTATGATGTGAAATCAGTGACTAATTCAGTGAAAATAAATTTGTGTCAATTAATAACCTGCCAAATCATTTTACGGTCATAATGATTTTTTTTTTTTTTTGAGGAATGGTATAAGGGTTTTCTTAAAGTATGTTTATTGTGATTTATGATTAGACTTTTCATTGTAAAAATAAAAAAGAAAATAATACCTCAGGTGAACTTTTATTTGGCTGTAAAATTTTATATTTTTCATTCAATTAATTATAATATTTTACATTAGTTTGTATTAAAATTTATAGTTGTAATATTAGTCTTTCTTTTTTTATTCAACACAATTTTGATGATCTTTTTTTTTTTAAATCACAAAATTAAGTCAAATATACAGATTGTGGGTGGAATTTATCCTATAAACCGGCTTTGAAGAGAGAGAGGGAGAGAGAGCCTATGAGTTCACAACTCTTAAGTTCAATTAATTTTTATGTTTCTACTACCCATGTAATTACGATCTAGATAATAATAATCACTTGAGATAATTTATTAATTTAAATATTATGCTTGAAATAACTACAAATTTCTTCTTCTTTTTTACAATAATTTTGCTCACTCTTTTGGATGATTTGGTGACAGTGTTTAGTTCCGATGTTAATAATTGAATATTCTCGAACATGCGTTGTTCTTGCTGCTTTGCATTAGTGTATTTCATAGGAGACACAGACTCTAAAGACATGAAACATCATAACGTGCATCGATGTGCAAAAAGTTCCGTCGAGTCTGCAACTCTCTGCATTGCATATTGCCCATAAATGAAATTATAATAAAACTTAGGGATTTAGTCCAGTGTGCGCAGTTGCGTATTTTATGGTCTGCGGCGAACGTGGCTAATTCTAATTGCGTTGGGAGCTCTGTGGCCAATAAAAAGTAGTCAGGTGATCGGTCCTAAATCATATATTGTGCGACCGCACGTACCAAACCAAATTTAGTTAAATGCTATTCGTATTGGGGTCCAGCAAACGTACAAACCTACTTTATTGAATTTGGTCGGTCTTGCAGGGGCACGTGATGCCAAAATAAAACGACACTTATCACTCTGACTCACGTTGTATAAATGAATTTATGGACGGAGGGGATTTGTTTCCTGTGTTAACGTCACCCGACCGACCGTGGCCCGCTCTTACCAAAAAAAATCTAACGATGAATATTGGTAGTACTAATTTTCAAAATTTGTTTTCCGAAAGTAAATTAAAAGTTATAAAGTCTATTGAATAATGAATATCATTGCTTCCGCTCATCAGTTCGCAAATTTTGCAGACATTGTCTACTGTTATCGCAATGTCTATCGTTTAAGAATGATAATAGATTTATATTATAACGGGTGATATTGTCACATCTTATATTAATTTCATAATTTCAACATCATTTACAAAAAATTATTTGTGTTTAAAAAAAAAGATTTGAGAATGTAGTTATGTTAGAATAATTTTAAAATAAATTATTTTTTTATAATTATAAAATTATAATTATAATAGTTTTTTATTATTTATTATTTTATTTATATAGTTGAGATTCACATTTTATTATAAATCAATTCTAAAATAGTCATATCCTAGACTTTAATATTTACTTTAATATTTCATTCCCAAGCAATAATTATAAAAATAAATAAATCTATTTGAGTTCTCACATACAATAAGATGATGTTCTTCAATTTTTAATCAATTACCTCCCGAAAACCTCCTAAATAAAAATAAAAAACTAGCACTACAAAACTTTATATTACTTCCGACATAGAAGTCTGTTTTATTAATAAATTATAACAAAATATGAAAACATCACCTAATTGTTCGATATCAAATGGCATTGGTCCTTCAATATGCTCATTGAAAAAAAAAAAGGGAAAATTGGAAGTTAAAATTAGGAAGCAATAAATCTAAGATGTTTCAAGACAATAACAATCGTGGTCCAAATTATTCTTCAGAATCAGCCACGTTTATTTAGGTAGCATCCATAATTGAAAAAATGGCTTTTTCGTTCTTTCTTTTTCTTCCGCTGATTTGGAGGAATTAATTCCGTTAAAATGATGCTGTTTTGTGCAGTTTATAGCCAAGTGTTAGATTTAAATCAATATCATGGAGATGGGAATTTCGTTATATTTCGACATGAAACGTGATGGCCTTCCTCACGGTTCACAATTGTTTTCTTCTCAGAGGCTAGGCGGCTTCAATTTATTTGATTTTTTTAAAAAATTTTGAAAAGATACAAATTATGTGGGTCTTTTTGGGAAATCAAACCTCTGCGCCCAATACGTGTAAGCCCTTTTTAAATTTAGTTTTGGCCCCAATTTTTGATAGCTACAAACAACTGTAATATATCAACTGATATGATTTTTTTTTTTAAATGATCTGTTTTGCCATCAATTATGCTAATTACCAAATTGACCATCCAAAACACTTGGTTGAAAATTTTGGAAAATTACTTGGGAAGTGGGTTTAGTAAAAGCGTTTTAGAAAGACCCTCATAGGAGCAGGGGAGCTCAAATATTTTGGTTGCTCAAGCAGCAGTTAATTAGCGGATATTTACAAATGCAGGGGCAAGTTATCTGGTCTAAATCATCTAGGTCCCGAGAGAATTGACGTCATGATTGAAATTATAAGTCCACTTGGATTAAAAACACTGGCCTTTTTTTGTGGTGTTTCAACTTGGACAAAATTCAACAGGCTCAATCTGTAACGCGTTCCAAGTTCATCAAACCCTTCGTGGTTTAGGCCAACATTGATGCACAAGGCCTTCTACTCAAATTTTTCCTGCAAGCATGAGCTACTGACATTTCCTCCCACAAGTGAATTCTAAAATCACAACCCCAAAACTTTAAATATGCATGTAAATATTCAATTCCCTTGGCTATTGAAATAATGCTTTTCCTTCCCTCTTACAAACTAAACTCTGTTTGATCGTCTGACACGTTAATCAAATAATCAAATAGGAAAAAATTCCTCAAACTATACTTTGGATAATAGTACAAAAGTTTCTTTTATTCTAATAATTACTAATCATCATATTATTAAAAACTTAATATGTCCTAATCGTATTAATAACCTTATTATTTTCAAGTAACGGTTCAATCATTTAATCTCATATTACACATAAAAAATTCTCATAATGATCAAATGTGTCATATAAATTATATAACAAGTAAACGATATTATGACATATGTATATTTATTTTAAAAACTCATTGTGTAATTAGTAGTTATATTACATCTAATTATACATGTTATTTATATATTAATTGATTGTATTATCCCTAATTTATTTTATAATTCCTACTACAGAAAAGTTATGGAACTTAAATTTTTTTTTTTGGTTGGGGGGGGGGGGTTGGAAGGCTAGAGTACTGAAGCTGAAGCTGTCTTGGTGTGAATACTTAAATACAAGCTTGTGCTTTTTCTGCTTAAGATTACTTAGATTTGGCAACTCCGGTTCCTAGATCATAAAGATATTCTGTTGCTCTAAAACAGTACACAAAAGGGAAGGGAACCAAAAAAAAAAAAAAATTCCCGTCAGCAATAAAGAGGATTAAAAAAAAAAAAAAAACTCTGGCTTGCAATTGCATAATGGTTTCCGAAACTGTAACATGTTTTTGGGATCAGAATGTGCCAACCTTGTGTCATTTTCAACGGTTAATTTTCTCTGTTTCCCATCCATTAAGGTTGATCTAAAATAAACTCGAGACTCATTAAACAAAACCAACGAAATCTAACTTTGTTTTTGATAAATGTCAAGAAAGATCCATATTATCATGGTAAATAACCAAATACAGAAAAAAAATTTTAGTTTAGTGCATCATTGTGTATGTTGTACATATGCCGAACATCTACACTTTCTAACTGATATTTCTACGAGATTTCATCTTGCTTAATATTAACCCTTTTTAGATATCAACGAAGTCGATGTAACAAAGGCAATACAACAAGCAAAGAGAATCCAACGGCCGGTTGGGAGGCTTGATCATTTTTGAAAGATTGCTCTTTTCATAATAGCCGCCTAATAAAATATCCTATCCCACTAGACAAGAATCCAGTCAAGTAAATAGGCTTGTCAAATCTGTAATTGACTTGTAAATGTATTTCCATTCTATCTTGCTTAGGCTCAAACTGTGCTTGCAAAGTGAAACTCGAATCTAAAGGCATGGCTGTAGCACTAGAACTCATGATCATGATCGTCCTCATGAACGTTTATGCTACTAATGCCACCCGATCAACAGCACATAACAACACTTCCTGGCAAAACAACCAAGGTTCGGCACTAGTGAGTTACAATTTTGTCGACGGATCTCTGTGTCAGAACCTTACATGTACGTAACGGTACCTCAAAGAGCTACCCAAAGTTCGGTTTCGGGTTTTTGAGAAATGGTACACGTGATGAGATCTTCTATCTCGTGACTGTCAGATTCATGGGAAAGATCACATCCTCCACTAATCATCAAAACCACCCGCCGGTTATTCTCTGGTTTGCCAATGGGCAATCCCCGGTCAAAGAGAATGCCACACTTGAGTTTACTGCAGATGGTGATTTGATCTTGAAAGATGTAGATGGTACCCGCGTTTGGTCTACAGAAACCTCAGGCAGCAATGTTACACGCATTACTCTAGTTGGAAATGGAAACTTGAGAGACTTTATGATGCTGAAAATCGACCACATTGGATCTCATTTCTTCATCCAGCTAACACATGGCTGCCAGGACACCACTTGCATGTCTGAAAAACGATTGCTTCCACAAATTCGACTATCAGTCTTTCCCAAGGCTAGTTTTTCCTAGGTCTGTAGCATTGAAGTTTTTCTGAATATGAGTACTGTGAAAAGTTTTCAAACCATTCCATATCGAAATTATTTTCTGAATATGAGTTCTGCTGTACTAAAAAAATCTGCCATTCTTGTATCCAATAAATCCGGCAGTCATGTCACCTATGAGGTCGCACCAAGGTCAAAATTTCACTACAGGAGGCTGGAACCAAATGGCCACCTTAAAATTTATCAGCTTGATAATGGGTACTTAAACAATGCTGATCTCTCAAGAGATGAACATTATGGGGACTGTATTTATCCCACTAATTGTGGCAATTATAGGGTCTGCTTTAATGGCGGGTGCACTTGTCCTGAAGGTTCAGGTTATTTCAAGCAGTCAAATGATAGCGAGAACGGCTTTTCCTGCGCAGAAGTTACTCATTTGTCATGCCAACTCAAGCATCTTCAAAGATTTTTAAAGCTTGAAAATGTTACTCACTTCGACTTTGCCCTCATCTCATCAATGTAGATCAGAGGGCTGCCAAAGGGCATGCTTGGGCAATTGTTCTTGCAAAGCTGCCTTGATTCGGTACCAAGGAAGCCTCTCAACAGGTAATTGTTCTTTACCAACTGAACTTTGTACTCTGAGGAATAGTACCAAAGTGACCTCTGGTTATAATGACATAACATTCATCAAGGTACAAATGACATCCGATCAAAGCAAACTTTCTCTGCTTTTCACGTTGCTATTGCCTGTTTCTGCCTTTCTACTCATGGTTATTGGAGCACGTATTTATTTGTACAAGAGATGGTGGGAAGAACAAAGGAGAGACAAGTCCACTGATGAATCTTCAGTTCATGTAGCCAACCATTTGGTGAAATTTTCATCCGAAGTTATGAAATCTGTCACGAGGAGCTTTCAGATTAGGCTTGTTCGAGGAGGATCCGGGTCCATTTTTGAAGGGTTGCTTGATGATGGCACTAAAGTTGCAGTGAAACGTTTATATCCTGGTGAGAACAGAGGCAGGAAAGAATTTTTGTCTGAGGTTGAGATGATAGGCAATATTCACCATTTCACTCTGGTAAGACTAGTGGGCTATTGTGCTGAAAGATCAAACAGAATTCTAGTTTAAGAGTACATGTGCAATGGGTCACTTGTAAATGGATTTATCCCAAAGACCGAATTTAAACTCTTTCTTGGGCCATAAGAAAGAAAATTGTTTTTCAGATAGGGACTAGAGTATTTGCATGACTACTGCAATCCAAAAATCATTCACTTTGACATCAAACCTCAAAATATCCTCCTGAATAGAGATTTGAATGTCATTGCTGATTTCGGATTAGCCAGATGGATTCCTCAGGATCAATCTCATGTGTCGACAATGCCAAAGGGTATTTCAGGATACATGGCTCCGGAGTTAACAAGAGGAAACAATGTCACTGCAAAGATTGATATTTACAGCTTTGGAGTTGTGATCTTAGAGATCATTTGAGGGAAGAGAAGTTCAAATCCCAAGGGTGGTGATTATTTAGTGAATACACTAAAGGTCAAGGCAGAAGCAGACCTACTTTATGATCTAGTTGATCAAAAAGGCGAGGATATGCAAAGCCATAGAGATGATGCCGTGAAGATGATCAAGATTGTCATTTCTTGCTTACAAAAGAATTTGCGTAGAAGGCCTTGTGCATCAATGTTGGACAAGGTCTTACCGGATTTTTAACAAATTTGGAACCTGTTACTGACTATGGTTTCTTAAACTTTGCCGTTGAAGAGGAGATACCCCAAGAAGTCATTCCAATTCGTTCATCTCCTACCACAGCATCGACACTATCAGGACCAAGATCATTTGCGCAGATAAGATTGTATTGTATTGTTTTATCAATAGAGAATAATTGCAACCGAAAAAATTAAGTTGCTCCATGGTCCGTATTAACTAGCTGCTGAAGCAAAAGATCAACACTTGATTTGTGCATTTGGGTTGTTTCATTAACTAAACAACTTGGTACCTTTTGCAGCTGCAATGTGCATATTTAGAACTTAAAAGAATCAGAAAAGTAATCTCATGCACTCTTCTTCGAAGCTATATATGAGTTGACTGTAAGAGGCATCTAATTTTATCGTCTTTAGTTACCAATACTCAGAGAGCTTCAGGAAAGGACTAAAAAATGTTAACGATGTTAAGCATTATAATAGCGAAATGAGATGAAAAAGAATGTGAATTCTAAGAGATCGAGACTGTCAAATTGACCAGCTACAGCTAGCGTTCGAAGGAACGACCTTGACTCTGATACCGAGGTACTAAAATCTCTCAAGACCTGGAATATTTGAAGGGATGCTACACTAGTATCTAGTCCGATCTAACTGACTGGAAACATTGTTCTTTTTCTCTTGAATTCGATCAGTGAATCCCTCAAGATCGCAAGAACTGTATTCCTTCCCGAACCCCCACAATTTATATTTGTCGAATGTGACGAGAAGAGCAGCACCAATCCAAGCAGGCTCGGGGGCTGAAGCACCCTTGAAGAGAGACTTGACGCCTCCGTATTTCAGGATCATAGCGAATGCGTCAAGTGAGCTCTTGTACTTGACTCCTTCACCAGATGTCATAATCATTCTGCTATGGACAGTGTCAAACGGACAGGAAGCAAGATAGGCACCCAACTTGATGAGGTAGGCAAAGGTAAAGCAGTTAGGAAGTGGCTAGCAAGGTCACTAAACTGAAATAACCAACACCAAAAGAGATGTCAGGAAGATGAAAATGACTGTTGAATATTTATGTTCATCGAAACAGCATAAATGCTTAGGAAGCGCCCACCATGGAATTCTATCTCACCTATGTTACACTAAAATTTTACCAAAATCTGAAGCCGTCGATCAGCAAACCAATTTGCTTCTAGTTACAAACAAACAAAGAAAAGATCAACAAATCTAGATCTTTCAACTAAGAATTAGTGATGAACAAGGAAAATCAAACTTTACTCGGTCATCATCTGAAAGCATGTGTATCAACGTCCAATTCTAAGCATTTATTATTTTTGGGAAAATGATTGCAAAAACAAACAGAACAAAAAATAGGTTTGACAACCCCAACTCATGACAGGAAGGTATTTGCGAACAATGAACATAGCCATGAAATTAAGCAATTACTAAGTTAGAGAGGCAACTCCAAAAATAAAACATTGCAGCTCTGTTACCATGATTGATGAACGCTGTCAGTACACAAGCAATAATAATATTTAATGTGTAAGGATGAACCCTCTTATCTATCAAATAATCATCATAAACTATGAATCAAAACAAATCAAGCTAAGTTACTGTTGTGCCAACGGAAGCGTCATTTGTTTGTGGTATGGTACTATTTATGCCTAAATGCGGAATGAACATGCACTAAATATTTATAGAAAAATAAATCACACAAGTATTTTACGTGGTTCGATAATAAAACCTATATTTACGGAGGTAAAAGAGAGTAATTGTATTATTAACAATTATAAAGTCTAAATTTTAGTAATGAAATCTCACTTCCCAAATACTCAAATAAACTTAGTATTGACCCATACTTGAAATAAACATTTTTCCCAAGACATACATCCTCTCACATCTTTATAAATAGTAGAGAACCCAACCGAGCACCCAAGAAAATACTCTCCCAAACTTTCTAAGAGCTCCTTGCAGATACTCCCTTTCTCTGCACTCACTTAAATAGCTTATCACCAAGCTCTCACATACCACATTTTGGGGATGCTATCAATTAGAAAATTGCTTCTCTATTTATAGCTAAAATGACCGCACTATTGAACCAAATTCTTTGTCAAATTGTCAATTAATTCGTTAACCAAATTTTTTAAAATTGATAAATGCATGCTTACAATTCCAACTCCTCTAAACACTCAAATTGTGGCTTATGAATGTAGCTTCCAAATTGTTAATTTTTGGTTCCTACTCCAATCAATCATATGAGCCAGTTTTTTTTTTTTAATTTTGATTTTTCATTAATTCTCTACTTGAGCTAAGATATGGCCAAATATGAACAAGCTACATAATGAACCATCATCCCTAAAGTAATCCTTCAATAAGCATAAAAAATAGTTAAATAGTTATATTGCTTGAACTATCTATGTACCTAGATATTAAGATCAAACTGACCATACTTCACAATTCCTTTAAGGAAATACCTTACAAATTGTCTATACTCATATAAGAGAATCCATATTATTGCAAGCTAGTGAATTTTACCTTAATCTACTAACTGTGCTCATGGCATCAAATATATTGAGTCTTCTACACACCAACACATCTATAAGACTACTTATAGCACAAGCTTATAAAATATGAACTATATCTTCCTGCTTCACTTAAGGGGAACAATATGAAGAAGAGCTTAAGAGCTAAAGGAGTATAAATTAGTTTAGTCTTTATTATTCATACTAAACCTTTCCAGCACCTTTTCCAAAATAAACCTTTAAGTCAACACCATGCCTCCGTTCTTCTTGTCTTTACGAAATTTCCAATCTAAGTATTCTCTATTCATCAACCAAGTCTTCCATCTTAAACTTAGAAGCCATTTCCTTTTTCAATTTCATCTCTATTCTTTGAAGCTATAAGCCTTTTGCTAACATAGACTAACAAATGGATGAAAGCTCTATCTTATAGTTTTCTAAAGTACGCACAAAGAATATGTTCATTTTTTATAAATTCTACCCTTGATCAAATTCTTGTATTCTTATCTCTCGTTTGTTTCAGTCTGTACAAATATTTACATGATTCTTCTTTCAACAATTTTAAAACCATATGAACAACTCATTTATATTTCTTTCTCTACATTCTTACATAAGAATATAGTCTTAACATTTAATTAAACCATCTTTAACTTATAACCCAAAACTAATGCAAGTTAGATATAAATGAAAGTACTTTTTACAATTAGAGAGAGTTCTTTCTAATCAAATCCTTTTCTATGAGCCTTGACCTGTAAAGAAGAGTTGTTTTTTTTTAAGATCCTTAATTCTTGGTATAGTCTTATTTATTGTCAATAGTCTTTAATTCTTTAAGTAACTCCACAAGTTTCCAAGTCTGATTTTGATGAAGAGGCTTTGTCTCTTCTTCTATTATTGACTTTTGCTAAGTAGTTTTTCTATTGTGTTGTGTATTGTTTCTTTAAAAAGCGTTAGGGATATTATTTTTAGCAGCTGAAAGTGCAAAGGCTATTACCATTTAAGCCATCATGGTTTCTCTTCTTAGTCTCTTTATTACTTTTATCTTTATTTACGTTATTTCTTACTTCTTCCTCTTATATGACATCAAGTGGCACAATATCTTCTTCAACTCTTGGTGTCATTTCTAAAATTGAACTCTTCTCTAATGTGAAACAATATGATCATATAGAGTTATATGAAACTTGATCTACTACAATATCTTGTTAGTCTTATTCTCCACTTGCTAAGAACTCAAAGCTTTTCATATTGAAGATTCATAAAAAAATAACATCTCTACAATACACAAACTTCTTGTCTTCGAGATCTTAAAACTCTAACTTTGAATCCTACAAAAATTAAAAGGAATTGTAGTCTTGTGCATATTTTCCAAACCACATCTCTAAGATAATTCTACCTCAAATTATAGTAGATAAAAAAATCCAATTTTTTAAGTGAGGCCCCAATCTAAAACCTCTTATCTACACCAAAATTGATAAGATACATTGGTACATTTTATTGTAAAAAATTAACTCTTATTTTGGCATATTTGCAAGATTGGATCACAAGTACATCATATCATATCAATGCATACTACTTTGATATTTTTGCCAATTTAAGCCTCCACTATTTTTTTTTTTTTTCATTTGATGGACATATCTTGCACCCCATTCTATGCATATATGGTGTACATCCATGTATATCTAGAGAAACAATAAAACTTAATAATGGTTGATTAGTATTAAAAATTGTATGTTTATTAAGGAGTAAAAATGTTATTTTTTGCTATTAATATATTTATATTTATAATTGTGCAACATATTGTGAATTTCTAATTATTTTTTAAATATTTGATTTTGTATATTTTTGTGTGTTTATTAGGTAAAATAATAATTTCATGCAATTTAAGACTCCTAACAAATATATGAATATCAAATTTAGATTTTAGAAGTCTGAAAAATTATAACATTATCGAGAAGGATCAAAGGATTTTGTTGTAAATTTATAAATGTTTACTACCGTAGGTGTGGTAATTATGAAATTGTAAATTTTTATCATGTTAGGTGTGATAATTATTAGTGGAATGTATTAGATATGATTGAATGGATTAATTTAGGCAAATGTAATGGGTTAGGCCTATGTTTTATTAGTGAGACGAATGTAAGGTTAAGATATAACTAGTTTTGTTTTATTTGTGTGGTGTTGATTAATCATGTATTAATATAAATAGAGGGAAGGGGAGGCAAGGGAACACACCTCTCTACATCTCTACTTCTCTTCTTTCCCCTCAAATTCTTCTTTTCATCTTTTTTTTTGTAATTTTTTAATAAATAAAATTAGTTTTATTTCAGTTTTCAAATATCATTTTTAATTATATGTTTTTCAATTTTAATGATTTCCTTTATTTCATACATGTTTAGCTAAATATTAGGAGTTAGGGTGAGGTGAAACTCTTAGTAGAAAAATATGATTTAATCAAATTCTATTTTTAATTTTATAAATTAAATAATTATTTATTTAATTTATCCATATTTTATATTTTAAAATTTTGATTAATTATAGATAAACATGGGAGTTTGGCATAATAAATTCTTAATTTCTTAATATAAAGTATGCTAAAATGATATTTTGACTTATTGTAGATAAATTAAGTTTTAGCACACTAAGTTTTTAATCCATAATAAAACAATAGGAAAATTATTTTAATTTATATAATTAATCTTTTGGGAAATATAAACAAAAAGAATTTGTTAAGTTGTAATTTTTATGAATAATGGATTCATAACCCTAACTAATTCAAATTGATAATTTTTCTCAAATTAAATTGCATTTAAATTGCATATTTTTAATTTTAATTTTAATTTTTTAAGATAAACTTAAGTAAACAAATTAAATCCTCTATTTGTAGATTGACCTCGAACTCATCGAATTATAATATAACAGAACACTCTTATACTTAGAAGTTAAAAATTACTTTTAAATTATGTCAATGATTATTACTAATTGATATAGTCATAATTGATTCACATATATCATTGTGACATTCAAGGCTCTCACCAATATAAAATAAGTATATACTCGTGAAAGAAAACAATTTCTTCTTTGGGTAAGAAAATAAGTATTTTAAGTGAAATTTAATACATAAAGCGCAAAAAATTTTTAAATAATTGAACCAAATTTAGAACGACCCTTGTGAGAGGCCAAGAGATCAATTTCTTCTATGTGTATATATGTGTATATATACGTAATAGAGATTTTCAAATTAATTTTTCCCTTAGTTTTGCCCAGAATATACATATAAGTTGTTTTGGGTATTAGAGAAAACAAACATGTAAAAATATATGAATAATTGAACTGGTTTGCTATTTTATTTAATTGTTAAAAAATAAAAAAATCTCATACTTTCGTTTAAAAACACATAGAATTCAACTTCATAGATGATGACATCTGACATTTTCCTACAAAAAGACAAGCGACGTATTGTAAATATTATTAGCTACCGCATACCATTTATGCTTTGTCGATTATATAGACATCGCGAACGACATGTCATTTTTGTAAAATTCCCCAGAAAACATATCTTTTTTCTTATTATAAGACAAATGACTTGTCATTTAAAGCTTGATTGCAAATTAAAATTTAAAATATTATATGTAGTGTCATTAAAAAGTAGATAACTCATCATATCTAAAGTAAAATTTTACGATGGTCATTTTTAAAAAAAGAAAATAGAAAAGCAAAGTTAATCATGTTTAGTTTTTCAAAATGCAAACTAAAAGTTAAAGCATTGCAGGATAAATAGGCCACCCTTGATTTTAATTTGATTTAGCTAATGTTCTTTCAATTTTTTAATTTTAGCTTTATAAATAATCTCTTTTTCCAAATATTGATATAAATATTTCAAATAAAATTTAATACATATAACAAGCACAATGTTTAAATTAAAAGGCCAAATTTAGAATAGCCTAATCAACTATGATTTTCAAATTAAAAGTTTTTTCTTTAGTTTTGACAAAACATACATATAATATATTTTCAGCTTTAGAGAAGATAAACATACAAAAATGTATGAATAATTGAAATGTTCTATTATGGTATTCAGTTGATAAAAAATGATTTGTTACTTTTATTAAGATCACATGAAATTCAATTTAATAAATGACGTGACTTTTTAAAGTAAAATATGAAGATCAAATGTCATTTGCACGGTATGTTAAATACGTGACGTGTTTCTACAAAAGACAAACAATGTTTCACAAATAGTTTGCACCAACACATTTTATTTATGATTTGTTGTTTATGTATATATCATGGATCGAATGTCATTGTTGCGAAATCCCAGATGACATATCATTTTTCTTATTAATAATAAACAATGTGCCATTTAGAACCTACTTATAAATTAAAGTTTAAAATATTTAGATATAATGTTGTTAAAAAATAGATAACATATCATATCTAAAATAAAATTTTGCAATTGTCATTTTTGCAAGCAAGAAAAATAGAAAAATAAAGTTAATTGTTTTATTTTTTACTTTTGTAAACTACAAGTTAAAGCATTTCAGACCAAACGGGCTACTTTCATTTTATTTTGGTTTTGTTAATATTCTTTCGATTATAAAATTTTAGTTTTATAAGCGGTCTTTCCATCCCTATCTGTCAACATAAATATTTCAAGTAAAATTTAATACGTGTAACATACGTAATTTTTACAATATTGGACCAAATTTAAAACGGGCATAATCAAGAGTTAAGAGATCAATTTCCTACATGTATATATATTAAAGTTCTTTTCCTTAGTTTTACCTAGACATACATATAACTTATTTTCAGCATCGGAGAAACAAATATGTAAAAATATATAAATAATTAAAATAGTTTATTATTCCATTTAATTGTTAAGAAACAAATGATTCTTTCTTTTATTAAAATCATTTGGAATTGAACTTAATAGATGAAGTGATGTTTTAAATTAAAATATGAAGTTGGCATGTCATGTGGACAATAATACTTTAAAAGACCTTGCATTTTTATATAAAAGGCAAATGACTTATCATAAATTGTATACGACGATGCATAATATTCATGCTTTTGTATATATATATATATATATATAAATACCATGCATTGCATGTCGTTTATGAGAAAATCTTCAGATATCATGTTGTTTTCTTATTTTATGACAAACGACGTGTTACATAGGACTTGCTTGCAAATTAAAATTTAAAATATTTAATGTAACATCATTGAAAAACAAATGACTTGTCATATCTAAAATAAAATTTTATAATGATCATTTCTTTAGGAAAGAAAAATAGAAAAGCAAAGTTAATGATTTATTTTTCCAATCCTTTTGCAAATTACATGTTAAAATATTTTGGGACAAATGGGCTACCTTTGAGTTTATTTTGGTTTAGCTAATAGTGTTTTCATTTTCAAATTTTAGTTTTATAAATAGTCTCTCTATCCGTATATATTAATATAATGAAAAAAAATATTTATAATAAAATGTACTACACACAACATACATAATTTTTACATTATTGAAGAAAATTTAAAATGAGCCTAGTAAGAGATCAATTTCCTCTCTTTCTATATATATATAGAGAGAGAGAGAAAGAGAGAGAGAGAGAGATTCTTATTAACCTTGATTTTCAAATTAATTTTTTTCTCAGTTTTGCCAATGTATACAAAAACTTATTTTCAGCATTATTCAACTTAATCAATGACTTGTCAATTTTCAGTCAAATGTAATATTACTTATCATCTACGCATTTATTTAAAAAATGACCTGTGGTTGTATTTCCCAAAAAAAAAAAAAAACCTATGCAGTGCAAATAGTATGTGCTCGATTATGTAAATATTGCGGATGATATGGTCTGAGTATTAAATTTTTATGTATGTAATTAATGTAATTTAATTGTTTAGCAATAAACAACGTGTTAGTTAGGACCTCCTTTCAAATTAAAATTTAAAATTAGGATGTGATATCATTAAAAAATGGACAATATATCATGTTTAAAGTGAAATATTAAAAAGGTAATTTTTTTTCAAAAAAGAAAAATAGAAAAGCAAGGTTAATTGTGTTTTTTTTTCAATTTTTTTGCAAAGTACAAGTTTAAGTATTTCAAGAAAATTGAGCTATCTTTGATTTTATTTTAGTTTAGGTAATGGTCATTTGATTTTTTAACTTTAGGTTTATAAACGGTCTCTATACCCATATATATTAATATTATATACAACATATACAATTTTTATATTATTCAACTAAATTTAGAATAAGTATAATGAGAGGTGTATGTATGTATGTATTTGTGTATACATATAGATATGTATGTATGTATGTACATACACTTAATTGTGATTTTTAAATTAAAGATTTTGCCTCAGTTTTGTCCAAATATAGAAATAATTTATTTCAATTTTGGAGAAAATAAATGTGCAGAAATATATGAATGGTGGAAATGATTTATTATTTTATTTAATAATTAAATTAAAAACAAACAACCTCTTAATTCCATTAAAATCATGAAAAATTCAACATAATAGATGTTGTATCATTGTCTAGTAAAACAAATTAATGGCATGTCGTCTGCATTGCAATATGCTGAATGACTTATTAGTTTTGTCCAAAGTTCATATGACATATCGTAAGTATGATCTGTCGTATACTGTTTAGGCTTTGGCCTTTATGCAAATGCCTGATATGTACTATTATTTTCCTGTAAGTCATGTCGTTTATTTTTTTATTGACAAACCACGTGTCATCTAGCACTTACTTCAAATTAAAATTTAAAATATTGGATGTAAAGTCATTAAAAAATAGATGATTTGTCTTATTTAAAGTGAAATTTTAGAATAGTTATTTTTTTGAAAAATAGAAACTAATACTAAGCTAATTGCTCTTATTTATCCTCTATACAGACCTTAGTATTTTGAAATATCAATAAAATTTTAATATACCCAAAATCATATGTGTTGTTTACAATCCAAATTTTTGTCCTTATTCAATTAAAAGTTACAGTGTTACATAACTGACCCTCTACTGCTTTTAATAATGCAAATTATAAATTTCTCCGGCTAATTTAAAGGGCCACGTCTATGTTCCGGCGCTGGTAAGTTACTACAGTTTTTGACCGTTTGCTTGTATACCGTTGGTTTCAAATGAAAGTGACCCGATGCTGAACAACTTGACACTTGGACATTAATGCTTACCGGTTAATTGAGTCATGAAAAGTAATAAATTTGAGATCGAAAATATGGTGCTTGGTAACAACACTATGGTGGCAAACAACGAAAATAAAGGTGAGATAGAAATGCAACAAAACATACTGTTAACAAGAATACGTTAAGTATAAACTATGTTAATCTAGTTCTAGGAAATGGCAGCAACTTATGAAAAAAGATCATCTAGCTTATGGAAAAAATCATCCGAGGCTATTTATCCAACATCTAGATAACATTTATTTTTTGGATTGGAGTGAGAATTCTAAGAAGTCAGAATTTTAGGATTAAGAGTGTAGAGTGAAAATAAAAATAAATTATTTACATATATTAGAACAGGAGTATGGAATTGAAACTAGAATCCTAAGATTAAACATATTTACTAAATATTATGTTTAACAAAATATTAAATTTAAACATATTTAATAAAATAAAAATATTAATATTTAATAAAATATAATTTTATTTATTTTATTTTATTAAATATAATATTTTATTAAATTTATTTTTTATTTCGTTAAGTGTAAATATGGAGGAGGAGGGAGCAAATTCCCACTGTCACCTCTAGGAATCTCACTATCCACTCTAAAAAATAGTGAGTTTCACGGAATGAGATTCTTACTCTCTCTGTAAATTTTAGAAGTAAACTTTAAAGTGAGAAAAATCCACACTCCTCACTCCCACTCTAAAAAGTAAACTCAGTACTAGTGTGCCATAGTTTTGTACAACTATTATTGTGTTTACGATTATTGATTTGTAGTCTCTTTGTGGGCTAGGGATGGCAGAAATCACCATAAAGATAGGACCCTTAGGGATTTTATCCATTTGGAGAGGGTATAAGAATGATTTTATACTCAATTACTTATTTGGGGAAGGGATAAGCATAATCCTTTATTCAATTTATTTTTTGAGGAAGAATTGGAGACGAAGTGAAATCCCCATCAATCACCATTTCCCCATTTCCTCTATTTTTATCATTAGTGAATAAATAATTAAAATCTAAATTGTATTAAATTAAATATTTGTCTAAACAACAAATATCAATATATTTATATAAATAATATAACTATGAATTAATATAAAGAGTTAATGTAAATTAGACTTAATTATAATTCAAAGCATGCAACTTCAAAAACCCGTAATTCATAATTCAAAGTTTAAGCCACTCTCTCACAGTCTCACTCATCTACTTTTTTTTTTAAAAAAATAAATTCATGCTGCAGTAAGCACTGACAATTACAACACTCATGTCAATATTACATAAAAATCACAATATTTAAATTTTATTTTTAAAAATATTATTTAGACATTATATGTGTCAAAAGTTTGATGGAGTAAAATGACATAACACCCATTCATGGTCATTCTTATTTTATTTTGTACATTTTTAGGTTAATATTATTATATTAGTTAGAAAATTAAAAACACTTTAGTTATTTAGGGATTGTGGACCCTCGGTGTCCCCTATTTTATTCAAAGATCCCCATCCCCTGCTTTCAAACAATTCTAAAAATCCATTAACAAACAATGGAAAAAAAAAAAAAAAAAAGACTTTGGGAAGATTCATAGTCGCTAGCTGCCGACTTTGACATTTCTTTGATCGCTTCAGGGCCAGTAGGCATAAATTCATGGCCAGCACTGCCCATATGACCAAATTCATGTGGAGCAAACCGACAACCATTGATTAAAGGCAAGTTTAGGTTTTAAAGTATAGAATTTTGGAGACACAGTGCAATTCACCACCACTGTCTATTTGGTTGATGAAAATAGGTGTTTTAGAGTATATAAGTTAAAAGTGTAATTGATTAACATTATAAAAAGATTGGAAGTGTGGCCTTTTTTTAAAAAAAAAAAATTATAACCTGAAAAGTCGTTAAATTTGTAGATATTCATTAAAATTAAAGTAGAAATGTAATTAAAATATTATACAAATTCATTAAATCTTTAACTGAAGTTTAAACACAGTCAATTGATTAAGCTAAAAAAATACTATTATTTGGAGACGCGCTTGCTGCATTACCCAGGTATAAAATCATCAAAAACCAATTTGGTTTGAACTATTCAATTTCAATTTGACCCCTCCACCAAAGCCACCCAACATCTTAACAACTAAATCACTTGTCCTAATAGCATAACAATTTGGAGTTGGTTGCCTACACGTGAGAAGCCATTTTCTTATTCGTGATTGGAATTCTTGAACAAATTTTGCCGATTTTCTTTTATCAATTATCTTCTTCTATGCTGCCTCAAGAAGTGAAGATCCATGTCATTAAACCCTAATTACAATCGCTCTCAGTTTTCAATTAGATGATGTGTACCATCCTCTTGTATCATTTTTGGTCTACAGTTGCTTGAAGAGTATCCATGTTTGTCAAATCTTGATAACCCGCTGTTTTAGTTAAAATTAGATCATGTGTATTTGACCAGTGGCTGTTTAATTGTCAAATATTCATTTGCAGCCATTAGATTAAATAATAAAACATCCATCGGCTATGCCAAATACAGACAAAAAGTATGGTATGATGCAAATGTTGTAACCTTTCTGGATCCTATTTAAAGGTGAGCAAAGTAATTATTAGTTATATCAACACATGCAGGTCATTTCAGGATATATCGTACGGGATTTGCGAGATTTGTCTACTCTTGATAGTTAATTAATTGTTACGTTAAAGAAAATAACATTTTCTCACCCAGCATACTTGATATTTTGTTAAATTTAGCTATGAAAAATACCATGATGGCTTCAAAATTATGCTTAATTTTGTTCTATACGGATGATGCTACATCATACTCTTGTGTATTATTAGTAAATGGCCTGAGTTTTTTTTCCCCGCCTTGATCATATATAAACATATTCATACGTAAGAAAGAACTCTGTTACAACAGGCTTTACTTTTGCATCTCTCCTTTTTAAAAAAATTTTTTTTTAAAGCTTTTACATCTCTCTTTCACTAGTTTATTAATTGATTCCAATTAAAGCTGAGACTTGAGACCAGTCAAATGGAATTCAAATTATTGCTTTCCCGCCAAGACATTGTCAGTGAGGCACTTGATCAAACTCCTTCAATCTAACTTTATCAAAAATTGACTTTGGCGTGCCATTGATGCCTGGGGAGTAGAGGAGCTGGTAATACCAAGCAAAGTCCAAATTAAAGATGAGCCCATTTCAATTCGGCCATTTCACTTTCACAGGGTTATTTTTTGGCAACATCCATAGAAATAGGATTTTCTTATTACTTGTTTATGTTGATTGAACATGAATATGAAGCTAACTTGTTGATTACACACAACATTTATGTTAGGCTTATTAGCTCCTAATTGATCTTAACAATGTAACACCAACCTCAAAAAATAGAAGATAAAACAACTAACAGCATCTATATGATCAATGTTACAAATAACAACAAGATAATGTTGCATATATAATGCAATAGAACTATAAATTCGACGCCTGATTAAACTTCTACAGATATTTTGAGGGAGTAAAATGAAAAATAACACACTCTCATTATTAAATGAAATTCATTATTTTATTTTTTGTAGGAGTACTAAATCAATGTTGAGTCTAGTTGCCGATTGAAGGGCTTGGATTTGACTGCTGCAAAATTCGGTGGTCATCTGCAACCTCGGGAATTCCCATAGATTTAGCCATTTTATAACCAAATTGTCTACTAAAAGAAAGCGTTGTCGTTTTGCCCTTTAAAAGGGGAACCTTCATTGCCTCCATGCTCAAGATTTTTCTACCTGCACAAGAAGGCACATAAAACATAACAGTAACAAGCACAAAGACGAGTGCAATTTTGCTTAGAGAAACCATATTTTCAAAATAATTGTAATATTTACGTGTACATATATATATATTTATTTATATTTTAAATAAAGAGAGAGAAGTCGAGAGAGAGGAAGAAAGAAAGAGAAAGAGAAAGAGAGAGAGAGAGAGAGAGAGAGAGAGAGAGAGACTCGACCCGGATCCGACCGCGACCCGCAATCTTGACCCGGCCGGATCTCCCAATTCCGGCCACCGTTTCTGACGATCTTGGTATCGATTTGAAGCTCTTGAGACGCTGGTCGTATCCTTGCCATTCTCACTGCCGGAAAACAACCAGAACGCCGCCGGTAAAGCTCGAAAGTTTCGGCCAAAACACTTGTTCTTGTTGCCGTCGATTCAGCCGGAGTTTGGCCACGCCACCGGCTGGGTTCCATTGCTCTCACCTCCAGCTTCCATTTCCGACCGGTCTCGTCATCTGAATCGGCCGGATTGCCGGTGAACGGCAACTTGCAACCCGCGGCCTTAGGAAGCTCGATCCGGCTCCGTTACCGCGCGTGGAAGGTCACCGCCGGTACCGTTGGACTCACCGAGGCCGGAACTACAAGATCTAAGCTTCCCGTCACTGTTGACTGAAGTCCGGTCACCGTTGACCGGTGAGGGGCAATTCGGTAAAGACCGAGAATTTTGGGGTTAATTTTATAGTTTTTGAAAGTTGTGGGTAATTTGATAATTATGGATAAGGATAGTTAGGTAATTTAAGATTTTGATGGTAAATCGATAATTTAAGTGATTGGAGGTAATTCGATAATTTTACACCTCAGAGATAATTTAATAATTTCTAATATGTGGATATGTTATTAATTGATTAAATTAAGGATAAGTAATAATTTATGATCTTGAGGATTAAATTGGTAAATTATGATTTTTGGGATATTTCGATAATTTTGAATTCAAGGTATTTCGGTAATTTTAAAGGATTTGAGGATATTTCGGAAATTGAGAATTTTATGGATAAATTAATAAATATATTATTGGGGGCAATTAAATAAAGTTTGATATCGAGATCATTAGTAATTTTTGGGAATAAGGAAAAATTTAATAATTTTAAATATTCGGGAGTCATATTATGAGAATTTGGGTTTTATTAACTACAATTAGTTGTAGTTTAAGTAACTAATAATTATTATGCGATTTATTTGATTAGGAGGACTCGTGAACGAGAACCAACCCACGGACATCGACGATACCAGATTTGATCGTCGTCACTGTGAGTGGAATATATAAAATCTATTTTTTTCTGTGGATTATTATAATTTTTAATTATGATAAAGCATGATTGCAAATGAATTTTTAAATGTTTGATTTAATGATTTTGTGAAAAATGGATTTTATTTGCATAATGGCGTTTATTATCAGAATTGTTATGACTTATGGTTTTATGTCTGATTTTAAATATATGTGTATTAATAATATTTTTAAAGAAAAGAAAATGGATTTTAAATGTTGTTGAGAATAAAAGAGAATGTGATTTCGGATATTATCGGATGTTTATGAATATGTGTATTTTTGATTATTTTCAAGTCACTAGACAGTACCCTTCCCTGTACACTGTGATGTGATGATATGAGATATAGGCGCTGGGGGCGTCGAAAGATCTGTAGAGGCTTTGGCCGTGTCTTGGCGCTTTTGTCCTTTGGGACTATCATACGCATAATTATGATGATGAGATATGTCGATATGAGATGACATATGAGATATTATTTTCCCGTTTATCTGTGTAGGCTCAGGGGTATGATGGTTTCTTGATTGACGTCAGTTGAGGTCAGGATTATCCGTGTAGCTCAGGGGCATGATGGTTGCTTGATTACCGTCCGTTGAGGTCCAGGATAGGATGAGATTATTTCCGGTACTTGTTTGGTGAAAGTTTTCAGTATTCGAAATTGATATTTTATGTTGCGAATTTTCTTCGGTTTACGCAAAGATTTGGTGATGATTTCACGGTGAGTATTTATACGATGTTATGACATATACTTCCTGGTTATTTCACATGTTATTATATATGTTTTGAAGTTAGTGATTGAATTATAAATGTGAAGTAATTTATTAATATTTCTCGTTTATGATTTGTTGTTATTGTGTATTTTTATTTGATACTGTTATTTTTATAATAAAATTATTTTTTTTGAAAAACTATTATCCACTCATTTTTGACCTTCATTTGAGTTTTATACTCACCCTCATTTTTTTCGTTTTATTATATTTTTAAGGAGACTTGCAGTCTGATTGGTTGATTTCAAAGAACGCTAGTTATGTGTATTTAGCCACGCGTGTTTGTCACCAGGATTTGTGAAGCTCTGTGTAGAATATTTCGGATTGTATAATATTATAATTTAGAATAACTTAATGTGTTTGGTATTAAAATAATTCGGATGATATTTGGTAATTATTGAGATGTTGATTGACGGAGTTGGTTGTATATGGAAATTATTTTGGGAGTGTTATCTTATTAATTGCAGGATTGGAAATTTTAAAATTCTAGTGAAATTCTATTGGAAATTTTAGTAGAAATATTATTGTAATTAATATTAGAATAGCTACTAGTCGAATTTCGAGAATCAGTCGCGATTCGTCCCAGGGTTCGGGACGGGTCGTGACAATAATGCTTGGAAAAAAAAGGCGATCTTGTAGAGGATGACTAGTACTGATTTATTTATGCCGCAAGTTACTTCACAAATGTGGGCACATAAGTATTTATAAAGGAGAATAGACAGTAAACCATGTGAATGTAAATATGGGTTAGGTACACTTGAACCAGCGACTGTCTGCAGGTATATTTTCCCTGCATTTTCGTGCACTGAGTCTGCTAAATTATTGAAAACGATGAGCAAAACGTATATAAGGGGATTGGGAAAGCAAACTCATCAATAATGGCTGCGACTTAAAACTGATGGAATTATTTGACATTTTCTTATCTTGACTAAATAGAAGTTGACATATTAATTAATAATTGTCCTTTTTTTTTAAAAAAAAAAGACATTTGATAAAAGATTTTGTTGTCAGCGTATGTCTTTAAAATTTCTACTAGTAGAGAAACTGCATCTTTATGGCTGGGCACAGATTTTAAAGCGTAATGGTAAAAAAAATTAAGACAAATAGAAGGCAGATCCTTAAACAGCAAACAATTATAATGCAATTATTAAGGGTGCCTTTTGGACTGAGATGACGTAGCTTTTAAGCCGTAGTTACTGTAAAAAAAATTAATTATAAAATAAAAATTAATAATTTATAATAAATATAAATTTTAAATAATAATTTTAATAAAATTATTAAAAATATAATAAATTTTTTATTATATAAGTGAAAATTCATATTAACATACTATTAGGTTTAAATGGAGTTAATATAATACTAAAATTTTTAAAATCTAACATTAATAACTCCATTAAAGTAATTATTTCTTAGAAAGGGAAAGTATTAAACTTTTTTCTTGTAACTATTGACAAAATATATTTTCAAAGGGTTGAAATCATTATTATACCATAATAATCATACTTTTGTTAAAAAATAATTACTTTTAAGGTAAAGATGATCATATATAGAGGTGAACTATGAATAGGAGTAACCATAAGGAGATGCCTAAAAATTAGGCTTTCCTAAAATACATGCACAACTTTAAAAAATTAGAATCTTAACATAGTTATTATTATTGTATTGATATATAGATACTTAAATTTGTTGTCTTACTATATGGAGGGGTTTAAGAGTATAACCAAAAGACTCTTATAATTTAACTCTTCAAATATTTATTTACTTACCTGTATAGCAAATAAAAAAGTAAAAAAAAATTAATCATCTCTCAAAAAAATCTTCAAATAAAAATAAATTCATATCATTTTAATCAAACTTCTTTTCTCCACCAAAATAATAACAAATGTAACACATCTTTTCCTTTAAGAATGAAAAGATAAAAATCATATAATATTAAGTTGAAAATTCTAAAAAACTATTTAAATTAAATTCTTTAAATGAGTTTGTCTTTATATCTCTTCAATAGTTAAAGAATTTCAATTGACAAAGCTTTGAAACATTTTTTCTTATATATGTGATTCTTTAAACAATTAATAAAATCTCATGTTCACTGCTGCCTAATTCGGCTAGTGCTAAATCCGCTCCTCACCAATCCGTTTAGAAGTGGTTTGCGTCAGACATAAAGTATTTGATGGCTCACATGCGCATAAAGTTATAAGCGACCATGTCAATTCTAAGCACGGCTTGGAGTTGATGAGGGGATTTCATGTTCAATGGATCAACTATTTAGTAAAGCACTTTTAATACTCAATAGTCATGTACAGTACTGCTTTTGGAAATGCAATTATGTCGATTGCGTAAACGGCTTTACAAATTGCTAGGCTGCTGCAGACGTACGGTATACATAATGCACGTTGTTGATGAATATTCAAAGCTACTTAGTTAGTGGAGGCCAAACACATCATATCGATGAGGCGATGATATAAAAGTTTAAGACTTAGGGGTGTGATGATCGTACCACTGACGTTATTATATCTCTGTTAGATACATTCAATACATTTTTATTAGTATATTTTTTAATTAATTATAGTAGTAATAATTAAAATAACGAGAAAAATATTAAAAATGCAACATATAACTTTTATTGAATGATCTTATTAAATCAGCAGTAAAACTGCTAGAGCCGCACAAATGCTTTGTGGACCATAAGATCTTATTAGAGGGGATCCAAAGAGAAAAAGAGATTTGTGGTAAACAATAGTGAAGAAACATAAAAAAAAAAATTAATTAATTTTCTTTGCTCAATCATTGCAAAATGATATTATTTGTGTTTTACTGCTTATCAAGAATAATTAATTGAAAAAATGAGAGATCAGTATAAAGGAATACAACGAATAATGAAGGCAACATAGCGGACAATGGGACGAAAAATAAGAGTGCCTAATGCCCAATTCCTGGACTTGGCATAGATTCTACTAAAATTCAATGATCATCAGTTTTAGCCATGGCATGACCATAAATATCGCTTGAAGTACGAGTTGAAGTGATGCCTTCTCCAAAAGGACTTAATTGAAAGCTGTTTTTCGAAGAAGGAATAAGCTGATCATCAAACTCCTTTTCTAGGCTTGTGAGTTTTCTGGCTTCCAAAGGTGCAACACTGCATAGTAGAACAAAGATGAAACTGGCCAATATATAATTTACACGAATCATATTTAGAATCTATATCTAGCTAGGTATGCTTCGATAATGGCCTATGTATATATATGACATAATATATGTAACTTATATTTATAATAATAAACACAAGTAGATCGAGTTAGCTTAGTCATAGTAACAGCTATTTTAAATAGTACAATTATATATGACAATAATATATGTAACTCATATCTATAATGATAAATACAAGTAGATCGAGTTGGCTTTGTCATAGCATCAGCTTTTTCAAATAGCACAACGAAAGGCATTTATGTTTTATCAAAGCTCGGAAGTGCTTTTGCTCAAGCCTGCTGCTTGATATTGGATTTAAGCACGGAAGTGCTTTTGTAAAGTACAAAAAGAAGATCAATTAATTAATTAGGCTGCCGGCTACTTCTGTTCACGCGATTTGTAGTTATATTGTTCATGTGTTTCCAAATATCAAGTTCAATTCAGCCTTATGCAAAAAGACAATTTTGACCCGCAATCGATCGACCGTTGTTATATTATTCAGATAACATTTGCAATTGTATCCGTTTCTGATCGCGTTTTCCATTTACAAATTATTAGTAGATTGTCTTACATATAATGACTTATATTCTTCAATCTGTTTAATGTTTTCTTTTGACCAAATCCATTAGGGCTAAATAATGATTTTGTTTTCACTGTGCTGCATAGCATATTTGGTACTTCTTAAAGCAATTCGAGTTTCTTAATGGTTAGTAGGCGTATTAAATTATTAGGACTCATTTCTCTTTCTAAAAGAGATTTATTTGGCTACCCACATTAAAAATAGTATAAATCTCCCCTTAATATTAAAGTGAGACTTGTATTATAGTAGTTTTTCAGATTATACTATAATAGACTACTATAGGAGAGTCTCCATCAATTTCTAATTGTAAAATATCATTCAAATTCTGATTGTATCTATTAGTATATCAAAATAATAATAATAATAATAATAACAGTGCAAATGAAAGGCTGGAACGGTAACTACATATCATTGGTTATTGTTTTCCTTTGTATTTTTGCTTTTAGAAGTTGGTAGTTAACCACTCGACGTCATCAATTGATTATAAATTGTGGCAATTGGCATGGTCGGGGCCGACTTTATTATTTCATGGAAGTATTGTCAGCTTAATTCTAAAAGTGTAACTAAAATTTCCACTTAGTTTATAGGTTAGGCATCGATTCTCATTTGGTGACTTGGTTCTCAAATTTCTGAAAATAATTAACCGATTTGTTATAATAGAACATAAAGAATTCAGACCTGACATAATAGCAAGTATTAGTTTGGAGCCTTCTTCTATATATATTGCTTAATAATTTTCTTCTTCTTTACTATAGAAATAATGACCAAACTCCTTTTTTCTTTGCCGAAATAAATACTTCTTCCATTTTATACACGTTTTAAAACTACAAGAACCTCCTTTGACCTTAAAGCAACGTTAAACAACAATATATTTTTTTAGGGCAATTTAGTTTTTTTGTAATAGACAATCTGGCAGTTGAAAATATATAATTGTACTAAAACATTAATTTAGAAGTAATAAAAATTGATGTTTAATAAAAGATTTCTCATGCCGGGGAGGTTTTGTTATCTTTTCAAAAATAAGTGGAAAATAATTAACTTGGTCAAAGAGGGGTTTTAGTAATATTTCTTTTGATCAATAGCGCTTATTATATTGCTTATGAGCATTGGATTTTTTTTCTTTTTCTTTTTGAATTACAAGAAATTATTGTTCAAATTATAACTTATATTACATGAAATTACTATTGATACTTACAATCAAACAATTACCTATTTATTCACATTTTTTAAGGAAAAAAGTACCTCTATTCAATTATAAAATAATTGAGAATGAAAATTAAATTTCTATAATTACTTTTATGGGAGTTTGAACACTTAATTTCACACCAGTGCTCTTCCATTAGGCCCAGAGGTCATTGTTTATGAGCATTACAGTTGGAGCAAGGATGGAAGGAACTCTTTAGGGCTTGCAAAATAAAATAAAATAAAAATAAGGGACTGCATTGAATTTTAGTAATTTCAACCGCCTACTCAAGTTAGTAGTTTCTCCATTTCAGTCCTTGCCGTCGACCATCTCAGTTTTATTGATTATATGTTATAATCTACTCTTCATAATGTCCGCAATCACCACGCTCAAACCAGAATCCTGATTTTGCCGCTGCTTATGAGGAGAACGCAACGCCACCATTCTTGCGTTTGTTTCCCCTTCACTGTCACACATTGTATTTTAGGCATCTATCACATTTATCTGGAGACGAGCTTCTCGTAACTAGCAATTATAAGCCTAATTGCTTGCAAGCTTTTGACTTCCTTACGTATGTAGAAGCATTTTGAGCAAAAGACACTTAGGTGAATCTAAAAACAAATGTTGTTACTTGTCTTTATAAATATATAGTCACGAGCCAGGATGCTTCTATTTTCAGTGATTAATTTCTTGCATTTTTGCAGCCCTCTTTATGCTTTTGACTGTGAAATGTGACAAGACACTTGACCAGTTGTCTAAAGCGTTAATATAAAGTGGAAGACAGTGATGTTTAGTTTGAGGAATTGCTAAATAACAAAGATAGTGACCTTAAATATATGGACCTTTTTGGAGACAGAGTTTCGTAGCCATTGTGGTGTAGACTATTTGCTTTATTCGTTTATTATTATTATAATAGAAACCGCTACGTAGTTACAATAAATTATAACAATAATTTATAACGTAGGTAATTTATTATTATTATTATTATTATTATTATTATTATTATTATTATTATTATTATTATTATTATTATTATTATTTTGGAGTTGGGGATAAGCCTCTCCTATTAAGTTAGTGAAAATATTCAAGGAATCTAACATTTGAAGGAAAGAAATAAGGACACGATAAGACACCTAACAGTTCAGTTAGGAGGCTGCCCTTTTCATTGACTTAATTTGTTGCATTGGCTTATGGAGGTACATATATCTCTTATTTGACTATAAATATCAGACAATTGCACTGGACAGATTGTTTAAGGCTCTGTATGGTATTGTTGTGTGATAATTATTTGGTATTTGATCCTTGCAAATGTAGGCATAGTTTTGAAATTTAAGGTGCTTCACATTAAGGTGCTTCACACCACAATTGATTATTATTTTTATTAAAATAATTACTTTCAACGAAACTTCTACTTTAACGATATCGTGACCTTTAGTCACAATACCATAACAACAAATAGAGCCTAAAACCGTTATAAGATATTTTTGTTTGCGCTCGTGGATGTAAAATTTTTCCTCTGCTGAATTTGACACACTTCTCTTTCTGAAATGAATTATAGATGAGTCAATGCTAAGTACTGAATTATTAATGATCATGATTTATTTATTTATTTTTAATTTTTTTCAACTCTCTTACCCATGAACTATTGATTTAATGCTTCACACCGAACCGTTGTCCCTTTAAATTATACTCAAGACTTATACGGATGAGCTTCATCTAGGTGCATGCGTCCAGCCCTATAGATTTCTAATTGGGCTTCCTTGTCAATCTTACTTGCTTTCAAGTAGAAGTCACTTATTTTTTGATTGAATTGTGTCAAAATCTGTTGTACTGATTGATGAAATTTTGACCAACTGATTAGTTCAGCTGAATGGTCAGCTTCATTCCTTGCATTTGGTCATTAACAAAATAGTGTTAGTCGTTTTCTTCCCCTCTTTTACCTATTTCATTTCGAGAAACTTGTTAAATTGATGGCAGTTTTGTTAGGGAAAAAATCTTACATTGAACTGTGTTAAATGTATAAGACTTGTACAACCATCAACTCAAGAGTTAACTTTTAAGTTGAATTAGAGTATATACACTTTTATATAGTATCAAAGTCGGTTTATATTATCTTATCACTTGATAAGGACCATTTAAAAAGAAAAGCTCGTACATGAATTGAATTTAGGTGTTTGTACGTGAATTGAACTTGGGTTAAATATATAAGAATTAGATAATCCTAATTAGAAAGTTTATATAGTATCAAAGTCAAACTCACATGCAGAAGTGGGTCTACACTACCTTATTACGTGATAAAAACTATTTAAAAAGATAAGCGTGTGCATGAATTAAACTTAGGTTAAATATATAAAAATTGGACAATCTTAGCTAAAAAGACAAGCCAACCATGTGAATTTAATTTGGGTTAAGTATGTAAGAATTAGATAACGCTCAACCCTTAAGCTAGAGTGCTAGTTGACAATTTCTATCTTAAAATAAAAATTGTGCCAACAGAAAATAACATTTACATCTACACTAATTTAAGGAAATGATCATGTGAATCCCTAAATTTTCAATAAGGACTACCAAAATCCTCTTTTTACCCTAATACCGTTTGATTTTATTAACTCAAAAAAAATTAAATCCAATGCTTTATAATCAATGGAAATATAAGATTAAAATGAATGTAAAAGTATAAGAATGTTAAAATAATTTCACACTTTTAAAAATATTTTAATTGTTTTGCATAATAAACCATATACATACATACATACATGCATACATACAAACATATATATATACACATACATATGTATATTTTAATCATATCCTCATAAAGGTCATTACCAAGAGAAGTTAAAGTTTTAAATAAGGTATAAAACATGGTTTATTTACGGAAATAAGTTTTATATGCATTGGATTAGGTTAGAAAAGTTAAGAAAATGGTCACAAAGACCCCAAGTTTTAGATAAATAACACCAAAATTCCTTTATTGTCTTAATACCCTTTTATATAGTAACTAAAAAATTGACTTTAAAATTTTTAATGAATAGAAATGTAATTTAAATAGTTTAATTTCTCTAATAGACCAATAATATTAGAATATTTTTAAAATATGAAATAATTTTTAAATATAAATTATTATATTTATTTTAATAATATATTTGTATCTATTAAAATTTTAAATAAGTCTTTGAGTTAAATTGATTTTACAATTTATAAAATATATATGATGTTTTAATAACATTAAAATTATTTTACATATTATTAAAAATAATTTATATGTTTATTTTAATATTATGTTTCTATTTAGTATAAACTTTAGCTAATTTTTAGATTTAAAAAAAAAACCTTTTAAGGACTTGGCCAAATTGTCTGCAAATGGTTTTATTTAGTTGAGTTCAAATATTGAGAGAGTTAGTAGATTAAAATTTAAAAATTAATTTAGACTTTACCTATCTCTCTGTCTTTTTTTTTTTAAATACTTTTAGCCTTTTTAAATGTTCACTAAAAACAGAATATAGCCACATGATTGATGTCCCATAGCAATATTGGTTAGATAAAAATGCAACAAAGCTCACATGATTTGTTTTCATACTTTTTTCTTATCCAATAAATATTATTATCAATTTGTATAAAATTTATACGATGAGCTTGTGTGGCTCTAGTATTATTGTTGATATAAACATCTAGACTTTTTGTTGTTCTTTTGGGGGAGAAAAGGAATCATTGTTGAAAGTTCAGCTGATAGTAGTTGAGTTTTGAAAGTATTGGACTAGAATGTTTTATGCAAAATTTCTGGCAGAAAAGTAGTTAGCAATTTAATTGGATAAGTTCAAGGTTATCAGACAAATGAGAATCACTGTTATTACTTAATGTGATATATAACAAAAAAACATCTGAATGATTAATAGCCGAAAGTATCCTAATTGTTATTTATCCCTTTATGGGATAGCAATTAAAGAAGTGGCAAGATGCAATCTATCAAAAACGTTACATCATTATAACTAATTTATATCAGTCTAAAATTAATTTTTTGTGTGACTCAATTTTTACTTGTCAAATAAATAGAAAGTACTTATTGACTCTGCAGCTGCCATCAAAATCCTGTTCAGAATAATTTCATTTGTAAAAAGACACATAACTGCTCATGTATGATTTTTCTAATAAATAATATATAGCAATAGCATACACGGCACTTATTAAGTTCAATCAGTCATCATAACATGAGATCAACATATAATTATTCAGAAATAAAGGGGAAAAAAAAGTTGTACATAATTGCTAGTTATCAACACAGAAACCGTAATGTTTAAAATGGATTTATTGCCTAGGCTGCTGACAAAAAGATCTAAAACAAACCCTAGATAATGATAAATGGCATGTAGCAAAGACATGATATTTTTAATCATGTCCGATTCCTGGACTTGGAACAGACCTCAGCATTCCATGACCGATTCCTGGACTGGGAACAGACCTCAGAATTTCATGACCGATTCCTGGACTTGGAACAGACCTCAGAATTCGATCACTTTTAGCAATTGATTTTACGTAATGGCCTTCATCATAGCTTGGTCCGTTTAGGAGGTCACTTGGAATCACACTCTTCTTCACCTCCACGCCTAACAGCTTTCTTGATTCGAAAGACGGTGTAATGAAAATTAAAACAACAAAGAAAACAAAGAAGATAGACCGTAAAAGAGCCATTAATAACAATGTGGTTTAAGTTTCGAGCGAACTTTGTAGAAACTGAAACGTTTTGAGAACGAATCGAATTCAGTTCTTGTCTAGAAAAAATGAGTGGGCGCTGTGAGCTATATATATAGCTCTACAGGGAAGATACGTGAGGAAAAAGTTAATTGCTCTAGTCAGCAAATTTGAGATTTGGAAAGGTATACGATTTTATACAGCACGTGCTAATAATGACAATCTAAAAGGAGAAAAAATTGAAATCCATCAGAACTCTCCTAGCATTAATAATATGTACTACCTGTCAATTTGTTTATTTCGACATTCATTCGCAATGACCCGAGTTCAAATAATAATACGAGGAAAGAGTACTTAGCGGATAGAGTTTCTCATCACCATTTATAGTTTTTATAAAATTAAAAAAAAAAATTCATAACGTCCATTAATTTCGTTGAAATTAGTGTTAATAAAGTCCATTCCTTTTCAATTGTCTGATTTGTCCATTAGAAAAAGACTAATAATTTCCTCCAGAAAGCGTATTTTAACATTGTAATTTAAGAGGGCTTTGATAGATTTTTGTGCATTTTGGCAGCAAATATTTAAGATGAATGTTCGAGTATAGTTATTGTATTTGATTATTTTTCTTGATATGATCTTTCAATCACCGAGTGTAAGTTGAGTCTTTGGGTTATTGGAATTAACTGTCTCTCAGTGGAAGGAGGGTTAGGTACATTTGAACTACACAAAGTTTGGTTTGATTTCATTCTTTTATTAATTGTTCCAAATGCGTTGGATGATATGCAATTCAACTGTTCACATGGATTTATTCAAAAGACAATAAGATCTTAAAGTGTTATAAGAAGTTTAGGAGTCATTATCAACTATATTACAGTACACTGACGATTTTATGTAATTATGTTTGAATTCTGAACAACAGTGGAAATGCACTTTAAATTGTTGACAATTCCGATTTGGTAATAGTTGTCTTTTAAGTCAATAGTGCCGTAAATTTGCGTCGGTTCCGTGTAAGGTTCTACAAATGCAAGGATAACCATCACAATTTCTGTCAATCAAGAGTCAAAGAATCAATTAGGCAGGATTCTGCTCTTGACATTTTCTAGACCATATTTTTTCATGAAATAATGTCAAAAAAAATTATAAGCTCAATATGTGAACATAGATTTGCAATAAATAAAAAATATATAATAATAATAATGCTATGTTTATATACTTAGGATATAAAAAATTTATATCTCAAGTGATGCTCATAAAAAAGAATTGATTACATATTAATCAACAATCATTAATTGACAAAAGTTCACATGGTGACCTAATAGTTGACGATACGTGTTGTGCGGAAATATGTCAAATGGCAATGTGAGATAATAAACAAAAATTAGAGACAAAAGACAAAACAAATAACACACAAATTTTATGTAGTTAGGCAAATCACCTATGTCCACGGGAGGGAGATCACAATAGATTCTTGTCCTTGTAACTACAATAGATTCTTGTAGCTGTTAAGGTTCTTAGGTTGACATCTCTTCTTGTTCTTGCATTTCTTCGAAGTTCTACCATAAGAGATTTTTCATATGCTAAAACTATCTTTGTTGCATCAAACTCCACCTGTTGTAGAATTTGCTCCACGTATTGTGTAACTCCAATTACCATTTTTAACAAGACAAATTCATCAAAAGATGACATCTTTGCTAAAAATGATCTTCTTTATTTCGAGACATCAAAGTCCGTATTCCTTTTACACCAGAGGTAATTCTTATGAATAGGACTTTCTCAACCCTTTGATTTAGCTCTGACTCGTTCACATGATAATAGGTAGTGGAACTAAAAATATGTAAAGAATCATAATCATTGGCAAGTTATCCATACCAAACTTCCATGGGAGTCTAGTCTTCTATTGTAGCAGATGGTAACTAGTTGATGAGATGACTTGCATATATCATTGCCTCAGCCCAAAGCACTTTGCCTAATCCAGTATTAGACAACATTGAACGAACCTTCTCCATCAAAGTTTGATTTATGCATTTACTCACCCTATTCTATTGTGATTATTTTCTTATTGTGAAGTGCTAGATGATGCCATTAACTTGGAATGCTTTTGGAAGTGGATCATTGGCATACACCGTACTGTTGTTTGTTTGAAGTCGATTGATCTTTCTACCAATTTGATTCTCAAACATTGTCTTCCACTTAAGAAAATAATCTAACACTTCATCCTTAGTTTTATTGCATATACTTGAACTCTTCTAGAAAACTCATCAAAAAAGGTAAAAAATAGTACATACATCCCAAGGATGACGTTCTTGTTAGCCTCCATATATCTGAATGAACGTAATCTAAATTACCCGAGTATTACAGATTGTTGGACAAAACTTCACTTTTGTCTACTTTGCCTAAACACAATGCTCGTAAAATTCCCACTTGCCTATTTTGATAACTTTTAACAAGCCCTGCTTTACCAAGTTTTGCAAAGTTTGCTTATTAGGATCTCCCAGACACATACTCCATAGTCTGGTAATCTCAAAGTCTTTTTTTCTTTAGAAATAGTGGCTATTGTCTTAATCACCTTACCACCTTATAAATAGCACATGTTATTCTTCTTGATACCTTTTATTACCACTAGCGCACCGGAAAAAATTTTAAGAACTCCATCTCGCATAGTCATAGTAAAAACTTTAGATTCTAAGACTCCCAAAGAGATGAGATTCCTTTTAAGATTTGGCACATACCAGAAATCTGTCAAAACTCTTGTAGATCCATCATTGCACTTCAAATAATTGTCAACCTCACTTAAAAAAAGAAAAAAAAAAAATACACCGTTTCTCTTAAATAAGCACACAAAGAAGAGAACTTCAAATATATTCAAGCTCCTCGTTGAAACAAAAGCTTGAATACTATAAATTACAATTGTTTAGAAAAAGACTATACACTGGCTTAATTATTCTTATTTCTCTTCATCTTTGATGATTTCAACCATGGAAATGTTTTGCTATTTGTAGCCATGCTCATTTGGAATTTGTGGATGTAGGGAAGACTACGTGTATGGCCTAATATAAAGTGCTCCACTAACATATTAAATTCAAACCAAACATATTCACTGTATCTTCTCTCCCATGGTATCTATTTAGTAGATAAATAGAGCTACATATCTCCAAAAATGCGGAAACATTAAAGGTTGATTGACAAAAGAAATGAGGTTTTTGAATAATAAAAATTCTATAAAAAAAGTCTAAATTAGCAAAATTGGGGTTTTGGAACTCTTTATATAATAACCTTAATATCTCAGATTTAGTAAAATGTGTAAGAAAAACAAAATAAATGGAGTTCAAATTCGATATCTTAAAAAAAAAAAGATAAAAATCCTTAGTAACAGAAAAAATAGAAAAATATCTTAAAACTAAAAACAACTAAAAGAGAAATAAAATGTTTGGCTTGATCATAGGATAGTGTAACATCCAACTTTCACACTGAAATATAGTATAATTGATTTTAATTAATAAATCTTCTTGAGTAGTAAAATAATAATAATAATAATATGAAAATATCCATCATTGTAAATTCTAGAATTATAATGAAATGAGCCATGATATAAGTGATGATATAATATATTTATAGAAATATTTAGAAATTCTAAAATTATAATGACATAAGTAATGACATAAGTGATGATGCAATAAAAGATGTTGTAGAGATATTTTAAAATTCTATAAATTACTAAGATATATATAAAAAGATAAATCTCTACCATTAATCAAGAGTTAGGTTGGTAAAATTATAGTCATCTATTAACTTTAGAAAATCCTATAAATACTCCTTACCTCTTTTATTTTCTATAAAACCTAGAAATTCAATTCTCTTCTATTTTATGTCAAAACATCATTAGTAAAGAAATTCTTAAGTTAGGGAGGTTTTAGAAAATCAAGAAAAGAGGTAAGTAACACTCCAACTATATAGATATCTATATACCTATTCAATATTTAATATATGGTGGACTGGCTGGTGGCAGGGAACCTACTAAATCTATAGATTAATGTTTATTTTAAAATAATTTGCTTCATGATATTTTTTTGTTGAAGACTGTTTAAGTTAAGTTATTTATCCTTTTTCTTTTTAACATAAGAAAATATTTAGTTATTAATTTTTTTATTTTTCACTTGACCTAAATAAATTGAATGGTTACAAATATCTTTATCTAATTAATTTCTTTGGTCTTTACATAAATAAAACTTATTAATTAGTATTATTATTTATCTTTATAACTTGTGAGAATATAATAATAGATTATCAATTTATTCATTAAAATCTATAAGTTGTTGTCTTTTAGCAAGCACTCTAGAAAAAATAAAATAACAATACCAATGAAAAGATGTAGTTACAATTGTAATTTTCTTTTCCTAGATGGTTTACCACTAATTTTTGACACTTGAGTACTAGACATTTTGACTTTAATGTCCGAACTTTACGATTGAAGCATAAATGTGACTTCTAACGTACAAAACCTTGTTACCTTTCTCGACAATTACGATCATATTACACTGATATTAAGGGCATATTAATCAAAGAACCCAATTTTTATTTTATTTTATTTTATTTTTACCTGTTATAACTTTAACATCGGGGATGCAAAATAAAGGGTAAAAATGCTTCTTGTGAGCTAATTATGCAATTAAATCCTCTTTTTTTTTTTAAAAAGAAATTACATAAAAAGTCTCTATCGCTTCCTCTACATAGTTATTAGATTTAACTTTTTAAGATTAAAATAATATTTTACTTCACATAATTAAAAATGTTAACAAGTCAGCAGCATGCAGCAGTTGAAAGTAAGGATCAATGAGGTAGATTTTAACAAAACAGACAGACAATAGAAATCTCTTGGATACTTATTAAAAGAGTAATGTTAGGGATTCCATTTACTATCCTAATATTTTAGTCCCAACTGATTTGTGTCCTTATAAATAACTATTATATCATTTCAGATATTAATATTTATCATGGAAGAAACATTAATAATTAACATGATGTATGTGCCAGTTATATATAAGTGCCACCATTCTAATTTCTAAAATAATAGTTGGGATCATAGCATTATTATTTTTAAACTAATAGTTAAATAATAATAAACTAATAATGGTTTAGTTAAGTTATCTTAGACATGGCTAACCTGTTCATATAAAATTGTTAAAAAGAAGATGCCTTGGGTGACGTAGCACTTGCTTAGCTCTTAACCTAGGATGATATGAACTCACTTCTAGAAATTTAACAAGTTGCTTCAGATCAGGAATAGACAATTCAAGGACACAATGTGAACCCTGCTTCTGAAAATTTAACAAGCTGCTACCGAGAGCAGAAAATTGAGGAAATACAAGCAAAGAGGAACAAGTTGCTACAGCTTAGGAATACAAAATTGAAATCCAATGTATTAAAATATAAATTTTAATGCGCTGGAGTTATTTTCTTAGGATTGTCCTTATTTTAATAAAATAAAATAAAGGTATCCTTATTTAAAATTTATTTCTAATAAATCTCAAGAATTTATTCGTTGCATTGCAGAGAGTGAACTTAATTAGAAAGGGCATTTGGATACTGCTCGATTGTCCGTAAATGCATTTTATGTTTACATCATCCTAGTTAAAGTAATAGTAGGAATAGTCATTGGTGTTTAATTTATGAAGTTCTTCACTTATATTTTCCTTATAAAGAATTCTTTTAAAATGCAGCTTCAATATCTTATAGAACACCTAACAGTCAATTAGGGATGACAATGGACCCCCCCCTTTCGTAGTGGGTTTGTTATTATCAAACCCAAACCCGTATAAAATTTAAATTATCAAATTTACCCACAATTCGTAGTAAATTTTAATTTTTTTTAAAAAACCCACCCACTGAGAGTTTTGACAATTATCTTTGGCTAATTTTTTGTAGGTTTCTACATTTAAAATCACAAATATTAGATATATAAATTTACAATAATAATCTCAAATTCGACAAAACATACACAATTTTAAATTTAACCAATTAAATGAAAAATTAAAATTTTAACATCAATCCAACACAAATTCTTAAATTTAAGTATAAAATACACAAATCCATTAAAAAAATTACAAACTAGAATCTAAAAATAATAATTACATTTAATATTATAATTCAACACAATTTCCAAGAGCGGATCTTCATTTTATTAACCACCATTAGCATCCATCCAACATGATGCCTACAATAATGATTAAAATTAATATTTTCCAAACAATAATACTTTTCAAATATTAATTTGAAAAAAATTATAATAATAAAATAATTCATGTATTAAGTTAAAGAAAATTAGTCCATAAAAATTATAATAAGTATACAATAATCTATGAATTAAGTTAAATAAACTTCGTTTCTTACCTCATTAGCAATATATTTATCTTCGGAGAATCTGCTATTTCCCAATTTATTAGAAGATTTTGCATCTATAAGTAATGTGTATGTCAAGAAAAAAATATAGATGATTATAAGTTTATACTATATAACATATATTATATTGAAGTGAAAATGTATTTTTCATAACATTAAATTCAGCACACAATCAATTTTAGGCACACATTAAAACCTTTAAATTCTATGTGAAGTCTATTACGGTATTATTTGACACTTTACATAACTGCATTATTTTCGTTATATATTTTTTAGATTTAAATATTTTTCAATTAAAATTAAATTAAAAATATTTAAATAAACATTTGGGGTCTAATGGATATCTATGCGGGTATCTACCAAATATTAAACTAATACTAAATCCACTTGCATCCAAGTGTGGGTTTCAATTTATAATACTAAATCCCCCTTGTAACTCACGAAACTATCCATAACGAGCAGGTTTTGGTGGATTTTGGGCACAATTGTCATCCCTAATGTCAATCCCCATAGTATTAATTAGTTGAACCATGGAATGAAATTAATCTACAAACAGACCAAAGAAAAGACTTGATAAAAATTCCTTTTTGATTACCAAAACAAAAATTTAAAATTTTCACACTATATATATATATGGTCTTTCTTGAATGCAGTGCCCTCTTTTCTTTATTTTGACAAATTTTTAAGCCATAAGATTTAACTGAGTCAGTTTTTAATATTATTAAATCATAGGACTCTATAGTATATTGAAAATTAACTATATTAAGTTGTACGGCCTAACAACATCTTTGTATTAAAAGAAAAATGAAGTTGTGTGGCCTAACAACATCTTTGTATTAAAAGAAAAATGAAGGTGCCTTCGCCTGATTCAATTAGCCTATGGTCAAGGTCCACTACTCAATGAATTCGTTCCATTTTGGCTGTCAATATTCAATTGGTGTTTGTTAATTCAAACAATGAAAAGAACTATAATTATATTTTTTTAGGCTTGTGAATTTTTGAAATTGAATTTTTTCCATTATTAATGGGAAAAAGAAAATACATTGAGGTGCCTGAAATTAATTGCCGTAAGCTAGTTTTATTGATGAAGACAATACAAGATTTAAGTCTCATAGCTTTTCCAGACAGCATGTCCAGTGGTGTATCCACAAAATCGAATTCTCAGAGGAAAAAAGATTTTACTAATATAAATGCAAAGAAATGTTTATTTCCGTATGTAAGTTTTTGCTAGAAATCAAGACTTTAGTTTTATAGAGAAAGGTAACAAGATGCTCTAATCATCAATAGATAAAATATGATTTTAGATTGGGAGAAGGACACCTACATTGTTAAGGTTTAAAAAAATAATCATGTAAATCTCTAAGTTTTTAATAAGGGATATTAAAATCTCCTTTTAATAATAATATTCTTTGTAGATAATAACCTGAATAATTAACTTTAAAATTTTTAATAAATAGAAATATAATTTAAATAGTTAATTTGTCTAGTAGACTAATAATATTAGAATTTTTTAATATACAAAATAATTTTTAAAATGTAAATCATTATATCCATTTTAATAATAAATATTTATTTATTATAAAATTTTTAATTAGTCATTGGGTTAAATAGATTTTACAATTAATAAAATATATCTCATTTATTAATATTAATATTAATATTAATTTATATAATCTTGAAAATAATTTAAATTTCTATATATTTATTTTAATATTATGTTTTATTTATTACAAAATTAGTAGACTAGCTAGGACACGTTCAGTTCTATTACAATTTCTCCCAAGGAGGAAAAGTTCACTACTGAAGTTGCAAACTACTCTTCCTTATTCACTCCTAACCGAGCTTCTGAAAGAATAAGACAGACAAGTATTACAAAATTAAAATATTTTTAAAATGTATATATATTATGTTTATTTTAATATTCACTACAAAAAAAAGATAATAGATGATAAATAGTTCATGATAGATTATAGATAAATTAACTTATACCATATAATTATGATAGATTTGTGATATAATTTTCAATCTATCATGAATTAGTAATGGTCTTTTATGGTAAAAATATTTTCTATCATGAATTCATGATGGCTTTATGATAGAATTATCATTTATCATGAACTTATGATAGAATCGTGATAGAAATTTAATCTATGAAGAAATTGTGATAGAAAATTGCTTTGACCATATTTAACCTAAATTTTATATATTATTTTATTTAAAAACGAAAGGTGTGTTTTAATAATTTTTTTAAAAAGAAAATGCTAGCAAAATTGTACCATTTTGGATACTTTAAACTTACTTTCTTCCTATTTTTTTTCCTCCTACGCGCTAAACATTCACACACTTAGAAAATAAAATGCTACTTCTCTTGTCACTATCTCATTTTTTTTTCTTTTCCCTTATTTTCTCCGGAAACCTTAACGAAATTTTTATTGGATTTTTTAATCTAATAATGTTGGATTCTTAATGTAATATTGGGTTTATATGTGAATAATTATATATTGCAGATTGTCATATAAGGTTAAGCCCAATTAAAGTGATCAATTAAGGTTTTCAGTATTATGAGCTTTAATGTATCTAATAAGGTATGAGCCTTTAATGTGTAGAAACCTAATAGTATTCTAATTCTATGATGGGAAGAATTAGAGATACCCAGTGACAATAGGAAAAGATTGTCTATATAAGTGGTTATGATCCCCAGGCCACATGTATCATTCTTTTTACTTTCTGATATCCTATCATGAGAGAGAGAGCGCAGAGAAAATTAAAGAACTCTCTAGGAGAACGTGTAGATCTGGAAGGCCAACCACACAATCTTGGAGATTAATTTAGTATTATGGATTCAGGTACGCTTCCGCAAAATTTTGTTATTGAATCTTAATGATATAACATGATATTCTTAGGTTATAGGTGTTAGTATTTCATCAAAAGTTTTATCCCAATAATTTTATCATGAGCCAAATAGTTTACACATCCTTCGATTTTGAAGGAAAATGCAGCACTAGAGGCTGAAGCAGCATTAGCAGTAGCAACAAGCATTGGTGCAACAAGCGCTTCTTCAACAACAGTCTATCTACCATCCTTGCCTCTTAGCTACTCCTCAGGTCCAATTTATCATTCGCATGTTGTTTCTCGTCACTCATGTGAATCCATTATGCCGCGATTTCGATTGTGTTTTCACAATTTCAAACTTTGATTTTTTCGTGGTATTTAGGGTGAACTTACGTGATTTCGATGTTCTTGTTTGTTTTGGTTTTTAATTTTCAAGCTCTGCTAGAGTTAGGTTTTGATGATTCTTTTTTGTACAAGTCGTTCTCTTTTTTTTTTTTGGTAATCTATGCATCACAAAGCAAATTTATAAGTCAACCTTAACGGCAGCAAAGAATATTGAGATTGGGGGCTGAAACTTTTTTATTTTAGGACTTGACATGTAAAAAGAGATCAAATGGTACGATCAGACCAGAGACTGGGTAAGCTGGTAGTATTTTCTAAACTAATGCATCCTAGCTGAAGAATAGCACAATCAATTGTATCTCTTTTTTTTTTTTTTTTTTCAAATGATTGAGTTTTATCTAAATGTTGTGTTGAATTACTCATTGTTTGTAATGCAAATTATGAATAATATCATTGCTCTATATGCTGGTTTTATTATGCTTAAAACGTATAGCAAATCTTATGCCTTGTAATAAAATATAGATACCATTGGCTGGTGTTATGAAAAAAACTATCGGATTTGTAAGTGTAAGTGCTTAGCCTTGGTGCTCTATTTGTAAGAGTAGCCATTTTATGTGAAATGTTAATGTAAGACTATATCCTAAAACCTCTATTTATCCTGCATTTACCCATTACCGGCTAACAACATTTTCATGTTTTGGAGAACATATTGGTGAGCTTTTTCTTAGTCTTTATTTAATTTTTTCATATTTTTCTTAATATGATGCAGCATGAACTTGATTCAATGTCTATTTTAACCAATCCTTCGAGAAAGCATGTCAGGCTGGATCATGATACTGAGACCTAGTATCTAGTTATGATTTGGTTAATTGTTTGCAGCGTTCCTGTGTTATTGAATTTAATGGGCATCAAAGGTAAATCCTGGTCTAGTTGGTGTAGCTTCCATGCTACGGGCTAATGATAGAAGTTTATTATACAGTCACAGTTACTATTGCGAATCGATTCATTTCTTTATCATATTTATCTGTTTAACTTGTTTTTGTTAGCATATTTGTAAATTGTCTTTTTTGAACAGACTTATAAATTATGAGATGGCATAGGCCTAAGAACAAATAATGTTGCTAAATATGGAAGCTTGATTTTGGGATTGAAATATGCTCTTCAAAAAGGGTTTTTCAATATCAGTGTTCGAGGAGACTCCGAACTTGTCTATATATAGGGTTGTATTTCATTTTTAAAAAAATAAAAAAAAAGGATTGTACGATTGGCTCATTGATGACAACTTTTCGCCACATTCTAATTGTTATCTAGTTGTTTGCTTCTTCTTTTCCTAGCCTTTCTTACACAGGTTGCTGGTTAATGGAAGACCAAACACTAGGTATGGATGAACTATGTGGGGAGGCCAAGAGGCAGAAGGATAAAGTCTAGATAGCTCATATTCTAAGTGTGACTATAGTTTTTTGTGCCTGATGGTTCGTATAGATTAGTATAAGATAATGTCCTTATTCCTCGCATGGGTTCACATTTGTTATCTATAAAGATTCTTGCTGTTGCTTTCTCCTTTTTCTACATGTGTTTATGACATTTTCTTTGCACATTTGTAATAATATGAAATCTGAAGTTGATGCTCAACCGAACTTGGCCGTCATAGATAACACATAATTATTTAACTGTTGTGCCTACATAATTATTTAACTGTTATGTCATAATGTTGCTTTAATTAATCCATGAATACTATAAATCAGCTCCTTCCGTTGTTCCAAATGGTGAAATTGTAGAGGAATGCGCGACATAGTGCATACGATAATTGGTTTTTGGATACATTTCAGGTTTGTTTGAGAACAATTGTGCACTGAAATCTAGTAAATGCATAATTATTCTTGTGCCAAAAATTTGTTATCTATGTAGGTGATATTGACCAGTCTCAAAACCCAACCCACTCCCTATATGCTTGAATCTTTTGACTAAAGGTATTTTAAATTTTTTCTTATTTTCTTACTTACAAAATTAAATTTTTTCTTATTTTCTTACTTACAAAATTAAATTGTTTTATGTATATGCCTCAAAATTGACTGTAGGTATATAATTTTATTCATTTGGTTTACATTTCCAAACACAAGATTCTTACTCAATTCTTTTTAACAGGGGTGGCAGTATACCCCGTTCAGTTCCGTTTTGAACCAGAGCTGAACCGAACCAAAATTGAACGGTTCTTAAAAATAAGACTGAATCCAAACTGAATTTTAAAACCAAACCGAACCGAAATATTTTGGTTCGGTTCTTTTCGGTCTGAATTCGGTTTGGTTCGGTGGCTTTTTTTTTTCCCCACCCCTTAGTTTAAATATCAATGAAGAATCCCAAAAAACAAAAGACGAAACAAAAACAGAAAAATCGCGAAGACGCAACGGGAAAGAAATTGAGTGTTGAACAAGAACAATCGAACCTCCATCAACCAAAAGAGGCTTACTTGAATTGGAACTCTATTTTAGGGTTCAAAGAACTAGCAGAACAAAGCTTTTTGGTAGATTACCCTACTACTGGAAGCCATGATAGAAACTAGTTTTACAAAGCATGAAAGAAACGATTGCACCTCGAGTTCAATCGCACAACTCAAAACTTTTCTTTTAATTCAGTGGAGTTTGTGTGTACAAAAGAGAGTAAGTACCTAAATTTCACAGTTTTCCTAACCAACTGCTTCTAAATTTACAGTTTTCCCAATCCAATATCCGTTACAAATTGCACAAATCAGAATCAACCAGTGAATGATTAAATCAAATGAAACACATCATAACTTTCAAAAAATTAAATCAAACCCGTATGCCTCAAATTAGCAACCAAACAGGTCAGCTCATTTTTTATTTACAAAAAGGAAATTAATCAAAGAATAATTCAGGTGAAATTGAATTGAATTAGACTAAAATAAAATTGAACTAGTTGCGGCTAACGGTGAGTAAGTGAGTGAAATTAAACTCAACTTAGAGCTGCTCATCACGTTCACCCGTGCGATAGCAACGACGGAGACAGCTTGCAACGGCTGGCGAGATGAGCGGCGGTGGACGACGAGAGTCAGACCATAAGTGATCAGTCTGTCATCGGGTGAGGCTAACCATGCATGAGTGATGAGTTCGTGAGAGGCTGACCATCGGCGTGACCGTGAGAGGCTGCGATCGAGGAAGATTGTTGTGAAGCTTGAGAGAGATGGCTTTTGTTGTCGTGCTGATCTTGGGTTACTTCTAGGTAATTGAAACAAAATTTTCCTTTTATATTTTAAATTAAATAATTTTTTAATTGAAGCAACCGATCGGTTTATTGGTTTGGTTGGTTCTGAGCTGAACCGAATACAAACTAATCCATTAGTCTCAAACTATTCAGTTTTTATGCTTTGAACCAAATTGAATTTTCTCAGTTTCGTTCGGTTCGGTTAGGTAAAAACCAAACCGTTTGCCACCCTACTTTTTAATGCAACCTTGTGAGCTCATACTTTTTTGTACGTCATGGAATGCTTACAAAGGCTGTGCAGTCAAAGTTAGTGCAACCAAAGACTTGTAATGTTGACGATTGATACTTTCAGTTTCTCTTGTAACTTAAAATGCATTTTATTAGTTTAATATAATTATTTAGCCTTTATGTTTTAATGCTGTAGCTCTAAACAATGCAATAATTTTTAGATTATTCAATAAAGTAGTAGTGGAACAGGGTATTGCTGCTGGAAGTCTTGCTGTTGGAATATTTCCATTAATCGTTCAAAGTTTTGTTGGGTAACTTGGCTTGGTGGCTGGAACTTGAATTACTTTTCTTGGAGTTTAATTGGAATTTAATTATTATTTTATATTTTGGTATTCTTTTTTTTAATTTGGGATGTTTTATTATGTATTGATGGTGATGACATTGAATATTAGATGTATTTATTTTGAAATTAATTTGGTAGATTGAATGGATATTAATTAATATTAATTTTTTTATTTTTTTACAATATTCATTTTTATTAATTGACTAAATTTGTAAATAGGAATTCACAAATAAATTATAATCACAATATAATTTTTTTTTAAAAAAAATTGAAATGTATGACAGGAAATACACATCATAAAATATGTTATAAAATTTACGGATAGCTTGGCAAAACAGTACTAGATTATTGTTACAATAAATTAAAACACATTTATGATTTTTTATATTTTTATTATTTATTGTAAATATTTTATCAAATTATTTATGAATGGATGTTTTATTCTTCAGAAAATGTCTTCTCTGAGCCCACTTACTATTATTCTGAATCAAGACAAATTTACTGGAGAGAATTATATAGAATGAAAAAGAAATCAATTTATTGTCCTAATTGTTAAAGATTATAAATATGTTTTAATCCAGTCATACCCTTCAATACTAATGGAAGATGCTTATAGAAATTAGAGGAGATTTTATGAGAAATGGCAAAAGGCCAATGAAATGAAAAACATGCTACATTTTAGCCTCATTTCTAGTATTCTATGAACCAAACATCAAAACATAGAGATTGCTACTGAGATAATAATAGTCTTAAAGAGATGTTCGGGCAGAGTATTCCCTCTCTGAGACAAGCAGCATTGAAATATATTATGAACAATAAAATAAGGAAAGGCATAAGAAGGTAAAATGACCAAAAGGCCATTCTCAACCAAAGGAGTGTGTGCAATAGTATCACTTGAATTGGTACATACAGATTTATATAGATCAATCAATGTACAAGCTCGAGGATATTTTAAGTATTTCATTACTTTCACTAATGATTAATCGAGATAAAATTATGTTTATCTAATACATTATAAGTCTAAAACTTTTGAGAAATTCAAAGAGTATAAGGTTGAGACAAAAAAACAATTACATAAGAATATAAAGAAACTATGATCTAATCGAGATGGTGAATTTCTCTCTAGATATTTCAAAGAGTATTTGGTTGAAAATGAAATTATATGTCATTTGATTGCCCTAGGAATGCCACAACAAAATGGGATAACTAAAAGGAGAAATAGAACTCTTTTGTATATAGTGAGATCTATACTTAATTATTCATCATTATCCATCTCTTTTTGGAGACTACCACTAGAAACTGTAGTTTACCTTGTAAACTTAATTTCATTTAAGTTAGTGCCTAAAATCCCAATAAAATTATGGTAAGGTCGCAAACCAAGTTTGCGACATGTTCGTATTTGGAAATCACTAGCACATGAGCTGAAACCAAAGGCAGACAAAATAGATTTATGCTCTGAGGTTTATATATTTATGGAGTATCCTAAAGAAATAAGGGGATGTTTATTTTATAGTCCTTATGATAGAAAAGTGATTCTGAGCACACATTTCATTACCCTCAAGGAAAACTATATGAATAACTTTAAATCTAAAAGTAAGATAATACTTGAAGAACTATTAGGTAATCAGGTTAATGTTCAGCTTTCAACACCTGTTGTAAAATAAGAAGAACAACAACAACTAGATAATCAATATAGAATTATCCCTAAGCAATAATCTCTTTTAGAATCTCGTCGTAGTGAGAGGGTAACTAGGTTATTTGCCTGATACATGTTATTAGGAAAAACCCTATATGACTATCTTAAATGAAAATGTACAAGATCTTACTAGCTACAATGAAGGTTTAATAGATATAGATGTTGAATTTAAAAAAAAAAACTATGAATCAAGAAATAGAATCTATGTATTCTAATAAAGTCTGAGAACTTGTAGATGCATTAAATAGGACAAAACCTATAGGTGCAAATAGATCTACAAGAGAAAAAAGGGAAGTAGACAGAAGGGTGGAGATATTTAAAGCAAGATTACTAGCTAAAGGTTTACTCAGAAAAAAAGAATCAATTATAAGGAAACTTTTTCTCTGTTTGCTGTGCTTAAATCCATCAGGATTCTGATCTTCATTATTGCAGTGCTAGATTACGAAATTTGACAAATAAATGTCAATATTATTTTTCTTAATGGGCATCTTAAAGAAAATATCTATATGTAGTAACCAAATGGATTCATATAAAAGGGCAAGAACACATGGTATGTAAGTTATAGGGATCCATTTATAGATTAAAGCAAACATCTCGATCATGGAACATTAGATTTGATCAAGTGATTAAATTATTTGGATTCATTCAGAATATTGATGAACCATGTGTATACAAGAAAATTCAGGGAGAATTTATAGCCTTTCAAGTTTTTTATGTAGATAATATTCTCCTAGTTGGAAACGATATAGGAGCATTGTCTATAATAAAGAGTTAGTTAGCAAAACAATTTGATGTGAAAGACATAGGAAAGGCAAGTTGTATTCTTGGTATCAAATTATTGCGAGACCGAAAAAATAAAACTTTAGCCTTATCTCAAGTGGTCTATATCGATAAGATATTAACTAGATTTAGGATGAAAAAATTCAAGACTAGTTTAATTACCATTCAGAAAAATTACATTATCCAAGAATCAACCACTTAAAACATCTGAAGAGATAGAAAAAATAAGATGAGTTCCCTATATAGAAGTTGTGAGAAGTCTTATGTATGCCATACTTCACATTAGATTAGACATCTGTTTTGTAGAAGGAATGGTTAGTAGATATCAATCTAATCCTGGACCTGAACATTAGAATGCAGTCAAACATACAATGAAGTATCTGAAACAACTAAAAATTATATGCTTGTGTATTCTAGTGATGAGCTTATTCAATGGGTTATACTGATTCTGACTTTAAGTAATATAAGGATTCCAAAAAATCAACTTTTAGCTATATGTTTACATTAAGAAGTGAAGTTATTAGTTAGAGGAGTGTTAAACAGTCTTATATCATGACTCTACAACTGAAGCTGAATATGTGGTTGCATCTGAAGTTGTGAAAAAAGTTGCATTACTCCTTAATTTCCTATAAGATCTTGAAGTGGTACCTGCGGTAACTATACCTTTAAACTATTTTGTGATAATAGGGGTACAATAGTTCAATCTAAGAAACTAAGTAACCACAAGAAATAAAAACACAATGTGAGGAAGTATCATCTTATAAGAGATATAATGCAGAGAAGTAATGTAAAAATTACTCAGATTGTATCATAGTAAAACTTAGTAGATCCTTTTATGAAGGTCATATCTGGGAAACACTTTAACTTGTACTAAAAATCCATGGGCTTGCTTGAGATACCAAATATGCTTTAAGAGCTAGTGAGAGATTGTAGGAAAAATATGCTCTTTAAAAGCATATGTGTTTATTTAATTAATTGTAATAAATATTTTTTTAATTAATAAAATAATTGAGGTATTTTATTTAAATATTTTATTTACATTAATTTTTTGAGTAAATTTTATTTAATCATATTATATGTATTTATGTAATCACTTATCTTATGATTTAATAAATTAAGTTTGCGATTGATAAACAAAGTTGAGTGCTTTATTTAAGTATAGATTGTAGTAAATTTAATGAATGATTTGTCTTAATCATGTATGAATTTATTAATATAGTATAACTACATTGAACATATGACATAAGATATTTAATTAACTTTATAATAACTGTCAGACTTATTAAATCTTATAGGAATTGATTTTACTGTAATTTTAATCTTCAGTTAGTTATAATTTTATGATTGTAATTGTTATTCCATTTGAATAACCAATGGACACAATAAATATTTGTAGTCAAGATTATTTAGTATCTTAATGGGACTAATTATAAGTATTGAAGTTATAGATTAGTAATATAAAAGTTGTACAACACATCTCTTGACAGGTTTTTAACACTTAATCATAAAATTCTCTGGCTAGAGTATGTCGACATATTTAATATAATGAAAATGATCATTAGAGAAAATCAGTAAGTATTAAGGAATAAGATGTTATTAAATCAATTAGACAATTGAGATATCAATTTAATTAATAATGTGGTACAAAAGATTGTACAATAAAGAGATCAATGTGGCTTGAGATGAATTATTATTCGAACCTACAATTATAGAGGTCAATTTTAATCTTATAACAGAATAGAGTTAGAATTAAATGATTAGACTTATGTAATTACAGACTTAGTTTTTATAGTCATTATTGTGTATTCCCAAATAATTCTCGGACTAACTTATTTAATTGGCTACACCAATATTGAACCTAAAATTAACAAAACTAACATATTATGTGATAAACCTAATTATAATATTTGTTAAGACCCTATGTGTTATATTTATATATAAATGGGGTCTTGTATTATTTTACAAGATGGGTTGGTTACATATTATTTTCACTTTCACATTAGTAGAGAAATAATAATATAAATTTAAAATATTTAATATTTTAAATTATTAAAAAAATAATACATGTTAGGGTTTTACTATAGATATTATATAAGTGTATTTTTCTCTAGAAAAAAAGACAAACGACTTTTAAGAAAAATATTAAGAAAAGAAACTAGTGGTTTTAGAAGTAGTGAAACAAAGGTCTACATGTTCAGTGTCTAGATGATCATTTAGTAGCGGATTTATTACTTTATATAATTTGTTTTCTTGAATTATTAAAGTATGATTTTTTAAATTATAAATTTTTTATGTATTATATAAAATCGATCTTAAAAATTTTTTTATGAAAAAAATTTTAATTTTTCATCAATAATTGATACATGAGACAGTGAGTATCAATAGTAATATATATATGGCTTTGAGAAAGTTTAACTATCTGCTAGCTCAAGTCGGCAATTTTAAAATTTTGAAAAGTTATAATTAGGGTTACGTACACATGCACTACGCAGCCGACCGCCAATAATGTACCTAGTACAACTGGATTAATTTCATCCATGCATGATAAATTCTCCCATCGCTACCGGCAAATTTCTAGAATTTTGCATACATATTCAACGATTCAAAGCTAAAACTCTTTTTTTTTTTTTTTTCTCTCGGTTCATTGATTCAATTGATAAGGTCTTTTGCATTTGTTCGAATATTGCATGATGTAAGACATTGTGTCGCTGCTGCCGACTTTGACACTGTTGTATATTTACTGGGCTAGAGATGCGTTGGATTTGTAAGTATAATATATTATTTTGAAACTCTCAATGTAAAATAAAAAAAAAAAGGCCTTTGAGATTTCCGTTGAAGTCTTATCAAATTCTTCTATTTTGAACCTCTAAATTTCATATGGAGTATTTTATAATATTTTTTAAAACTTTTTCGCTGAGCACTGTAATAAACTTATATAATGGTGAAAAATATAGTAAGGAAAACATTATTGTCTTCATCACTCATTGTAGTTTTCTTCATTTGGAAAGAGTATGTGTAAGAATTTTATATACTATGTGGCGTTACATAATTCAATTAGATAGGATTCCTCGATGTGAAGAGTTGGATTAGGTGCTTTCTTGTAAGAAAATTTTGCAGCACGTAACCACTTTATTAAGAACTAGTCGTTGTTATTTAATTAAGACGCTGATTCCTACTCAACAACTTAATGGTAAAACCTCCATTTTGACTAATTTAGGTAACATACAAGTCTGCCGGTGTGAATTGGGTGGTTGATTTACTTTCAAAATTCTAAAAATATAACAAATAATGCACTTGAACTACGCTTACGCTATGACAACTCTAGATTCCTGTTGGATAAAAGATTAAAAAATAAAATAAAATAAAATTCAGGTAATGTTTAACGTATTATAAAAATGATTGGTGGCACACAAGTTACAGTGGCACATACTACGTAAAATTATAAACATGGTAACCGCCAGCTATATAAATAGAAGGCAGCCAAAAATAAAACTTACAAAAAATAAGTAGTTCTAAATATTTCAGTTTTTGGGCCTCCAAGGGCCCAGCCCTAAAGATATTTGCGCACCTGCTTAAAACATAATGAAAAACAGTAAAGAATCAAAACGAACATTCACTATTCTGGAAGTTGGAGTCCGTCAATGAAATTTTTAGATAATATAATAACACAAAAATAGATTGCCATGACTCAGTATCCAAATACAATGTGTTGATGTAAGCAAATGAAGAAGAAAATGCATTGAGCTGACAAGTTTCCTCAGTTTTTACAAAGTCACAGATGAACAATTGAAGACTTGGCCAGCCTTCGTCGATCTGCTCCGAGCAGAGAAAACAAGACCGGTTCAATAAATACTCATCTATAAATAGAGTTGCTAACCTCGCAACATTTCTCACCTCGCACTAAACCAATAGTAATAAGTTCAGAGATTAAACAGAGGGAGATTCCAAAGCTAGCTAGCTCATTAAACACAATGGGAAGTGTTCAATTTTTAACAGGCTTTGCTCTCTTGATTTTGGCTACTTCATTGGCCTCTGCCTTTGACCCTAGCCCTCTTCAGGATATCTGTGTAGCCATTGACGCGCCCAAGAACGCAGGTATACTGGTAAACTTTAATTTTCTCTGTCTTAAAAAATCTTTTAAACTTAAGTATGTACGCGTTGATCTCAAATTCACATTATTAATTAATATTCTTAATTCTTGAATGCAGTTTTTGTCAACGGGAAGTTCTGCAAGGACCCCAAGCTTGCCAGGGCAGGAGATTTCTTCTTATCAGGGCTAGACAAGCCTGGAAACACAGCAAACCGACTTGGTTTCAGTGTGAAAAACGCAAATGTTGAGCAGATTCCGGGACTCAACACTCTCGGAATATCAGCAGTCCGTATAGACTATGCACCCTATGGCCAAAACCCTCCTCACACTCACCCACGTGCCACTGAAATCCTGACGGTCTTGGAAGGAACACTTTATGTTGGTTTTGTGACATCAAACCAGCTAAACAACACACTCGTTGCAAAAGTTCTGAAAAAGGGAGATGTTTTTGTGTTTCCAATTGGTTTGATCCACTTCCAGTTCAACATTGGAAAAACAAACGCAGTTGCCATTGCTGCTCTAAGCAGCCAGAATCCGGGTGTCATTACCATTGCAAACTCGGTCTTCGGAGCCAATCCTCCAATCAATCCTGATTTTCTTGCAAAGGCATTCCAGTTGGACGTAGATGTGGTGAAAGATCTTGAGGCTAAGTTCTAAATGTTTAGCATATTTAAACAATCGTGACACTTATACATGTTTTTTGTTCTAACTATTGTCATTATTAGTTGGTTTTGATGTAATAAAGAGATTCGTTCGTACATGTGTACCTCTCTCGAGTCTGCTTTGTATGATTTTCCTAATTATCCGTTGATTAAATAATATATTTTTTGTTCTATGCGACGAATGATCTCTACTCTGATCTCGGATTTTTTTCCCCCGGGGGCCCACAAATAGTTTGCTCTTGGCTGTTTTCAAATTATATATGGACTAATATGAAGGATTCTCAAAAAATCTCACCAAAGATGTATTCGCATAAAGTTCGGGGTTTTACCAAAAGACAAGATATTTAATAAGCCAAATCTGCACAGGCTAACCTGTTGCACATACCTGGCAGTCGTTCCTAATGTTTCTAATGTTTTTGAGCATAATGAAACATCTGACTGACATGACAGGCCAAGATGAAGATCACACATGAAAATTACTACACGAACCATACAGAATTGCCATTGCTTTCGGACTGAAGCTAAAAAAGTTGTGCATCTGAACCTGCTCATGTCTTATCACTCTCTACAAAATCTAAGTTGGCAATTTGGCTGGGAAGCTAAGACCTACGCAGACCAAAACGTCTATGGACATAAAGACAGTGATTGGTGAACATACAGACTGATAGAAAGATTCATGTCTGACCACTAGAAGATGTGTTCGCTCTTGCAAACTCTTAATTATTGGTTACCAGAGACTCAGATTCAGGGCGTAATTAAGGATTCAACGAGCTGAGATGCATTCAAGAGCATGTCATCCTTACACATCCTAGAAATCACAGTTCTCCATGTATCAAAATCAATAACGTTCCCTTTAATCAGGGTATTCAAAACTGTCCACAGGACCTCCACATTCCCTATCTCACACAGCTGACCAACAAATAAATTTATACGAGCAGAACGAGGTACAAAACCCTTAAAAATCATCTCATCCAAAATTAAAGCAGCTTCCCTGAACTGCATCCCATCGCATAGGCCATCAAAAAGTATCCTATAGGAAACAACATCTGGATTGCAGCCCTGTCTAGGCATATCCTCAAATAAATCTTTTGCTTCGCCGCATTTTCCAACCTTACACAGCCCTCCAAGTATCACGTTATAACTAATAGGATTTGCCTTACACCCTTTATGCCCCATTTCATCCAAAATTGTAAATGCTGCTTCAAAATCCTTCTCTTTGCAAAACCCACTGATCAATGCATTATATGTTACAGAATTCGGTTTACACCCACGCTCCTTCATTTCCTTTAAAATCCCAGGAACTTCATTCTTCCTTCCTGCCTTAAAAAGTGCACTGATCAATGAAGAATATATACCCGCATCCATTTCAATCTTATTTGTCACCATCTCTTCTTTAAACACAAGCGCCAAACTCAACTCACCAACCGCACAAAGCCCTTTTATCAATGACGCAAAGACTTGTACATCAGGCTTCACATTATACACTCTTATCATATCCTCCTTCAACTTTAATGCCTCATCTACCCTCAATTCTAAACAAAGACCATAAATTAACGTCCCAAATGTCACCACTGTTAGCTGCAGTCTTCTTTTAAGCATTTCATCAAACATCTTCCACGCGTCCTCTAATCTCCGACGTACAACGCAACTGTGTATCAATATATTATAACTACAAGCATCTGGCCTAACATATTTCTCCACAATTTGAAACAACTCCTTCATTCTCTCAAGCTTTCCGCACGTTAACATTGCATTCAACAACGTGTTGAAAGATTTTACCGTCCTTTGAACATTAAAACTCGACATTTCATCAAATACTTGGAGTGCGTGTTCGAGTAATCGGGCATGTCCATAAAAGCTAATAACATTGCAGAAAATTATTTCCTTGGGAATCACACGGGTGTCATGTTTGAGCTGGTGAAGGACTTGCTGCATTTCGTCAAACATCTTGGCTCGGCCAAGCTTAGTGATGATAAGGTCATAGTGAAGCAGATTGTAGCTAAAGGGTTTTAATGGAGGGGCTTCAGTGTCATTGGGGTTAGGATTAGGGTTTTTGAAGAGTTGCAGAGCGAGTTTCGGGTCTTTTTGGAGGCGAAGAAGTGAGGCGAGCCTGAAGGGAGATGTGGGTTTTGCTTTATTCATGTAATTTTGTTAGATGGGATACTGAGACTTGAAAACGAAGTTAGTTATTTTTGACCGCTTGTCTAGTCATATGTTTTAATTTTTATTAGTCGATCACAAAGTTTGAGCGACTCTTTTATGTCACAAATTTCACATTTTGCTTATGCACAGTTAGGATAATAATTTTGTTTTCAAAAAATGTGTACACACATAGTCTTGATTTTCTTATGCACACATAATTTTTATTTTCTTAAATATAAGAGTGTAATAATTTTTCTTAAATATTGAGAGTGTAATCAAGATTATTAGGTGATTCATTCATTCATATATAAATGGTAAGTAGTAAAACTATTGTGACATATAGATAAGACAATTAAATAAATTTTTTTATTAATATTAGTGTGTTATTATAACTAACATGTCATAATTATAAATATAAATTACTTTGATATTTACAAAAATTAGTAAATAAAAAAGAGTGTTATTATAACTAAGATGTCATAATAATAATTAATTTCTAAATAAAAATTTAATTCTTTTTTTACACCCTTTTAGTTATAATAACACACTAATATTAATAAAAAATTTATCTAAATTAGTACTAAAAAAATACTATCCTCTCTTAAAAAATTACAACATCTCATTTTCTATTACTCTATCAATAAAAGATTTAATATTATTACCATTCATCTTCTTTATAAAATCATCTCATAATAATTACTATTTTTATAATAAAAAGATTTAACAAATAGGTGAAAAGATGAATTAAATTTTTTTCAAAAATTAATTATTATTATTATTGTTAATAATAATAATTATTATTAATTTAAATAAAAATTATTATTAATTATTGTTAGTATATTAATTAATTATAATAAATTTTTTTCATAGTAATAATAATTATAATTATAATATATTTAATAATTATTATATTTTAATTTAAATGAAGAGTATTTTTAGAATTTAAAAATACTCTTTATTTAAATTAATCTTTTATAAAAGTATTCTTCATTTATAATTTGATAATTTATTTTTATTTTAGTAATCTTTTTATCAAAAATTAGTTATGAATAATAATTATTTATTATTAATTTAAATAAAAAATATTATTAATTATTGTTAATGTATTAATTAATTATAATAACTTTTTATTATAATAATAATTTAATATAATAATTATAATTATAATTTATTTAATAATTTTATTCTTTTAATTTAAATAACAATATTTTTAGAATTAAAAATTATAGGGGTCAGTTAAATACTTTAAAGATTTAAATAAAATAAAAATATAAAAGGGTTTTAATGAAATTTTATAATAGATGTAAATAAAAAATTTATAATATTTATAAATAAAATATAAATAACATGAAATATAGGGGTTCAATGAAAATTTACCACAGAAAAAGACAAAAACTATAAGTTACGGAAAATCGTAACTTAGGCTTTCCCTTATTTTGGTTGTTTAATAATTTACTTTGTTGTTTTATTGCTATGAATTTATACTTTTACCAAATGTTTGGGGAATAAAATAAACTCCTAGAAGTAAAAATGAGCAGATCATCACGATCATGTAGTGATCCCTACGTAAATAACTTGAAGGTGATCTATGAGCAGATCACCTCAATAAAGAAATGATTCATGAGCAAATCACCTTGATTAGGTGGTAACTCTTAAGACCATGAACAGATAAGTTTGAGAAAAGTAGAATTAGGAGTTACAATTGAAGTTTGATAATTATTTTATAATAAGCGTATTAACTCATAATCATAATGGTGTATTTAATCCAATAATAATCACATAATTATGGGGCTTATAAATTCTAAAAATTCCAAAGCAATTGAGGGAACTTTGTCTTAATTTTGATTTTTTATATTCCATTTAATAAAGATTATTTATTCATAAAAAATAAAAATTACATATTTTTTTTAGTAAACCCATTACTGATTTGAGCGTCAGAGGGTTCACGTTAGAAAAAAACTTTTGGCGCCTCTTTCCTTTTTTTATGATTTCAGATGCTTATGTGTGGTTCAGGGAATTCTTCACGATTGGTAATCCATCTCACAATCAAATAAATTTAATACTCGTCCAAAAGTCTGATATTAAGTGGCTAATTGTTTGGATCATATTTCGATATCAACACCAAACGAAACGCATTACTGTTCTTGCAGGAAAAAGTGGAGTCTCATCATCAATAATTGTCGCCATTGTAGCTCCAATTGTTGTCACTGCAGCGCTTTTTATTGTCGGCTTATGCTTTCTAAGAAGGAGGCAAAAAATGAAGTAAAATGCTGCATCGGAACAAAATGGTATATACGAAGAGCTATTTATTGACCAAGTCAAACAATCTTTTAACCAGATTGTGAATTCAGATAGTAATTTATCCTTTGTTTGTGCAGATGATAATGATATTATAACTCTGGAATCCTTGCAATTTGATTTCGAGACAATTGAAGTTGCCACAAACAAGTTCTCAACTGATAACAAGTTGGGTAAAGGTGGATTTGGTGAGGTTTACAAGGTATCTTATCATTTCTATGACATGTTCTGAAAGCTTTCGAAAATTGATGCAGACATTCAAAAGATTACACAAAAGAAATCTTCAGATGACATTGTTAATTTACTTTTACAAAGTGTACTTACTAATGGACAAGAAATAGCTGTGAAAAGGGTATCAAAAAGCTCTGGTCAAGGTGCAAAAGAATTTAAGAATGAAGTTATGTTGGTAGCCAAGGTTCAACAAAGAAATCTCGTTAGGCTACTGGGATTTCGCATAGAGGGAGATGAAAAGATATTTGTCTATGAATTTGTGCCCAATAAAAGCCTTGACTATTTTCTTTACGGGAATTCGGACCATTTGCACAAACTTCAATAGATTTTTCAAATTTTCATTCGTCTTCTCAAGATAGAAATCATTGCGTTAGTTTGCATTTGAATTCAATTCCCTAATTACAAGTTGGAAATTTTATTTTGATTTATGCTCAGACCCTGAGAAAAAAGGACAATTGGATTGGTCGAGATGTTACAAGATAATTGGAGGGATTGCTCGAGAAATTTCTTTATCTTCATGAAGACTCCCAACTCAAAATTATACTTCATGATCTCAAAGTTAGCAATATACTCTTAGATGTAGATATGAACCCAAAAATTTCAGACTTTGGTCTGGCAAGGATATTTGGAGTTGGTCAAATTCTAGGAGATACAAGCAGAATCGTTCGGACATTGTAAGTATTGACTAATGTTGCCCTTTCTACATATATACCATCTGTTTATGTAGTTTACAACTTATTTATCACATCCCTTAGCAGAACAAGTTGGCCTCGACTTAGTTGATTAATTTCAAAACATTCACAGTTGTCTTTAATTATATTGACAAAGTTGCTGGCGTACAGTGGTTACATGTCCCCAGAATATGCTATGCACGGGCAATTCTCTGTGAAATCAGATGCATACAGTTTTGGTGACTTAGCTCTGGAGATTATAACTGGCAAGAAGAACAACAGCTTTTATCAAACAGATGGTGCTGGGGACCTTTTGAGCTATGTAAGTATAAATAAAATTATATATTTTTACATTTTCCCCTTTCTTAATCAGTGTTTATATGTATAATATCACACACAACTAAACAAGAAATAAAGTGGCACTAAAGAGAGTAAAGAATGAGAAAGCTTTTTTATTTTTTTATTATGACTTGATATACGATTTACAGGCTTAGAAGCATTGGAGGGATTGAACACCCTTGCAGTTGTTGGATTCAAATCGTACAGATTCATACTCAAGATATGAAGTTATTAGTGTTGGGAAAATATGCTCTTTAAAAGCATATTGGTTTATTTAATTGTAATAAACTTTTTTTCTGATTAATAAAATAATTGAGGTATTTTATTCAAATATCTTATTTGTATTAATTTTTTATTAAAGTCCGTTTAATCATATTATATATATTTTTGTGATCACTATGTGGATTCACAGAAGATATAAATACAAGTTATTTTATGATTTAATAAATTGAGTTCGTAGTTGATAAATAAAGTTAGGCACTTTATTTAAGTATAAACTGTAATAAATTCATTGAATGATTTGTCTTAATCATATATGAATTTATTGATGTAGTACGACTGCATTGAACAGGATCGCATATGAGATTTAATTAACTTTATAATAACTGTCAAATTTATTAAATCTCATAGGCATTGATTTTACTGTAATCTTAATCTTGAGTTAGATATAATTTCATGATTGTGGTTGTCATTCCATTTGAGTTACCAATTGGCACGACACATACTTGTGTCAAGATTACCCGGTATCTTAGTGGAAACAATTATAAGTATTGAAGTTATAGATTAACAATATGGAATTTGTACAACACATCTCTTGATAGGTTTCGGTACTTGATCATAAAATTCTCTGGCCAGAGTGGATCGACATATTTAATATGTTGAAAATGATCATTAGAGAAAACCAGTAAGTATTAAGGAATAAAATGTTATTAAATTAATTGGACAGTTAAGATATCAATTTAATTAACGATGTGATGTAAAGGATTGTGCAGTAAAGAGATCAATGTGGCTTGGGATGAATTATTATTCGAGCATACAGTTATGGAGGTCAGTTCCAATCTTATAATAGAATAGAATTGGAATTAAACAATTAAGCTAGTTTAATTACAGGTTTAATTATTATAGCCACTATTGTATGTTCCCAAATGATCCCCGAGTTAGCTTATTTAATTGACTGCACTACTGCTGCACTCAAAAATAATAAAACTGGCATATTAGGTGATAAACCTAAATATAATATTTGTTAAGGCCATATGTGTTATATTTAAGTATAAATGGGGCCTTGTGATATTTTATAAGGTGGGCCCCAAAGTTATTACACTTTATCTCCACTTTTACGTAAGTGGAGAGAAAAAATATTAAATATGATATATTTAATATTTTGAATTATTATATAATAAGGATAACACAATTAGGGTTTTAACAAGGGTAATATTATATATAAGTGTTCTTTTTTCTTAAAGAAAAAGAGAGACGCCTTTTGAGAAAAACACTGAAAAAAAGAAGTCAGAGATTTTTGGGAGTGGTGAAACGAACGCCCACACGTTCAGTGCAAATCAAACTTGAGTCATAGCCTGGAAGATAGTTGGGTGGCGGATTTATTGCCTAGCGTCGTTCATCATTTTAGATTATCAAGGTATGATTTTCTAGATTACGAATTTCTTATATATTATATGAGATCGGTCATAAAAATATTTTTTATGAGAAAAATTATAATTTTTCACTAACAATTAGATGCGGGCTTATTATGCGTCCGGGAGGATCCAGGTGACAGGCCTTCAATGTCGACAATAGTTCCCGCGCTAAACAGTTACTCTGTCACACTTCCAGTGCCCCAACAACCTGCATTGTTCATTAGTAGCCGAACGGAGAGTAGCGTTCCGGAAAAAGAATTTCAGTGCTCTGATAAATCTACCAGCAAGTCGATGCCATGGTCTGTTGATGAAGCATCAATTACTGAAGTATATCCTCTTTAACTAGTAGTAATAACGTATCTATCTGCCGACACAGGCATTTGTTAGTGAATGATGGCACTTGAAACAAAACTTATCCTTGAGAATTACACATTATGAAATGTATGATTGATCACCTTGAAACCACGATGCTTCTTCTTTATGTTATTATATGGTCTAATTCTAGCATGGGCACGGCTGGTACGGTACGTAGAGTGTATGGTTTGTAGTCGAGGAAAAATAAATAAATAAATAAATAGCTTACTAACAGATTTGAATCAAACGTTGGGGTATGGTTTGTGTTTCGGTGTGTTTGCTTCGTCGAGATTTTGAGTTGAGGAGGACCAAGATCATGTGCTGTACACGTTCTCTTTTGCACAAATAATTTGGTGTTGGCCTGGTAGTACTAGTGCCCTCGGTTTCAGCATTTAGAGCTAAACTTGGTCTCCCTTCCTTTCTTTAAAGCTCACGGTTCTGTCGAGGCCAATTCTGGCGGCAGGACGACTTTGATTAGAGCTGGGAAAATGGATCATGGGGTCCGGGGGCGGACCAGCATATGACCGGTGGAGGGAAGCTCTACTGGAAAAGATAAATAAATTCTAAAAACTAAGGAAAAAAATTACTTTGAATTTTAATTAACCTCCTTAAATCTATAATTTCATAAACACAAAAAAGTTAAAGTTTAACTTGAAAAATTATAAAAGTCCACTCTTCAATTAGAAAGGAAAAAAAAAACACAATAAAACCCCGATAATTTGGATAGATGATTTTACTATTATTTAATTCAGCTTCAATCAAATAAAAAAATCTCTATTAACTTCTAAACCTTAAAATTTCAGTTTTTACATTTGTTAATATGCAATTTATTCTCCAGTAATTTTTTTTATTTCATCACTGACTCGCTCATGTTAATGTGGTTTCAACTTCATATTTTATTAATTTTTGACTAATCGAACACGATCCATTTAATAATCAAGTAATCATGTCACCCAATAGGATATAATCCAATAATCTACTTAATACTTATATATTTAAGATGATTTACATTAAATATCACATAATTTTTTATACAATTCTAAGATACAAATGTCCAACACACAAATTTTTGGTGTGGATATCCACTTTGATGGTTTTGTAGAATATTTTATGATGTTGTCAAACTTTTTGGAAGAACACCCAAGTGCCTATCCGCATGAAATATATTGTGAACATATTCATCTAAGAAGTTATGTGTGTGTGTGTGTGTAAATAATATAATATATTAATATTTAAAAAACCAATAGTAATAGAATCACGAATAATTTTGTACAAATTAATATGATATGAAAAAATTGACTAAAAAATTATAGCAATTATTTTTTTTAGTTATTTGGACCTGTTATGATTTGTAACCAATCTCATAAATAACTACTAAAATATTACACATTTACATGCTCATCTTTAAAAAGTTAAAATCAAATTGAGAGAATTTTATTTTAATTAGTGCCAACATAAGTTTTTATCTACTAGTTGAAATCTTTTTTCAATTAGCATCAATGCAGATTTTTATGAAGGTAATAACATTAAGCTTAGGTTCTTTTAATTTTATCAAGCATAACTAAAAATGTATTCTTATAATTTTTGTAAATAGTTAAAATGGTCATATTTTAATGGGTCCTGTTACGCGGTTCTAGTAGTTTACTCAGTATGGTTATCTTTTTTATAATCATATTATTAAGAAATTGATCCCTAACTCCACATAGAAGAAAAAAAGTCATTGTATTGCTAATGCGGACTATATGGTTGTATATTTATTAGGCTAGAGATATGTTAGATATGTGAGTAATAATATATCGATTTGAAACTCCCAATGTTAGATTAAAAAAGGGCCTCTGAGATGTCCGTTTAAGTCCTACCAAATTCTTCAATTTTGAACCTCTAAATTTCGCTATGGAGTATTTTTAACATTTTTTAAAATTTTTTCGCTGAGCATTGTAATAATCTTATCATAAAGGCAAAAAATATAGTAGGGAAAACATTATTATACTCGTCACTCATTATAGTTTTCTTCAATTGGAAAGAGTATGCGTAAGAATTTTATATTCTATGTGGCGTTACATAATTCAATTAGATAGGATTCGTAGATGTGAAGAGTTGGATTAGGTTCTTTTTAGCAATGATGACTATGATAAAACAGCACATAATGCTTGACGGCAGAAAATTTTGCAGCACGTAACCACTTTATTAAGAACTAGTCGTTGTTATTTAATTAAGACGCTGATTCCTACTCAACAACTTAATGGTAAAACCTCCATTTTGACTAATTTAGGTAACATACAAGTCTGCCGGTGTGAATTGGGTGGTTGATTTACTTTCAAAATTCTAAAAATATAACAAATAATGCACTTGAACTACGCTTACGCTATGACAACTCTAGATTCCTGTTGGATAAAAGATTAAAAAATAAAATAAAATAAAATTCAGGTAATGTTTAACGTATTATAAAAATGATTGGTGGCACACAAGTTACAGTGGCACATACTACGTAAAATTATAAACATGGTAACCGCCAGCCATATAAATAGAAGGCAGCCAAAAATAAAACTTACAAAAAATAAGTAGTTCTAAATATTTCAGTTTTTGGGCCTCCAAGGGCCCAGCCCTAAAGATATTTGCGCACCTGCTTAAAACATAATGAAAAACAGTAAAGAATCAAAACGAACATTCACTATTCTGGAAGTTGGAGTCCGTCAATGAAATTTTTAGATAATATAATAACACAAAAATAGATTGCCATGACTCAGTATCCAAATACAATGTGTTGATGTAAGCAAATGAAGAAGAAAATGCATTGAGCTGACAAGTTTCCTCAGTTTTTACAAAGTCACAGATGAACAATTGAAGACTTGGCCAGCCTTCGTCGATCTGCTCCGAGCAGAGAAAACAAGACCGGTTCAATAAATACTCATCTATAAATAGAGTTGCTAACCTCGCAACATTTCTCACCTCGCACTAAACCAATAGTAATAAGTTCAGAGATTAAACAGAGGGAGATTCCAAAGCTAGCTAGCTCATTAAACACAATGGGAAGTGTTCAATTTTTAACAGGCTTTGCTCTCTTGATTTTGGCTACTTCATTGGCCTCTGCCTTTGACCCTAGTCCTCTTCAGGATATCTGTGTAGCCATTGACGAGCCCAAGAACGCAGGTATACTGGTACACTTTAATTTTCTCTGTCTTAAAAAATCTTTTAAACTTAAGTATGTACGCGTTGATCTCAAATTCACATTATTAATTAATATTCTTAATTCTTGAATGCAGTTTTTGTCAACGGGAAGTTCTGCAAGGACCCCAAGCTTGCCAGGGCAGGAGATTTCTTCTTATCAGGGCTAGACAAGCCTGGAAACACAGCAAACCGACTTGGTTTCAGTGTGAAAAACGCAAATGTTGAGCAGATTCCGGGACTCAACACTCTCGGAATATCAGCAGTCCGTATAGACTATGCACCCTATGGCCAAAACCCTCCTCACACTCACCCACGTGCCACTGAAATCCTGACGGTCTTGGAAGGAACACTTTATGTTGGTTTTGTGACATCAAACCAGCTAAACAACACACTCGTTGCAAAAGTTCTGAAAAAGGGAGATGTTTTTGTGTTTCCAATTGGTTTGATCCACTTCCAGTTCAACATTGGAAAAACAAACGCAGTTGCCATTGCTGCTCTAAGCAGCCAGAATCCGGGTGTCATTACCATTGCAAACTCGGTCTTCGGAGCCAATCCTCCAATCAATCCTGATTTTCTTGCAAAGGCATTCCAGTTGGACGTAGATGTGGTGAAAGATCTTGAGGCTAAGTTCTAAATGTTTAGCATATTTAAACAATCGTGACACTTATACATGTTTCTTGTTCTAACTATTGTCATTATTAGTTGGTTTTGATGTAATAAAGAGATTCGTTCGTACATGTGTACCTCTCTCGAGTCTGCTTTGTTTGATTTTCCTAATTATCCGTTGATTAAATAATATATTTTTTGTTCTATGCGACGAATGATCTCTACTCTGATCTCGGATTTTTTTCCCCTGGGGGCCCACAAATAGTTTGCTCTTGGCTGTTTTCAAATTATATATGGACTAATCTGAAGGATTCTCGGAAGATCTCACCAAAGATGTATTCGCATAAAGTTCGGGGTTTTACCAAAAGACAAGATATTTAATAAGCCAAAGTGTATGGGGAAGGTACTGTCTAATGATTTTGTAAATAATTAAAAATATACATGTACATAAATATTCGATAATATCCAAAATCATATTTCCTTTTATTTTCAACAACCTTTAAAAATCAATTTTCTTATCTTTAAAAATATAATTATTACGCGCATTTTCAAAATCAGAAATAAAATCATTTGTCGTACAGAATTCCGATAATGAACACCATTATATAGACAAAATTCATTTTTCATAAAATCATTAAATCAGGCATTTAAAAATTCATCTGCAATCGTGCTTTATCATAATTAAAAATCATAATAATTTACAAAGAAAATTAAATTTTATATATTCTACTCACAGTGACGATGATCAGATCCGATATTATCGACATCCATGGGTTGGCTTCTCGTTCGCAGTTCTCCCAAATCAAATAAACGGTATAATTATTATCGATAACATTAGTACAACTAATTGTACTCAATAAAACTCGAACCCACATAATATCACTTCCGAATATTTAAAATTACTAAATTATCCTTATGTACATAAATTACTAAAATACCCTCGATATCTAAATTTACTTAATTGCCCTAAAAATATAATTTATTAATTTATCCTCAAAATCTTAAATTTATTGAAATATCCTCAAAATTATTTGAAATTACCAAAATACCCTTGAATTCAAAATTGCAAAAATATCCTAAAATTATAATTTACCAATTTAACCTCAAGATCATAGATTACCAACTTATCCTTAATTTTATCAATTACTAAAATACTCACAATTAGAAATTATGAAATTATCCCTAAAGTGTAAAATTATCAAATTACCCCTGATCACTTTAATTACTGATTTACCCTCAAAATTCAAATTACCTAACTATCCTTGTCTATAATTACCAAATTACCCATAACTTTTAGAAATTATAAAATTAACCACTAAATTTTATGAATTTATCAAATTACCCCCTATCGATCAACGGTGACCAGACTTCAGTCAACAGTGACAGGAAGCTTAGATCTTGTAGTCTCAGCCTCGGTGAGTCCAACGGTGCCGGTGGTGTCCTCCCACGCATGGTGACGACAGTGGATCAAGCTCCCTAAAGTCGCGGGTTACAAGTTGTCGTTCATCGACAATCTGGCAGTTTCAGGTGATGAGACCGATCAGAAATGGAAGCTAGAGGTGAGAGGAGTGGAATCTAGCCGGTGGCATGGCTAAACACCAACGGGGTTAACGGCAACAAGAACTGGTTTTTGGTGGAAACTTTCAAGCTTCACCAGCGGCGTTTTGATCGGTTTTTGGAGGTGAGAGCGACAAGGATATGACCGGCATCTCACAAGCTTCAAATCAGTACCAAGCACATCGGGAAAAGTGGCCGAAATTGAGAGATCCGACCGGGTCAAGTTCACGTGTCACGGGTCAACTTCGGGTCAACGGGTCTCTCTCTCTCTTTCTCTTTCTCTCTCCCCTCTCTTGGATTCTCTCTCTCCATTTAAAGAAATTAAAAAATATATACATTTATTTATTTTTATTATATATATTTTTTAATACCGATTAAATCGACATCGGTTCCGTAATAACAAATATCTGACTAACCGGCTTTAAAATTGTGTTTAGTTTTGTCTCGATTTTTTTTCATCGCGTGATGAAATTTAAAATTCTTCATATGTGGTTCATTTAATAATACATCAAATTTTTCTCGCGATGACACGTAACAAGTCCAAAATTTATGAAACTAATACCAAATGAAAAACATATAATTCACTTTATAAGAAGTAAAAATGTATATATTACAATCTTCCCCCTTATAGAAATGTTATCCTCGAAATTTACGTGTTTAATAAGAAAAGGTGAAGATATTGATCTTGCATTAAGTCCTTGCATTCCCAAGTTGCTTATTATTTTGCATGATTTCTCCATAGCACTTTTACTAACGGGATGATCTTGGAATGCAAGATTTGATTTCTCATTTTCAATATTTCCACTGACTCCTCATCGTATGTCAAATCTTTTTTCAACTCAATTGGTTGTCTTAATAACACATGACTCATTTCATACATGTATTTCCGAAGCACTGAGACATGGAACACGTTATAAATCCTGAATAACTCAGGTGATAGAGGTAATCGATAAGCTAATGGACCAATATGCTTCATGATCTTATATGGCCCGATGTAGCATGGGCTTAGCTTTTCGTGCTCCCCAAATCAAAGTACTCCTTTCCAAGATGATATCTGTATAAATACCTTGTTACCAACTTCGAATTCAAGTTCCCGTCTGCGTTTATCAGTATAGCTCTTTTGTTTACCTTAAGCCACCTAAAATCTATTCCGAATAAGTTGTATCTTCTCGTTTGTATCCTGAACTAATTCGGGACTAATTAGTCTTCACTTACTAACCTCATCCCAACACACTAGAGTTCTACATTTTCAACCATATAAAGCCTCATATGATGCCATCTCGATACTAGCTTGGAAACTATTATTGTATGCAAACTTCATCAAGGATAAATAATTGTCTCAACTACCCTTAAATTCCATGCTTGAAGAATATCCTCCAATGTTTGAATTGTAAGCTCTGATTAACCATTAGTCTGTGGATGAAAAACAGTACTAAAATTCAATTGAGTACCCAAAGCCTTTTGCAAAATGGTCCAAGACTTAGAAGTGAATCGAGAATCTTTATTTGAAACAATCAACACAGGCACTCCATGACGTCAAACTACCTTGGCCATTAAAATGCTCCCTAACTTATCCATCGAATAAGTGGTCTTACATGATAAAAGTGTGCCGATTTCATGAGTCAGTCAATAATTACACAAATATTATCATGTCCACTCTGAGTACGAGATAGTCTCACTATAAAATCAATAGATGAAGCATGAAGCCTTTGATGTGATGGAGTTATAAAAATATCTACATATTTTACACACGTGTGAAAACAATAAAGTAATTATCATCCATGACGTGTTTGTGTTTATTATAGCTACTGACGTCGTAATGATTATAATTCGTAAACTATTGGTGAATATAGACAAAGTCATGATTGGCCTTTATGAATGACAATAATTTTGGTAGAATTGACTTCTTTAGCTAAACATGAAGTTCATGGACCTGTAGTCCAGGCACCTAAAGATGTCAGGTCCGTTATATATAAGTGAATATTTTTCAGGAAACATAATGAGCACAATGAAATCACCAAATACTGATTGCATAAGATTTATTGAACAAGGTTTCTATAGTGAACTGGCATCGATTAATAAAGTATATATTCCCTAATGATAGATAATATGACATTTTCAATTTTAAATAATTTTCAAGAGGCTTAGAAAAGACTTAACACGCATCTCATGCATTTAGTGGCAACATATCTACATAGCTCACTTGGTCATAATATTTTACTTGAAAATCCCTTAAGGATTTACTATGTCTGAAAGCATATAAATCAAAGGATCGTAGTTTTTTTTTTCAATCAAACTACAATGATCTTTGTATGAATTAAATCAATCTGACACATGTGGTATAATTATTTAAGTAAACATTTAGAAGAATATAAAATTGATCCTATCTACCCATGTGTATCCATTATAAAATCTGAATTGAGATTTGTAATTGTAGTATCTTATGTTGATGACATGAGATTAATTAGGACTCCTGAAGAGTAATAAAATGACTAAACATTTCGAAGAGAAAATTTGAAATGAAACATTTTCTTGAAAATGAAATATGATTTCGACTTAAAGATCGAGCATAAAATAAATAGATTCATTGTCCATCAATCAACTTATATTGAAAAAAGTATGGATAATGCTCAAATACATCATAGAAGAGATAGAAAAGGAAGAGGAAATTAAAATTATAGGTGAAGACTCAAGTTTAATATTTTTGCTTTTTATCTCTATCATTTTTCTTATCTTTATTACCAGACTTCTCTTCATCATTATCTTTTTTCTCCTCATTTGGTCTAGTTTGAGAATTGATTGAGTCACCTTCAGGCTTATACGCCTGTAACAAATCAATCAATTCGTTGGCACTACTAGCATGGATAGAGATTCTTCGTGCTGAAAAAGGGAGAAAGCCCTACACTACAGCGGCATCTAATAAAAATAAAAACATGCTATATAAATTATTTATTTAACAAACTAATAGGTTTCTGATACCTGTTTTGTTGCAACCAAGAAGTAATAGTAAATATTTTTTTCTAGAGTTTTAAATTCACTCGGTAAAGCAATAAAGTATCAACATTGTTGCTTAAATTTAGAAGCTGTTCATGTGTGTTAGAAGCAATACCATGTCTAGTTTTCAGAATCATTCCCTTTACACAACCCATAAACCCAATATCACTGCTACCAATTGTTGAGTACTAGAAAATGTATATTTATAAATGAGAAATTAGAAAGAGGAAGTTAGAAAAATCACACTTAAAATGTAGCAAAAATATGACTTTTCTAAAATATAGCAAAAAAAATGACTGAAAAGTAATTTTTTTTTTAAACTTTCAAACTAAGAAGATGCGTTTCTAGAGTCACTACACTTCATATTCAGCTATCTTCAACGTAAAAAGTTAACCACAGTTAGTTCTTACAATAAAAATTAGTAAAACTTAACAAAGATTAAGACATTTCACAATTATCAAATATTTCCACCCTCCAACCAGAACAAAACATTGTCCTCAATATTTCAAAAGAAAGAAGTAGAGATTAGAAGATATCACTTGGGTGCTGTAAAACAGAAGAAAATATTTACAAACGGAGAGTTAAATCTAATTTACACTTCTTACTGTAGCTACTGCTACCATTATTAGTGGGCCACCCTAAAGTTAAGGTCTCAGGATGTAGCTCTAGTCTATAAGCTTGTAACAGATCAAGTAGCTCATTAGCAGTGTGAGCACAAATAAAGATTTGTTTCACTGTGAAAATAATGAAATAGTTTTTTATTGCATGGTTAAGAAATGTGAGAAAGCCATCATAAAAGTTGTTGACATTTAATAAATCAATGGATTTCTGATGAATGCTCAGATGGGACTAAGATGCTAATGTCATTAGTGCCCTTAAAGTTGTAAAATCTCCTGATAAAAAAATAAAGGCATCAGCATGATTCAGCATTTCAGTTATTCTCTTTTGCATACCTGAAATGACTAACTCTTTTTCAGTTGGCAAGTCAGAAAAGCAGCTAAAAGATTTCAGGATTATTCGGATGATGCCTAACACTTGGCTCCTTCTAGTATAAGTGGCTTATGAAACTAGATTTGATAACTATCGATCACCTTCTCCATAAACCAAGTAGTTTCCTAGCTGTTATGCTTCGACCAAGATCTACAGCTGCCTCAATAAATTCTTTATATTTGCCATAGTTAAATCCAGAGAGTACACAAATATTCTTGATGTAGTTGTTGGGAGTAGCTGCCATTAGATACTTCTCAAAAATAATTTATGAGTGCCTTAACAAAAAAGTCATATTTAAGAATCTTGGTGATAATAGTTCACAGTTGTAAATGAGGTAGCATGTCTATGTCAAATAATTCCTGAAGCACATAGCTCAAGAGTAAAAAAGAAAATAGTGAAAAGACAAAGCAAATAATTATAGCATAAAATTAGTAAAGACAAAAATGTAAGTGATCAAACAACAGTGAAATAAAATAATATTGAAATAAACTGATATTTATAAGTAGTTGCGACTGTGACTCACATCTTCTTTTGGTTTTCCATGCATAAACGGCTTGAACGCCCTCTATGGGTCGAAGATAGGCTTCCCATTTAGTTTTCTTACAAATTGGCAAACAGAGTCTTTTTTAGATTCATGAGACTATAATTTGCATATTCTTTCTGAAATAATGGCCATAACTGGAGTATTGCATTTTGGACATATCCACTGAAATGCGTTTCAAGAGACAAAATGATATCATTCAATGACTCTTTATTCAAGCCATCCTTAATGAATTGAATCTTATCTTCCCTTTTATTAGACAACATTTCTAAAGAATATTACTTTTTATCGCATCTCATTCTAGCACACTTATGACAAACATTAGAGAGTTTTCGAGCTCTCTGTTTTCTTGAATAATTTTCTTTACCACAACTAGGCATGTATGCAATAGATTTAGGAGGCAACTCACCTGCCAATCATATTTAGCTTCGACTATCCATCGGATATCAACAAGGATATGATTTTTCATAAGTAATTGCATGCATTCGGACCGAGCTTTATAAATGGTGAGGAGAGCATTCTGAGGAAGTGAAGGAAATCGCTTGTGAAGTTTTGCTAAGATCTCGTCTCTATCCATACCTTCAACTCAGAATATTAGTTATTATGGGAAACTAAAGTAACCGACGTTGATTGTTACGGAGTACCATTATCCGCCCCTTGATTGGGGTAAAAAATGATAACATGCCAAAGAAAGAAAGAAAAAATCTAGCAAAATCGCAACACACGTAAAAGAAAATAAAAAAAATAACACAAAAAATATTAACTTACCATGGTCCTCTTATTAAATTTACCTCAAGCTCTAATTGGATACTGTAGATACCTCTCTCAATTTCTTGATGATCTCCTTTTAAATCTTCAACATGGGCTACTAACCTAGTGGTTGTAACTGCTAGATATGCTGAGATGAGATTATATACGTCGAAATTGTCTAAAAGTGTTGAAGAGATACTTTTTAGTTGACATATTCATAAGAAAAATGATAAAAAAATTAATAGTTAAACAATAAACTTACACAAACATAATTAAAAATAAAAAAAAACTTTAAATTACCGAAAAGAAACAGAAAAAAAATGTCAGGTCACTTAAATGTTTTTCGTTGTTTTCTCCACATGGTTGGTATTCGTGATATGACTTTACTTTTCTGATCATTAACTTTAAAAATTACACAATTTCTTGGATTCTTAAATTTAATGGCTCTATGTGGAAAAATAGTATGATCAGTAGATGGACCAGACCATCAAGAGCATAACTTACTTAGAGAAATGTTCCATTGAAAATTGAACAAAAATATTTTCTAACTTTGTGTGAAAGATTTTCTATGCTGCGCTTGTCACGGAGGATTTTTATTTGCTTTTTGTAGTCCTTCGCTTTTTTATCGTTACGAATCTTATCTGATTTTACCAGTTGTATCCTCCTTTTTGAACTAAAAATGGGGTCAATGATGTCTATATTCTTTTGTTTGTCATCAGGAGAGGATGAGATGATATCTGACAATGTTCGTTCTTCTCCTAAGAATGTAGAATTCAGAGGGTCAATTGAAGGTTTGAGCTCAATCTTTAGTGGTGATTCTGATGATGGGATGGGATTTTCTTTTAATGGTGCCAATTGCTCTATCCTTATATTTCATTTATTAATGTCCATGCATGGCGATGAATCCAATAAGGCATTAACCTTATCAATCGATTTGTCAATATTAAAATCCAAACCAAAGTAAGTTAAATATGTTAGTAAAGGGTCATCACTAAGGTTTAAAAGAAATGTGTGATCAACTAATTTATCAATTAAATCCACATCACAATTTCATTATCTGTACTGTGAGGTTGTTTGGCAATGTTGAAGATATTTAGTTACATAGTCATATTGCCAAATGATAACTGCATGTTTTCAGTCCTACATTGAATGTGAGTATCGGTAGTTGCCAAAAATGGACGACCTAAGATAATGGGGATATGCTTCCTTGAATCCTGCACTGGTTAAGTGTCAATTACAATGAAATCAATATGAAAATAAAACTTATCTATCTAGATAAAAGCATCCTCCACTATACCACGAGATATTTTCGTGGATCGATCTACAAGCTGTAACACCACTAGAGTTGGGTGTAATTCTCCCAGTCTAAGTTTCATAAACACTGAGTAAGGCAACAGATTAACACTAGCACCTAAGTCCAACAAAGCATTTCAATTGTGTGATTCCGTATACTACATGAGATAGTGGGGGAGCCTGGATCTTTGTATTTTAAAGAAAATTTGTGTTGGAGTATAGAACTTATATTTTTTGTTAAAAATGCCTTCTTTTGAACATAAATATTTCTCTTTTTAGTACAAAGGTCTTTAAGCAACTTGGCATAAGATGGTACTTATTTTATAACATCAAGTAAAGGGATGTTGGCATTTACTTATTTGAAGATTTAAAAAATCTCACTCGTAGATTTTCCTTCTTTGCTTTGACTAAACTCTGGGGAAATGGAGCTTTAAGAATATACTATCGTGGGTTGGTTTTTACTTTCTCCTCTGATGATGAGTCTTCAGTATTTACAGGTACAATTTGAGTTGTTTTAGTCACCGGTAGCTCTACTTTATTGTCGACTTCCTTTCCTTTTCGCAAGGTCATGATAGCTTTGACCTCTCTATGTTGCTGAGGTGAATTGGTACTTGCCTCATGCACTCCTTTAGGGTTTGACACTGGTTGACTTGTTAATTTGCCTTTCTCAACAGTTATTGCTAAGGTTTGAACTGAAGAGGCAAGTTGGCCTACCATTTTCTCGAGGTTAGAAATTGATTGGGCCTATAAGTTAAAGCTTGTGAAATACAAATAAGCAACCCAAGAGGGGGGGTGAATTGGGTTATTAAAATTTATTTTACAAATAATTCAATGTAATGCCTTAATGCAAACAAAAATTAAGTTTTACAGGAATTAAATCAAATATAATAAATTAGGCAATGCTTGCAAAATAAATGAGTAAGGGAAGAGAATGCAAACACAACAATTTATACATGGTTCGGCAATCCCCGCCTACGTCCACGCCTCTAAGCCAACCGAGCTTGAGGATTTCACTATCCAAGCCTCCCAAGGCTTCAAATGTTTACAATTGACTTCCAAGGTGTCAATGGACCTTTACAATCAAGAGATTATCACCCTAATCTCTTTACCCCAAGTGTTTCCCTCACTTGAACACTCTTAATACAATATAAAATCGAAAATACAGCAAAAGCACTCTCTACAAGAGTAGATTCACAAATAATGGCTCAAGAATGATTTAATCTATTGTGATTTGTAATATGGAAGCTTAATATATGTTTTACAAACTTGTTTTTGCTTGCTAGAAACTTTGAAATGAAGTTGGAGTTGAGTTTTTATAGTTAAAGCTCGAAAACTAGCCGTTATTGTCAAATTCCAGTGCTCAAGAGGCTAACCGCTTAATTTAACCGGCTCCCCGCTCGTAACAGTGAAGTTACCGTTAATTTTGAATTTTGCTACAGTAATACTGTTCATGAAATTACAATTTTACCTCAAAACTTATTCAAATTATGCTATGGCCTAAAATATTATAAATTTTTTTAAAAAGACCCAATCTCAGAAAATTTTAATTATTTTTTTAATTCTAAAAATATTCTAAAATTATAGTGTAGCCCAAACTAAAGAAAATCTTTTCAAATAAATCCTTTTTAAGTTTTAGCTAAATCACCATAATTTTTAAAGTTTTCAAAACTTTTCACTTAAGCCCACAATTTATTATAAGTTACAATAAAGCCCAAATGTTTTAGAATTTAGCAAATAAGTCCAACTCCGAAATTTAAAACATTTTTATTTTTATCCAAAATACTTTAGTCCACAAAATATTTTATCTCATAAACATAAAAGTATTTAACTTGAAAAATAAATATTTTATTAACATAAAATTGAGCTTCACAAATGCTAATCCAAGCATAAATTAAATCATACCGGCTTTACAAGAAATTGTCGCAATAATTATCTGTTGAGCCGCCGTTACCCGTTGAGTGTCTTGAACTTGATTTCACTTGATTCCACTTGATTTATTATCCTTCAAAACTAATGAACTTGTGAAATACAAAATGAAACACTTTAATGCATATGTTTGTTATCATCAAAATCATAATATTTATAACCTATTAGGCTAACAGCCTGCTCTCATCTCATTTCGTAGTCCATCAATGGTATGGTTTTGTTGATCGATTGTAAAGTGGATAAAATTCTTGAAATTCTTGAATGCATCCTTCCATGGTCTAGGTTGAGAATAATTTAAGTTTTAGTTATAAGGTCTGAATGGTGGCTAAAAGGCTTGTGGAACTTGAGGAATTGGTTGCATTGGTGGAGCTGGGGTTGTTGGTCCATTATGTTGGAATCCTTGAGACCATGAAAAATTGGGGCGGTCTCTCCATCTAGGGTTATATGTGTTGGAGTAAAGGTTATAGTTTGATGGCTTCCTCATTACACTTATGGCATTGGCTTGATCTGGGTATAAGTCATGGTCATGTGACTCTGTTGATTTAGTAGCTATTAACGATGCAATTTGTCGGGTAAGTCCTTCAACCATTTCTTTTACTTCTTTGATTCTCGAGCTTGACTAGCTAATTTCGACCTCATTTATTCCCTTAATTCTTTTATTGTTTCTGAATGATCGACTCCATTGTTGGGAATTATCCGCTTGTTGCTGAAAGAAATTCGAAATTTCTGACGTACTTTTGCACATTAGTTTTCCTCCACTTGTTGCCATTAGCAATTCTTGCACATTTGATAATATATAATTTTTAAAAATGGGGGTGAGTATAAAACTCAGTGAAGGTCAGTGAGTGGATAATAATTTTTAAAAATAATTTTTATTTTTAAAATAATCATATCACTTTTAAATATACAATTTCATCAAATCATAAATGAGAAATATTAATAAATCACTTAACATTCATAATCAAATCACTAACTTCAAAAACATATATAATTTCATGTGAAATAACCAGGGAAGAATAGACCATAACATCGTATAAATACTCAATATAAAATAATCACAAAATACTGCATAAAACTAAAGAAAATTGACAACATATGATATCATTATTAAATATTGAAAACTTTCACCAAACGAATACCCAGGGAAATAATCTGAGCATATCCGGACCTCAACGAACGAGTAATTAAGAAACCATCATACCCTGGAGCTACACGGATAATCCGGGCCTCAGTGAGCGGGCAATCAAGAAACTATCATAACCTGAAACTATACAGATAGATAAAGAAATAACATCTCATATATCATCACATCTAGACATATCTCATCATCGTACTATGCATGCATAAATAGTCCCCAAAGGATAAAAAACGACTGAGTACACGATCCAAATCCTCTGTGCGTACTCAGATGGGTCCAAAATTCATTTGCAACCATGCTTTATAATAATTAAAAATTATAATAATCCACAGAGAAAATATATTTTGTATATTCTACTCACCATGACGACGATCATATCTAGTATCGTCGATGTTTATGGGTTGGTTCTCGTTCGCAGGTCCCCTTAGTCAAATAAATGACATAATTATTACTAATCACATAAAGTACAATTAATTATACTCAATAAAACTCAAACTCACATAATATAACTCCTGAATATTTAAAATTATTAAATTATCCTTATGTCTAAAAATTACCAAAATACCCCCATATCGAAATTTACTTAATTGCCCTCAAAAATATAATTTATTAATTTATTTTCAAAATTCTAAATTATCGAAATATTCTCAAATCCTTGAAATTACCAAAATGCTCTTGAATTTAAAATTTTCAAACTATCCTCAAAATCATAATTTACCGATTTAACCTCAAGATCATAAGTTACCAACTTATCCTCAATTTTATCAATTACTAAAATACCCATATATTAGAAATTATGAAATTACCCTTAGAGTGTAAAATTACTAAATTGCCTCTGATTACTTAGATTACCGATTTACCCTCAAAATCTTAAATTACTTAATTGTCTTTGTCCATAATTACTAAATTACCCATAACTTTTAAAAATTATAGAATTAACCCTAAAATTCTCAAGTTTTACCAAATTGCCCCTCATCAGTCACTGGTGACTGGACTTCAGTCAATGGTGATGGAAAGCTCAAGTCTTATAATCCCGGCCTCGATGAGTCCAACAGTGCCGATGGTGACCTCCCACGCTCGATGACGGCGGCGAATCGTGCTCCCTAAAGTGGCAGATTGCAAGTTGTCGTTCACCGGCAATCCGAGCGTTTCAAGTGACAAGACTGGTCGAAAATGGAAGCTGGAGGCAAGAGAAGTAGAATCCAGTTGGTGGTGTGGCCAAACTCAGGCGAGATTGATGGTAGCAAGAACGGATCTTTTGGCCGAAATTTTCGAGCTTTACCGGCGGTGTTTTGGTCGGTTTCCGACAGTGGGAATGGCAAGGATATTACTAACATCTCGAGGGCTTCAAATCGATACCAAGATAGTCTGGAACGGTGGCCGGAATTGAGAAATACGGCCAGGTCACGTTCGCATGTCGGACTCGAATCTGGGTTAACAAGTCAACTCCTCTATCTCTCCTTCTCTTTCTCTTTTTCTCTCTTCTCTCTCCTTCTCTCTCCCCCCTCTCTCGGCTCTTCTCTCTCTCTATTTCAAAATTTATTATTATGATTTTATTTGATTTAATTAATTTATTATTATTATTTTATATCGATTAAATCAATATTGGTTCCGTAATAATAATTTTCCAATTAATTGACTCTGAAATTGTGTTCGATTTTATCTTAATTTTTCATTGCGATAAAATTTAAATTTTTACACGCACGATTTGTTTAATAATGCATCAAATTTTTCTCACGATGACATGTGACGAGTCCGAAATTGTAAAATCGATACTGAATAGAAAATAAATGATCCACTTTCATAGAAAAATAAAAGTGTATATATTACAGATATATTGGGTTTATAAAGGATAATCAACACTTTCATTGACAAAATGCATTTTTGAGTGTATAGGCACTCCAAAAACAAAACTATGCAAGCATTATTAAAGCTCAAAGCGGATAATCTCTTGCCAAGTCTGAGTTGGATCATGACGTTATGTTATCATAGCGACATCGCGAGTTCTCTTAAACGATGATGGGGCAAACCTCAGCGAGAACGCTGAATCTCTAAAGAAAGTGTATGTAACACCCTAGACGAATCCTATATTAGCAAAGCATGTGAAATATGCTGGGTTTATAAATGATGATTCACGTCTTAATTGACAAGACACTTTTGATGTTTACAGGGGCTCTACAAATAAAACTGTGCAGGCCTTATTAAGGTTCAAAACGAACAATATCTTACCAAGTTTAGATTGGATCATGATATTATAGTATCAAAGTGACTCTGCATGTTCTCTTGAAAATATAGTAACAATATTTTTACAATTTAATTATTTATTTTCTCAAAATCATAATTATTTCTTTTTCTTTTCATTAAATTAAATTATTCAAATATATCTCATTCCTTGTGACTAAAATAAAAAGGAATTTTATTAATATTTTTTAATAGACGGTTTTCATGATTTATATTATATATTTACTTGTTGTACACTTGTCATTCTTTTATAAATATAAGTATTTTACTAAGAGTTTTTATATTGTGTTATATAAATGTGTGTGTGTTATTTTTAGCCCCCTACATGAAATTAAATTGACGCAAATATTTAAATTTTATAAATTAGTGTTAAAAAAAAAGACACCTGGATCCCCCGCTAGATTTAACTAAGATCAGAAGCGGGCGGCTGCAATGATCATTTCCTACTTTCCATCCCCTCTTTCAGCATGATTAATCTCTGTTGTAGTGGTACTATAATTCCTAAGGACAGTTTGAAACAAATTCTTTGTAATTGGAATGGTAAGAGGTTGTGCTCGACTACACTTTATTGACTTTTGTGCACACAAGTCTTCTCTGCCATGCCAATTCAACTTTGCATCTTCACCGTCCTTTTCAACAGAGTGCATTTTATCAAGAAACGATCAATCTCATCGCAACAATCGCCATTTACCATCAATAATATCTTAAAACAACTAAGAAATTAATTAAAAAAAGTAAAGAAAAGATAGAGGATTATACGTTATATTAGACGTACTAATAATTATATTCATTCCTAGGTGTCGTGAGCCTTGAGACTTGGAAGTGAGAAGAGAATCCGACAAATGCCTGCCTTCAAATTGCTCATGTTCTTTCTGTATCTGTCTTTTGCTCATGTTCTTTCTGTTTCTGTCTTTTGTAAGCAATTTTCTGGATTTTCTGGGTTTCACAACTGCAGCTGACCCAAATTACCTCACTCATGGTTGCCCAAATAGTCCAACGTCAATCTTTTCCTCTCTTCTCTACCCACTAACGCCAGCCGAAGCAATGGATTCTCCAGCGGTTTCTACAACGCCACAGCAGTTCAAGCCTCCGACTCTGGAAGATTTTATGGCCTTGTCCTCTGCCGTGGCTATCTCGGAAGCACAGCCGTGCCAAGACTCTGTTACTTTTGCTGCCAGGAATGTAACTCAGCGTTGCCCTGTTGAAAAACGAACCACTATCGTTCGACAAATGCCTTTTACGTTACCAGCGACATGTCTTTCCAACTTTCTCTGCGGAATTTACAGAATGCTACGGAACCGGAAAAGTTTAACGTGTTCCTGGGGAATTTGATGAACCAAGTTATAACACAGGCTGTCGATAATCCCAAAAGGTTTGAGATTAGAGAGGCAAATTACACAGCGTTTCAAACACTTTACGTTCTTGTACAGTGTACGCCGGACCCGTCAAGTAGGACTGTGGGGTATGTCTTCGAGGAGTTCTCGGACAGTTGCCAAAATGTTGCAGCGGAAGCCAAGGAGGTAGAGTTTTGTTTCCCAGTTGTAATCTCAGATATGAGTTCTACCCGTTTTACAAAGAATCAGCCATTGCCATGCCACCATCTCCTCCGCCTCCTGCCTCTGTAACGAGACCTCAAGGTAAAGTTAAAATTGCATAAACGCACAGATGATATGATACTTCACGCATCGACAAATTTTTATTCGTACTTAGTGATCATAGAGATAGAGTTATAATTTGCTGAATAAATTTATTATATAGATGCAACACAAATTTATTAATTTAATGAAAATTTTAAATAATAAAAATAAATTGTATAAATTAAAATATAAACCTTATGAATTGAACTATCTCGCATCAACTATATAAAATAAATTTTTATAAAAATTTATAATTCTATCATTATTATTATTCTAGTGAAAATCTTTATTCTAGGTAAAATTCAATGGTATGGTTGAGACCCATCGATTAAATTAGAAAATGAACAAAAAAAGTAACATCTGAGTTGGCAGCCCCGAAGAGATTGCTCTGAGAAAAATATTATGGAAACCTCAGAATATTGGCTTTTACTTTATTATTAATCCTTCCTGCAGTGTTTGTACAATTATATATCATCATTATATTGACTGGAATCGTTAGGTGTAATGGCCTTATCTCTCAAATAAATTTCTTTTTTAAACCTAGTACAGTGATTGTCAACATGATTGATAATCTTGACCGTTTGATCCTTTAGGTTGTTAATCTAATTAAGAATTCTTTGAGGAAAAAGAAGAAAGAAAGATGGATGTTTATTTTGGGGGAAAGACTTAAGTTACGGTTTTCATTAACTTATAGTTTTTGTCTTTTTTTGTGACAAATTTTATTGAGTCTCTTATATTTTATATTATTTATATTTTATTTATAAATATTATAATTTTTTTATTTATATTTATTATAAAATTTCATTAAAACCCTTATATTTCTAAATAAAAATTAATTTCTAAATAAAAGTTTAATTCTTTTTTTACACTCTTTTAGTTATAATAACGCAGTAATATTAATAAGAATTTATTTAAATTAATACTAAAAAAATACTATCCTCTCTTAAAAAATTACAACATCTCATTTTCTATTACTCTATCAATAAAAATTTTAATATTATTACCATTCATCTTCTTTATAATATCATCTCATAATAATTACTATTTTCATAATAAAAAGATTTAAAAAACAAGTAAAAAGATGAATTAAATTTTTTCAAAAATTAATTATTATTATTATTGTTAATTATTATTATTAATTTAAATAAAAATTATTGTTAATTATTGTTAATAAATTAATTAATTACAATAAATTTTTTTCATAGTAATAATAATTTAATATAATAATTATAATTATAATATATTTAATAATTATTATATTTTAATTTAAATGAAGAGTATTTTTAAATTATTATTATTATAACAAAAAGTTATTATAATTAATTAATACATTAACAATAATTAATAATATTTTTATTTAAATTAATAAATAAATAATTATTATTCATAATTAATTTTTGATAAAAGATTACTAAAATAAAAATAAATTATAAAAGTATAAATGTAGAATATTTTTATAAAAGATTAATTTAAATGAAGAGTATTTTTAGAATTAAAAAAATTATAGGGGTTAGTTAAATACTTTAAATATTTAAATAAAATAAAAAAATATAAGAGTTTTAATGAAATTTTATAATAGATGTAAATAAAAAAATTATAATATTTATAAATAAAATATAAATAATATGAAATATAGGGGGCTCAATGAAATAGGTTTAAGGAAAGTAGAATTGAGAGTTATAACTAAAGTTTGATAATTATTTTGTAACATGTGTATTAACTCATAATCATAATGGTGTATTTAATCCAATAATAGCCACTCATTGAAAATGGTATAATAATTATGGGGCTTATAAATTCTAAAAATTCCAAAGCAATTGGGGGAACTTTGTCTCAATTTTTATTTTTTATATTCCATTTAATAAAGATTATTTATTCATAAAAAATAAAAATTACATATTTTTTTTAGTAAACCCATTACTGATTTGAGCGTCAGAGGGTTCACATTAGAAAAGAACTTTTGGCGCCTCTTTCCTTTTTTTATGATTTCAGATGCTTATGTGTGGTTCAGGGCATTCTTCACGATTGGTAATCCATCTCACAATCAAATAAATTTAATACTCGTCCAAAAGTCTGATATTAAGTGGCTAATTGTTTGGATCATATTTTGATATCAACACCAAACGAAATGCATTACTGTTCTTGCAGGAAAAAGTGGAGTCTCATTGTCAATAATTGTCGCCATTATAGCTCCAATTGTTGTCACTGCAGCGCTTTTTTTATTGCCGGCTTATGCTTTCTAAGAAGGAGGTAAAAAATGAAGTAAAATGTTGTATCGGAACAAAATGGTATATACGAAGAGCTATTTATTGACCAAGTCAAACAATCTTTTAAAGAAATTGTGAATTCAGAGAGTAATTTGTCTTTTGTTTGTGCAGATGATAATGATATTATAATTCTGGAATCCTTGCAATATGATTTCGAGACAATTGAAGGTGCCACAAACAAGTTCTCAACTGATAACAAGTTAGGTAAAGGTGGATTTGGTGAGGTTTATAAGGTATCTTATCATTTCTATGACATGTTCTAAAAGCTTTCGAAAATTGATACAGACATTCGAAAGATTACACAAAAGAAATCTTCAGATGACAGTGTTAATTTATTTTTACAAGGTGTACTTACTAATGGACAAGAGATAACTGTAAAAAGAGTATCAAAAAGCTCTGGTCAAGCTGTTGGGAAAATATGCTCTTTAAAAGCATATTGGTTTATTTAATTGTAATAAACTTTTTTCTGATTAATGAAATAATTGAGGTATTTTATTTAAATATCTTATTTACATTAATTTTTTTATTAAAGTCTATTTAATCATATTATATGTATATGGGATCACTATGTGGATTCACAGAAGACATAAATACAAGTTATCTTATGATTTAATAAATTGAGTTCGCAGTTGATAAATAAAGTTGGCCACTTTATTTAGGTATAAACTGTAATAAATTCATTGAATGATTTGTCTTAATCATGTATGAATTTATTAATGTAGTATGACTACATTAAACATGATCGCATATTAGATTTAATTAACTTTATAATAACTATCAAACTTATTAAATCTCATAGGCATTGATTTTACTGTAATCTTAATCTTGAATTAGTTATAATTTCATGATTGTGGTTGTCATTCCATTTGAGTTCTGCGATGGGCACGACACATACTTGTAGTCAAGATTACCCGGTATCTTGGTGGGAGCAATTATAAGTATTGAAGTTATAGATTAACAATATAGAATTTGTACAACATATCTCTTGATAGGTTTTCGGTACTTAATCATAGAATTCTCTGGTCAGAGTGGATCGACATATTTAATGTTGAAAATAATCATTAACGAAAACCAGTAAGTATCAAGGAATAAGATGTTATTAAATTGATTAGACAATTGAGATATTAATTTAATTAGCGATGTGGTACGAAGAAGAATGCGATAAAAGAGATCGATGTGGCTTAGGGACGAATTGTTATTCGAAAGATACTGATTGTGGAGGTCGATTCAATCTTATAGTGGAGTAAATTGGAATTAATTAAATTAAGCTACTTACTTTAATTACGCGCTTAATTATCAGAACCACTATGTATGTTTCCAAACGATCACCAGGGTTATTTCATTTAATCGACTACACCACTACTAGACTCAAAAATAATAAACTGGCGTATTAGGTGATAAATCTAAATATAATATTTGTTAAGGCACTTATGTGTTATATTTAAGTGTAAATCTACATGATATTTTGAGGTGGCGCTTAAAGTTGTTACATTTTATCTCCACTTTTACGTAAGTGGAGAGGAAAAATATTAAATATGATATATTTAATATTTTGAATTATTATATAATAAGGATAACACAAATTAGGGTTTTTAACTAAGATAATATTATATATAAGTGTTCTTTCCTATTGAATAAATGAGAGACGTCTTTTGAGAAAAACACTAGAAAAAAGAAGCCAGAGATTTTTGAGATTGGTGAAACGAACGCCCACACGTTCAGTGTAGATCAAACTTGAGTCATAGCCTGAAAGATCGTTAGGTGGTGGATTTATTGTCTGGCGTCATTTTTCTTCTCAGATTATCAATGTATGATTTTTTTTGGATTATGAATTTATTATATATTATATGAGATCGGTGCTAAAAATATTTTTATGAGAAAAATTATAATTTTTCATAAACAATTGGTATCAGAGCCATCTTATATTCATATATAAGAATATCATATGAAATCAATTTTAATATTTATGTATTAGAGTGGCATAATTTTATTTAGATATATTATTTAATTAATATATGAACAAGCATATTAATAGTTTATCTTAATTGATGGTTAGATTTTCTTTTGTATTTTTTTTTAAAATCTGTAACAAGAAGAATAATTTTTTATCACTATATTTCCTTCTTGATTTAATTTACTGTAATAGAAATTTTTTATGCCACAATATTTGTAAATCTCGTTTGTAAATTAAGAAGACAGATCGGGAGAATCGGGGCTGGAAATTTCCGCGGCAAGCAACGTGGGCGTGCGGCAAGCAGTGCGCGCGGCCAACACGCCAACAACGCGCGCTGGGCAGCACGCCAGCAGCGCGCGCTGGACGTGCTGCAAGCCGCGCGCTGCAGCAACCAACGCAGGCTGCAGCACCTGCGTGCTGCAGGGGTAGCAGCCCGCGCGTTGCAACAGCCAGCAAGCGCTACAACTGCAGCAGGCAGCGCGGGCTGCAGCAGCCAGCGCGGGTGGGCTGCCTGCATGCGTGCTGGCCTCCCGGCGTGGCAGCAACGATAATCTGGCACCGGCGAGGGTGGAGACGATGAACAGTCGCAGCTTGTTGGCGGTGGCGGCTGGAAGAAAAAAAAAACGAAGATGAATTTTAGGGTTTGAATTGGTTTTTATCACTTGGACCCCTATAGTTCTTAAGTTTTTCTTTTGGGCAGAAAGTATTTTAATTTTTTGCATTTAAGTCTACAAGTAATTTTGGGCTTGGTAAATTCTAGATTTGGGTCCAATTTTAATTAGACTTAATGGATTAAAATGCATAGATAAAATTTTAACACATTAAATTTATTTTTGATCCAAAAATTTTTATTTTTTATTTATAAAATAAAATATTTTTATTTTCATTCAAAATTAAAATTGGATCAATAATAAATTTAAAGCCCAATTTACCTTAGTCCACCATAAAAAATAAACTCATGGAAGATGGACATTGACAAAAAGTCCAATGAAGATTAAATTTAGCGTTAATGTAATTAGTTTATTTTATTTTAGGAAAGGCATGAATTAAGATTATTTAATTATTTTTTTATATGCTATATTTGGATGATAACATGCCATAATAACATGTGATAATAACATGTCATATAGAATAGGTAGTGCCACTCTATGCATAATGATATACGTCATTCATTAATTATGAATATTATTACATTGTTTGAAGTTTTGCAAATACTTAATAATATTAGATATTATCTAGATAATATTATAGGAAGCATGCAATTAACAATATATAATTAATATATATTTTAAAACGGAAAAAACTAATTTTAAAATATTGAGTGGGAGAGGGAAAATTCAAGATAATTTTTCCCATGGGCTCCATTGTTAGTTCAATAATAAAATTATATATATACCTCGACTTCATGATACGGTGATGCTCCCTACGGAGGATATACATATTAGATATTTTATTTGATGAACTTTTTTAAAGATTTTTCAATCGATTGTTCACCCCTATGGTGACTATTGATATGAGAAGTATGTAGATTGAAACAATGGTTATACACTCAACTAAAATTTGTTATTAACCTTCCCAACGAAGCTCTGTTAACAAATTTAGGCCCAAAAAGATAACGATAGTTGTTTATCATATTTCACATGAATCCAATGATTAATTAGGTCTAGTAAGTGTAGACATGACTTCCCCAATGGATAGCTTGTCAAAATGGTACTAGATTATCGTTGCAATAAATTAAAAATGCTTTTATGATTTTTTACATTTTTGTCATTTATTGTAAATTTTTATCAAATTATTTATGCATAGATGTTTTATTTTTCAGAAAATGTCTTCCCTGAGCCCACTTACTATTAATCTGAGTCAAAACAAACTCACTGGAGAGAACTATATAGATTGGAAAAGAAATCTATTTATTGTTCTAACTGCTGAAGATTACAAATATGTTTTAACCCAGCCATGTCCCCCAGTTCTAGCTGAAGATGCTCATAGAAATCAGAGAAGGCTTTATGAGAAATGGCAAAAGGCCAATGAAATGGAAAATGCTACATTTTAGCCTCGATTTCTAATATTCTGCAGACCAAACATCAGAACTTGGAGACCGCTACCGAAATAATGAATAGTCTCCAAGAGATGTTTGGGCAGAGCACTTGCTCAGCGAGACAAGTAGCGCTGAAAGGTATTATGAACAGTAAAATGGGGAAGGGCACAAGAGTTCGTGATCATGTCCTTAAAATGATAGACTATTTGAATGAGGCTGAGATTCAGGGTGCACAAATCGATGATAACTCAAAGATTAACATGGTGGTAGAATCTTTGCTAGAAACATTCAAGGAATTTAAGGTCAACTATAATATGAATAAAAGAAACATGACCTTAACGAAATTGATGAACGAAATCCATTCTATTGAAGAGATCTATCGTGCTGAGAAATCTCTGGGAAGCATAAATATTGCTAAAAAAGGTTCTTCTTCTAGACCTAAGTCGAAAGGTAAGGGTAAGAAGAAAGCTGGGAAAAAGAAATTGTCTACCAAGCAAGATGGCAAGCCAAAGGGCAAATGCTTTAAGTGTGGACAAAAAGGTCACTGAAAAAAGGATTGCCCTAAGATTATGAAATCAGGTATGGGAAATCTTTGTGTGATTGAGGTCTGTTTAGTTCAGAATCCTAGTGACACTTGGGTGTTGGATTCAGGAACAATTAATCATATTTGTAATTCACTTTATTGGTTTCAGGAAACTAGGAAACTAAGTGAAGGAAGCGTTAAGCTGCAGTTAGAGATAGGACAGTTCGTGTCAGCAGTGAAGACTGGATCAGTTTTATTATCTTTTAATAATGACACTTTAGTTTTGAATAATTGTCTTTATATTCCAGACATTAAGAGAAATTTAATTTCAGTAGCTTGCTTGTCAAAGCAAGGGTACACTGTAAATTTTAGATCATCTGTTTCTGTTTTTCATAATGAGAAACTTGTTTGTTCTGGTACATTGAGAGATAATTTATATCATATAAGTCCTATGATCTATTCTATGCATGACACAGTAATCAATAACGATGAGCATATACATATATCTAAGAAAAGAAATATTTCTTCCAACTAATGTTACCTCTGGCATTTGCGCTTGGGTCACATAAACCAAAATAGGGTACAGAGAATGATTAAAGATGGGCTCTTGGGTCCATTGAAAAAATGAATCGTTAACACTCTATAAATCCTGTTTAGAAGGTAAAATGACCAAAAGGTCATTCTCAACCAAAGGAGTGCGTGCAACAATACCACTTGAATTGGTTCATACTGATGTATGTGGACCAATCAATATACAAGTAAGAGAAGGTTATAAGTATTTCATCACTTTCACTGATGATTACTCAAGATACGGTTATGTTTATCTAATGCGTCATAAGTCTGAAGCTCTTGAGAAATTTAAAGAGTATAAGGCTGAGACAGAAAAGTAATTAGATAAAGTATAAAGAAACTTCGATCTGATCGAGGTGGTGAATTTCTCTCTGGAGATTTCAAAGAGTATCTGGTTGAAAATGGGATTATTTCTCAATTAACTGCCCCAGGAACACCACAACAAAATGGGGTAGTTGAAAGAAGAAATAGAACTCTTTTAGATATGGTAAGATCAATGCTTAATTATTCGTCATTACCAATCTCTTTTTGGGGACTAGCACTAAAAACTACGGTTTACCTCTTGAACTTAGTTCCATTTAAGTCAGTGTCTAAAACTCTAATAGAATTATGGTCAAGTCGCAAACCAAGTTTGCGACATATCCGTATTTGGGGATCACCAGCACATGTGCTGAAACCAAAGGCAGACAAAATGGATTCACGTTCTAAGATTTGTATGTTTGTGAGGTATCCTAAAGGGACAAAGGGAGGTTTATTTTATAGTCCTCAAGATAGAAAAGTGATTGTGAGCGCACACTTTACTTCCCTCGAGGAAGACTATATGAATAATTTTAAACTTAAGAGTAAGGTAATACTTGAAGAACTGTCAGCTGATCAGGTTGATGCTCCACTTTCCACACCTGTTGTAGAACAAGAAGAACAGCAACAACCAGACGATCAACACAAGATTAGCCCTGAACAACAATCTCTTTTAGAACCTCGTCGCAGTCGAAGGGTAACTAGGTTACCTGCGAGATACATGTTACTGAGAGAAACCTATAAGGCTATCGCAGATGAACATATACAAGATCCCACTAGCTACAACGAAGCTCTAATAGATAGAGATGTTGAATTTTGGAAAAAGGCCATGAATCAAGAAATAGAATCTATGTATTTGAATAAAGTCTGGAAACTTGTAGAGGCACCAAATGGGGTAAAACCTATAGGGTGTAAATGGATCTACAAAAGAAAAAGAGGAGTAGACGATTCTGATTGTGTATTCTAGTGCTGAACTTATTCCAGTGGGTTATACTGATTCTGATTTTATGTCAGATAAGGATTCCAGAAAATCAACTTCCAGCTATGTGTTTACTTTAGGAAGTGGAGCTATTAGTTGGAGGAGTGTGAAACAATTTTGTATCGCAGACTCCACAACCAAAGCTGAATATGTAGTTGCATCTGAAGTTGTAAAAGAAGCTGTATGACTCCGCAAGTTCCTATAAGATCTTAAGGTGGTTCTTGCTGTAACTGCAACCCTTAAACTATTTTGTGATAATAGTGGTGCAGTAGCTCAATCTAAAGAACCAAGGAACCACAAGAAATAAAAACATATTAAGAGGAAGTATCATCTTATAAGGGATATAGTGCAGAAAGGTGATGTAGAGATTACTCAGATTGCATCACAACAAAACTTGGCAGATCCTTTCATGAAGGCCATACCTAAAAAACTCTTTAACTTGCACTTAGAATCCATTGGTATGCGTGAGATCCCAAATATGCTTTAAGAGCTAGTGGGAGATTGTTGGGAAAATATGCTCTTTAAAAGCATATTGGTTTATTTAATTGTAATAAACTTTTTTCTGGTTAATAAAATAATTGAGGTATTTTATTCAAATATCTTATTTGCATTAATTTTTTTATTAAAGTCCATTTAATCATATTATATGTATTTATGCGATCACTATGTGGATTCATAGAAGACATAAATACAAGTTATCTTGTGATTTAATAAATTGAGTTCGCAGTTGATAAATAAAGTTGGCCACTTTATTTAGGTATAAACTGTAATAAATTCATTGAATGATTTGTCTTAATTATGTATAAATTTATTGATGTAGTATGACTACATTGAACAGGATCGCATATAAGATTTAATTAACTTTATAATAACTGTCAAACTTATTAAATCTCATAGGCATTGATTTTACTGTAATCTTAATCTTAAATTAGTTATAATTTCATGATTGTGGTTGTCATTCCATTTGAGTTACCAATGGGCACGATATATACTTGTAGTCAAGATTACCCGGTATCTTGGTGGGAGCAATTATAAGTATTGAAGTTATAAATTAACAATATAGAATTTGTACAACACATCTCTTGATAGGTTTTCGGTATTTGATCATAGAATTCTCTGGCCAGAGTGGATCGACATATTTAATATGTTGAAAATGATCATTTGAGAAAACCAGTAAGTATCAAGGAATAAGATGTTATTAAATTGATTGGACAGTTGAGATATCAATTTAATTAACGATGTGGTATGAAGGATTGTGCAGTAAAGAGATCAATGTGGCTTGGGACGAATTGTTATTCGAGCATACAATTATGGAGGTCAGTTCCAATCTTATAGTGGAATAGAATTGAAATTAAATAATTAAGCTAGTTTAATTATAGGCTTAATTATTGTAACCACTATTGTATGTTCCCAAATGATCCCCGGGTTAGCTTATTTAATTGACTATACCACTACTGGACTCAAAAATAATAAAACTGGCATATTAGGTGATAAACCTAAATATAATATTTGTTAAGGCCCTATGTGTTATATTTAAGTGTAAATGGGGTCTTGTGATATTTTACAAAGTGGTCACCAAAGTTGTTACACTTTATCTCCACTTTTACGTAAGTGGAGAGGAAAAATATTAAATATGATATATTTAATATTTTGAATTATTATATAATAAGGATAACACAAATTAGGGTTTTTAACTTGGATAATATTATATATAAGTGTTCTTTTCTCTTAAAGAAATGAGAGATGCCTTTTGAGAAAAACACTGAAAAAAAGAAGCCAGGGATTTTTGGGATTGGTGAAACAAATGCCCACACGTTCAATGTAGATCAAACTTGAGTCATACCCTGGAAGATCGTTGGGTGGCGGATTTATTGTCTGGCGTCGTTCATCTTCTCAGATTATCAAGGTCTGATTTTTTTTGGATTACGAATTTCTTATATATTATATGAGATCAGTCTTAAAAAAATTTTTATGAGAAAAATTATGATTTTTTACCAACACATGATGCAAAATAATTTAAGAATGAAGTTATGTTGGCAGCCAAGGTTCAATAAAGAAATCTCGTTAGGCTAGTGGGATTTTGCATAGAGGGAGATGAAAGATATTTGTCTACGAATTTGTGCCCAATAAAAGCCTTGACTATTTTCTTTACGGTAATTCGGACCATTTGCATAAACTTCAATAGATTTTTCGAATTTTCATTCGTCTTCTCAAGATGGAAATCATTGCGTTAGTTTGCATTTGAATTCAATTCCCTAATTACAATTTGAAAATTTTATTTTGATTTATGCTCAAACCCTGAGAAACAAGGCCAATTGGATTGGTCAAGATGTTACAAGATAATTGGAGGGATTGCTCGAGAAATTTCTTTATCTTCATGAAGACTCCCAACTCAAAATTATACATCATGATCTCAAAGTTAGCAATATACTCTTAGATGTAGAGATGAACCCAAAAATTTCGGACTTTGGTCTGGCAAGGATATTTGGAGTTGGTCAAATTCTAGGAGTTACAAGCAGAATCGTTCGGACATTGTAAGTATTGACTAATGTTGCCCTTTCTACATATATACCATCTGTTTATGTAGTTTACAACTTATTTATCACATCCCTTAGCAGAACAATTTGGCCTCGACTTAGTTGATTAATTTCAAAACATTCACAGTTGTCTTTAATTATATTGACAAAGTTGCTGGCTTACAGTGGTTACATGTCCCCAGAATATGCTATGCACGGGCAATTCTCTGTGAAATCAGATGCATACAGTTTTGGTGACTTAGCTCTGGAGATTATAACTGGCAAGAAGAACAACAGCTTTTATCAAACAGATGGTGCTGGGGACCTTTTGAGCTATGTAAGTATAAATAAAATTATATATTTTTGCATTTTCCCCTTTCTTAATCAGTGTTTATATGTATCATATCACACACAACTAAACAAGAAATAAAGTCGCACTAAAGAGAGTAAAGAGTGAGAAAGCTTTTTTTTTTTTTTTTATGACTTGATATACGATTTACAGGCTTAGAAGCATTGGAGGGATTGAACACCCTTGCAGTTGTTGGATTCAAATCGTACAGATTCATATTCAAACCGCCAGCTATATAAATAGAAGGCAGCCAAAAATAAAACTTACAAAAAATAAGTAGTTCTAAATATTTCAGTTTTTGGGCCTCCAAGGGCCCAGCCCTAAAGATATTTGCGCACCTGCTTAAAACATAATGAAAAACAGTAAAGAATCAAAACGAACATTCACTATTCTGGAAGTTGGAGTCCGTCAATGAAATTTTTAGATAATATAATAACACAAAAATAGATCGCCATGACTCAGTATCCAAATACAATGTGTTGATGTAAGCAAATGAAGAAGAAAATGCATTGAGCTGACAAGTTTCCTCAGTTTTTACAAAGTCACAGATGAACAATTGAAGACTTGGCCAGCCTTCGTGGATCTGCTCCGAGCAGAGAAAACAAGACCGGTTCAATAAATACTCATCTATAAATAGAGTTGCTAACCTCGCAACATTTCTCACCTCGCACTAAACCAATAATAATAAGTTCAGAGATTAAACAGAGGAAGATTCCAAAGCTAGCTAGCTCATTAAACACAATGGGAAGTGTTCAATTTTTAACAGGCTTTGCTCTCTTGATTTTGGCTACTTCATTGGCCTCTGCCTTTGACCCTAGTCCTCTTCAGGATATCTGTGTAGCCATTGACGAGCCCAAGAACGCAGGTATACTGGTACACTTTAATTTTCTCTGTCTTAAAAAATCTTTTAAACTTAAGTATGTACGCGTTGATCTCAAATTCACATTATTAATTAATATTCTTAATTCTTGAATGCAGTTTTTGTCAACGGGAAGTTCTGCAAGGACCCCAAGCTTGCCAGGGCAGGAGATTTCTTCTTATCAGGGCTAGACAAGCCTGGAAACACAGCAAACCGACTTGGTTTCAGTGTGAAAAACGCAAATGTTGAGCAGATTCCGGGACTCAACACTCTCGGAATATCAGCAGTCCGTATAGACTATGCACCCTATGGCCAAAACCCTCCTCACACTCACCCACGTGCCACTGAAATCCTGACGGTCTTGGAAGGAACACTTTATGTTGGTTTTGTGACATCAAACCAGCTAAACAACACACTCGTTGCAAAAGTTCTGAAAAAGGGAGATGTTTTTGTGTTTCCAATTGGTTTGATCCACTTCCAGTTCAACATTGGAAAAACAAACGCAGTTGCCATTGCTGCTCTAAGCAGCCAGAATCCGGGTGTCATTACCATTGCAAACTCGGTCTTCGGAGCCAATCCTCCAATCAATCCTGATTTTCTTGCAAAGGCATTCCTGTTGGACGTAGATGTGGTGAAAGATCTTGAGGCTAAGTTCTAAATGTTTAGCATATTTAAACAATCGTGACACTTATGCATGTTTCTTGTTCTAATTATTGTCATTATTAGTTGGTTTTGATGTAATAAAGAGATTCGTTCGTACATGTGTACCTCTCTCGAGTCTGCTTTGTTTGATTTTCCTAATTATCCGTTGATTAAATAATATATTTTTTGTTCTATGCGACGAATGATCTCTACTCTGATCTCGGATTTTTTTCCCCGGGGGCCCACAAATAGTTTGCTCTTGGCTGTTTTCAAATTATATATGGACTAATCTGAAGGATTCTCAAAAGATCTCACCAAAGATGTATTCGCATAAAGTTTGGGGTTTTACCAAAAGACAAGATATTTAATAAGCCAAATCTGCACAGGCTAACCTGTTGCACATACCCGACAGTCGTTCCTAATGTTTCTAATGTTTTTGAGCATAATGAAACATCTGACTGACATGACAGGCCAAGATGAAGATCACACATGAAAATTACTACACGAACCATACAGAATTGCCATTGCTTTCGGACTGAAGCTAAAAAAGTTGTGCATCTGAACCTGCTCATGTCTTATCACTCTCTACAAAATCTAAGTTGGCAATTTGGCTGGGAAGCTAAGACCTACGCAGACCAAAACGTCTATGGACGTAAAGACAGTGATTGGTGAACATACAGACTGATAGAAAGATTCATGTCTGACCACTAGAAGATGTGTTCGCTCTTGCAAACTCTTAATTATTGGTTATCAGAGACTCAGATTCAGGGCGTAATTAAGGATTCAACGAGCTGAGATGCATTCAAGAGCATGTCATCCTTGCACATCCTAGAAATCACAGTTCTCCATGTATCAAAATCAATAACGTTCCCTTTAATCAGGGTATTCAAAACTGTCCACAGGACCTCCACATTCCCTATCTCACACAGCTGACCAACAAATAAATTTATACGAGCAGAACAAGGTACAAAACCCTTAAAAATCATCTCATCCAAAATTAAAGCAGCTTCCCTGAACTGCATCCCATCGCATAGGCCATCAAAAGGTATCCTATAGGAAACAACATCTGGATTGCAGCCCTGTCTAGGCATATCCTCAAATAAATCTTTTGCTTCGCCGCATTTTCCAACCTTACACAGCCCTCCAAGTATCATGTTATAACTAATAGGATTTGCCTTACACCCTTTATGCCCCATTTCATCCAAAATTGTAAATGCTGCTTCAAAATCCTTCTCTTTGCAAAACCCACTGATCAATGCATTATATGTTACAGAATTCGGTTTACACCCATGCTCCTTCATTTCCTTTAAAATCCCAGGAACTTCATTCTTCCTTCCGGCCTTAAAAAGTGCAATGATCAATGAAGAATATATACCCGCATCCATTTCAATCTTATTTGTCACCATCTCTTCTTTAAACCCAAGCGCCAAACTCAACTCACCAATCGCACAAAGCCCTTTTATCAATGACGCAAAGACTTGTACATCAGGCTTCACATTATACACTCTCATCATATCCTCCTTCAACTTTAATGCCTCATCTACCCTCAACTCTAAACAAAGACCATAAATTAACGTCCCCAATGTCACCATTGTTGGCTGCAGTCTTCTTTTAAGCATTTCATCAAACATCTTCCACGCCTCCTCTAATCTCCGAGTTACAACGCAACCGTGTATCGATATATTATAACTACAAGCATCTGGGCTAACATATTTCTCCATAATTTGAAACAACTCCTTCATTCGAAGTGCTCGAGCATCCGTCGCTGGAACTTGTACAAGAAGAGAAAATACGAAAAAAGGCTTCGGAATATGGATTCTTCTCTTCGTGAGCTTTCTGCAGTGTTCCAGGTTGGACAACCGCTTGATACCCAGCGCCTTCAACGTGTAATACAAGATATGTACCACTAATTAATCAAGGGCGCCGGGCGCGATTGCTTCTGTTATGCCCAGCCGATGGGTTGCCGCAGCCTGGCTGTTGGGGCTTGTGAGTGCTGGTACCAAAAAAAAAAAAAATTAATAATAATAATAAATAAATAAAAATTAAATTATGACACTGTGGGTGTTAGATAAAAAAAATAATTAATTAATACTATAACCCTGCAAGGTAGATCGTTCATTATTTTCTTGACTTTTTTATCAGCCTTTAGTCGCTTTACATGTGGTTTTTCTCTTTTGTTTTTTTAGTTCTTTCACCTTTTTTTTTTAAATTTCATCTATGTTTCTAAACAAAAATGTATAAACTAACTAGCAATCATCTTTTCTAATCATCTATGAACTTTCCTTTGACAGATATAGCTTTTATTCCATTTAGAAGCCACGTTACCTCACTACCAAATAGCCTTAAATTAAATCTCAGATGCCCATGCATTTAATTAGTCAAATTCTCTAAAGATTATGCTATGACTGTGAAAAGTGTCGTGAAAAAGAGAGTTTAGGGTTTACGGTTGATTCTAACTGAATTATTATGTGATAATATGGAAATAAAATGTTTTTATATTAATAATATCAATATAGATTTTTTAAATTTATTTTTTAAAAATTTAAACATATGCATTACGGATGTCAATTGGGTGGGTTGGGTATAGGGAGACCTATCCCATTCTCCGTCCCATTAAAAATTTTACCTTCAATTCCGACCTTATCTCCTAACATATTTAATGAGGTGGGGATGAAAAATCCCCATGTAGAAAATGATTTTCTCATTCTCACCTTATTCTCCATTTATTTATTTTATATTAAATACATGTTACGACTCATCATGAATTATGGGACAAGTGTCACTAATCCTCGAAATTCAACTAATAAAGATTCTATAAATAATAATAATAATAATAATAATAATAATAATATTTCTATCGAAATTATGATAGAGTTTCCTTATAGTTTTGACATTCTAAATCCTACAATTAATAGAATAGCACTTCTAAAATATTTTCCAAATACAACTAACTCCGTCAATCAATATCCTAATAAATATTAATATCATCCGAAATATTTTAGTACCAACCACAGTAAGTTATTCTTAATTATAATATTGTACAATCCAAAATATTCTCACACAAAACTCTACAACTCCTAAGACAAATACGTGGCTAAAATACAAATAGCTATCGTTATTGAGTCAACTGTTATACCTACAAATCTTCTGTGGGGAGAAAAATATAATAAAAATATGGGTGAGTATAAAACTTAGTGAATGTCAGTGAGCGGATAATAGTTTGTAAAAATAATTTTATTTTTAAAATAATCGTATCACTTTTGATTATACAATTTCATCAAACAATTAAATGACAAATATTAATAAATCATTTAACATTTATAATCAAATCACTAACTCCAAAATATATATGAAGTCATGTGAAATAACCAACACAAAATACTGCATAGAACCAAAGAAAATTCACAACATATGATATCTTTACTGAATATTGAAAACATTTACCAAACGAGTACTCGAGGAAATAATTTCATCATATCCAAACCTCAACAGATAAGTAATCAAGAAACCATCATACCTCGGAGCTACAAGGATAATCCGGACTTCAACGGATAGGCAATCAAGAAACCATCATTCCCCGGAGCTACACGGATAGACGAGAAAATAACATCTCATATGTCATTACATCTCGACATATCTCATTATCATACATGCATGCATAAATAGTCCCCAAAGGACAAAAATGACCAAGTACACGGCCCAAAACCTTTGTGTGTACTTAGACGGGTCCCAAAGGCCTGCATCTCATATATCACATATCATCTCATATCATCTCATTACAGTGTATGGGGAAGGTACTGTCTAATGACTTTGCAAATAATTGAAAATATACATGTACATAAACATTCGATAATATCCAAAATCATATTTCCTTTTATTTTCAACAACCTTTAAAAATCAATTTTCTTATCTTTAAAAATAATTATTACGCGCATATTTAAAATCAAAAATAAAATCATTTGTCATACACAATTTCGATAATGAATACCATTATATAGACAAAATTCATTTTTCATAAAATCATTAAATCAGGCATTTAAAAATTCATCTGCAATCGTACTTTATCATAATTAAAAATCATAATAATCCACAGAGAAAAATAAATTTTATATATTCTACTCACAGTGATGACGATCAGATCCAATATTTTCGATATCCGTGGGTTGGTTTCTCGTTCGCAGGTCGCCCTAATCAAATAAACGGTATAATTGTTATCGATAACATATAGTACAACTAATTGTACTCAATAAAACTCGAACCCACATAATATCACTCTCGAATATTTAAAATTACTAAATTATCCTTATGTACAAAAATTATTAAAATACCCTCGATATCTAAATTTCTTAATTGCCCTAAAAATATAATTTATTAATTTATTCTCAAAATCTTAAATTTACTGAAATATCCTCAAATTATTTGAAATTACCAAAATGCCCTTGAATTCAAAATTGCCAAAATATCCCAAAATCATAATTTACTAATTTAACCTCAAGATCATAGATTACCAACTTATCCTCAATTTTATCAATTACTAAAATACTCACATATTAGAAATTATGAAATTATCCCTGAAGTGTAAAATTATCAAATTACTCCTGATCACTTAAATTACTGATTTACCCTCAAAATTCAAATTACCTAAGTATCCTTGTCCATAATTACCAAATTACCAATAGCTTTTAAAATTATAAAATTAACCACTAAATTTTATGAATTTGTCAAATTGCCCCCTATCGATCAACGGTGACCAGACTTCAGTCAACAGTGACGAGAAGCTTAGATCTTGTAGTCTTGGCCTCGATGAGTCCAACGGTGCCGGTGGTGTCCTCCCACACATGGTGACGATAGTGGATCGAGCTCCCTAAAGTCGCGGGTTACAAGTTGTCGTTCATCGACAATCTGGCCGTTTCAGGTGATGAGACAGGTCAGAAACGGAAGCTGGAGGTGAGAGGAGTGGAATCTAGTCGGTGGCATGGCTAAACTCCGACGGGATTAACGGCAGCAAGAACTGGTTTTTGGTCGAAACTTTCAAGCTTCACCAGCGGCGTTCTGATCGGTTTTTGGAGGTGAGAACGACAAGGATATGACCGGCATCTCACAAGCTTCAAATCAGTACCAAGCTCATCGGGAACAGTGGCTGAAATTGAGAGATCTGATCGGGTCAAATTCGCATGTCACGGGTCAAATTCGGGTAAAGGGGTCTCTCTCTCTCTTTCTTTCTCTTTCTCTCTCTCTCTCTTTCTCTTTCTCTTTCTCTCTCCCCTCTCTCGGATTCTCTCTCTCCATTTAAGGAAATTAAAATTTATATATATATATATATATATATATTTATTTTTATTATATATATTTTTTAATACCGATTAAATCGATATCAGTTCCGTAATAACAAATATCTAACTAACCGGCTTTAAAATCGCGTTCAGTTTTGTCTCGATTTTTTTTCATCGCATGATGAAATTTAAAATTATTCATAAATGGTTAATTTAATAATACATCAAATTTTTCTCGCGATGACATGTAACAAGTCCAAAATTTATGAAACAATACCGAATGAAAAACATATAATTCACTTTATTAGAAATAAAAATGTATAGATTACAATCTTCTCCCTTATACAAATGTTATCCTCGAAATTTACGTGTCTAATAAGAAAAGGTGAAGATATTGATCTTGCATTAAGTCCTTGCATTCCAAAGTTGCTTCTTATTTTGCATGATTTCTCCATAGCACTTTTACTAACGGGATGGTCTTGGAATGCAAGATTTGATTTCTTATTTTCAATATTTTCAAATCTTTTTTCAACTCAATTGGTTGTCTTAATAACACATGACTCGTTTCATACATGTATTTCCGAAGCACTAAGACATGGTACACGTTATGAATCTTGAATAACTCAGGTGATAGAGCGAATCGGTAAGCTAATGGACCAATATGCTTCATGATCTTATATGGCCCGATGTAGCGTGGGCTTAGCTTTTCGCGCTCCCCAAATCAAAGTACTCCTTTCCAAGATGATATCTGTATAAATACCTTGTTACCAACTTCGAATTCAAGTTCCCGTCTGCGCTTATCAATATAGCTCTTTTGTTTACCTTGGACCACTTTTAATCTATTCCGAATAAGTTATATCTTCTCGTTTGTATCCTGAACTAATTCGGGACCAATTAGTCTTCGCTCACCAACCTCATCCCAACACACTAGAGTTCTACATTTTCGACCATATAAAGCCTCATATGGTGCCATCTCGATACTAGCTTGGAAACTATTATTGTATGCAAACTCCATCAAGGATAAATAATTGTCTCAACTACCCTTAAATTCCATGCTCGAAGCATATCCTCCAATGTTTGAATTGTACGCTCTAATTAACCACTAGTCTGTGGATGAAAAACAGTACTAAAATTCAACTGAGTACCCAAAGCCTTCTTCAAACTGGTCCAAGACTTAGAAGTGAATTGAGAATCTTTATTTGAAACAATCAACACAGGTACTCCATGACGTCAAACTATCTTGGCCATTAAAATGCTCCCTAACTTATCCTTTGAATAAGTGGTCTTACATGGTAAAAGTGTGCCGATTTCGTGAGTCAGTAAATAATTACACAAATATTATCATGTCCACTCTGAATACGAGATAGTCTCACTATAAAATCAATAAATGAAGCATGAAGCCTTTGATGTGATGGAGTTATAAAAATATCTACATATTTTACACACGTGTGAAAACAATAAAGTAATTATCATCCATGACGTGTTTGTGTTTATTATAGCTACTGACATCGTAATGATTATAATTCGTAAATTATTGGTGACTATAGACAAAATCATGATTGGCCTTTATGAATGACAATAATTTTGGTAGAATTGACTTCTTTAGCTAAACATGAAGTTTATGGACCTGTAGTCCAGACACCTAAAGATGTCAAGTCCATTATATATAAGTGAATATTTTTCAGGAAACATAATGAGCACAATGAAATCACCAAATACTGATTGCATAAGATTTATTGAACAAGGTTTCCTGTAGTAAACTGGCATCGATTAATAAAGTATATATTCCCTAGTGATAGAAAATATGACATTTTCAATTTTAAATAATTTTCAAGAGGCTTAGAAAAGACTTAACACACATCTCATGCATTTAGTGACAACATATCTATATAGCTCACTTGGTCATAATATTTTACTTGAAAATCCCTTAACGATTTACTATGCCTGAAAGCATATAAATCAAAGGATCGTAGTTTTTTTTTTCAATCAAACTACAATAATCTTTGTATGAATTAAATCAATCGGACACATGTGGTATAATTATTTAAGTTAAAAATTTAGAAGGATATAAAATTGATTCTATCTACCCATGTGTATCCATTATAAAATCTGAATCGAGATTTGTTATTGTGGTATCTTATGTTGATGACATGAGATTAATTAGGACTCCTGAAGAGTTATAAAATGACTAAACATTTCGAAGAGAAAATTTGAAATGAAACATTTTCTTGAAAATGAAATATGATTTCGACTTAAAGATCAAGCATAAAATAAATAGATTCATTGTCCATCAATCAACTTATATTGGAAAAAGTATGGATAATGCTCAAATACATCATAGAAGAGATAGAGAAGGAAGAGGAAATTAAAATTATAGGTGAAGACTCAAGTTTAATATTTTCGCTTTTTATCTCCATCATTTTTCTTATCTTTATTACTAGACTTCTCTCCATCATCATCTTTTTTCTCCTCATTTGGCCTAGTTTGAGAATTGATTGAGTCACCTTCAGGCTTATATGCCTGTAACAAATCAATCAATTCGTTGGCACTACTAGCAAGGATAGAGATTCTTCGTGCTGAAAAAGGGAGAAAGCCCTGCACTACAGCGGCATCTAATAAAAATAAAAACATGCTATAGAAATTATTTATTTAACAAACTAATAAGTTTCTGATACCTGGTTTATTGCAACCAAAAAGTAATAGTAAATATTTTTTCTAGAGTTTTAACTCCACCCAGTAAAGCAATAAAGTATCAACATTGTTGCTCAAATTTAAAAGCCGTTCATGTGTGTTAGAAGCAATACCATGTCTAGTTTTTAGAATAATTCCTGTTACAAAACCCATAAACCCAATATCACTGCTACCAATTGTTGAGTACTAAAAAGTGTATATTTATAAAGGAGAAATTAGAAAGAGGAAATTAGAAAAATCACACTTAAAATGTAGCAAAAAAAATGACTGAAAAGTAATTTTTTTTAAACTTTCAAACTAAAAAGATGCGTTTCTGGAGTCACTACACTTCATATTCAGCTATCTTCGACGTAAAAAGTTAACCATAGTTAGTTCCTACAATAAAAATTAGTGAAAACTTAACAAAGATTAAGACATTTCACAATTATCAAATATTTCCACCCCCAACCAGAACGAAACATTGTCCTCAATGTTTCAAAGGAAAGAAGTAGAGATTAGAAGATATCACTTGGGTGCTGTAAAACAGAAGAAAATATTTACAAACGGAGAGTTAAATCTAATTTACACTTCTTACTGTGGCTACTGCTACCATTATTAGTGGACCACCCTAAAGTTAAGGTCTCAGGATGTACCTCTGATCTATAAGCTTGTAACAGATCAAGTACCTTATTAACAGTGTGAGCACAAATAAAGATTTGTTTCACTATGAAAATAATGAAATAGTTTTTTATTGCATGGTTAAGAAATGCGAGAAAGTCATCATAAAAGTTATTGATATTTAACAAACCAATGGATTTCTGATGAATGTTCATATGGGACCAAGATGCTAATGTCATTAGTGCCCCTAAAGTTATAAAATCTCTTAGTAAAAAAATAAAGGCATCGGCATGATTCAGCATTTCAGTTATTCTCTTTTGCATATGTGAAACGACTAACTCTTTTTCAGTTGGTGAGTCAGACAAACAGCTAAAAGATTTCAGGATTATTGGGATGATGCCTAACACTTGGCTCCTTTTGGTAAAAGCGGCTTCTGAAACTAGATTTGATAACCATCGATCACCTCCTCCATAAACCAAGTAGTTTCCTAGCTGCTATGCTTCGACCAAGATCTACGGGTGCCTTAATAAATTCTTTATATTTGCCATAGTTAAATCCAGAGAGTACACAAATATTCTTGATTTAGTTGTTGGGAGTAGCTGCCATTAGATACTTCTCAAAAACAATTTGTAAGTGCCTTAACAAAAAAGTCATATTTAAGAATCTTGGTGATAATAGTTCACAGCTATAAATGAGGTAGCATGTCTATGTCAAATAATTCCTGAAGCACATAGCTCGAGAGTAAAAAAGAAAATAGTGAAAAGACAAAGCAAATAATTATAGCATAAAATTAGTAAAGACAAAAATGTAAGTGATCAAACAACAGTGAAATAAAACAACATTGAAATAAACGGATATTTATAAGTAGTTGCGACTGTGACTCACATCTTCCTCTGGTTTTCCATGTAGAAACGACTTGAACGCCCTCTATAGGTCGAAAATAGGCTTCCCATCCAGTTTTCTTATAAATTGACAAATAGGGCCTTTTTCATATTCCTGAGACTATAATTTGCATATTTTTTTTGAAATAATGGCCGTAACTGAAGTATTGCATTTTGGACATATCCACTGGAATGCGTTTCAAGAGACAAAATGATATCATTTAATGACTCTTTATTCAAGCCATCCTTAATTAATTGAATCTTATCTTCCCTTTTATCAGACAGCATTTCTAAAGAATATTGCTTTTTATCGCATCTCATTCTACCACACTTATGACAAACATTAAAGAGTTTTCGAGCTCTCTCTTTTGTTGAATAATTTTCTTTACCACAACTAGGCATGTATGCAATAAATTTAGGAGGCAACTCACCTGCCAATCATATTTAGCTTTGATTATCCATCGGATGTCAACAAGGATATGATTTTTCATAAGTAATTGCATGTATTCGGATCGAGCTTTATAAATGGTAAGGAGAGCATTTTGAGGAAGTGAAGAAAATCGCTTGTGAAGTTTTGTTAAGATCTCGTCTCTATCGATACCTTTAACTCAGAATATTAGTTATTATGGGAAACTGAAGTAAACGACATTGATTGTTACGGAGTACCGTTATCCGCCACTTAACTGGGGTGAAAAATGATAACATGCCAAAGAAAGAAAGAAAAAATCTAGCAAAATCACAACACACGTAAAGGAAAATAAAAAAATAACACAAAAAAATATTAACTTACCATCGTCCTCTTATTAAATTTACCTCAAGCTCTAATTGGATACTGTAGATACCTCTCTCAATTTCTTGAAGATCTCCTACTAAATCCTCAACATGGGCCACTAACCTGGTGGTTGTAACTGCCAGATATGCTGAGATGAGATTATATACGTCTAAATTGTCTAAGAGTATTGAAGAGATACTTTTTAGTTGACATATTCATAAGAAAAATGATAAAAAATTAATAGTTAAACAATAAACTTACACAAACATAATTAAAAATAAAAAAAGAAAACTTTAAATCATCGAAAGGAAACAGAAAAAAAAATGTCAGGTCACTTAAATGTTTTGCGTTGTTTTCTCCACATGGTTGGTATTCGTGATATGACTTTACTTTTATGATCATTAACTTTAAAAATTACATCGTTCCTTGGATTCTTAAATTTAATGGCTCCATGTGGAAAAATGAGATATGATCAGTAGATGGACCAGACCATCGAGAGCGTAACTTACTTAGAGAAATGTTCCATTGAAAATGAAACAAAAATACTTTCTAACTTTGTGTGAAAGATTTTCTATGCTCCGCTTGTCACGGAGGATTTTTATTTGCTTTTTGTAGTCCATCGCTTTTTTATCGTTATAAATCTCATTTGGTTTTACTAGTTGTATCATCTTTTTTGAACTAAAAATGGGGTCAATGATGTCTGTATTCTTTTGTTTGTCATCAGGAGAGGATGAGATGATATCTGACAATGTTCGTTCTTCTCCCAAGAATGTAGAATTCAGAGGGTCAACTAAAGGTTTGAGCTCAATCTTTAGTGGTGATTCTGATGATGGGATGAGATTTTCTTTTAATGGTGCCAATTGCTCTATCCTTATCTTTCATTTATCAATGTCTATGCATGACGATGAATCCAATAAGGCATTAACCTTATCAATCGATCTGTCAATATTAAAATCTAAAATAAAGTGAGTTAAATATGTTAGTAAAGGGTTATCACTAAGGTTTAAAGGAAATATGTGATGAACTAATTCATCAATTAAATCCACATCTACAATTTCATTATCTGTACTGTGAGGTTATTTGGCAATGTTGAAGATATTTAGTTACATAGTCATATTGCCAAATGATAACTGCATGTTTTCAGTCCTACATTGAATGTGAGTATCGGCAGTTGCCAAAAATGGACGACCTAAGATAATGGGGATATGCTTCCTTGAATCCTGCACTGGTTAAGTGTCAATTACAATGAAATCAATATGAAAATAAAACTTATCTATCTAGATAAGAGCATCCTCTATTATACCACGAGATATTTTCATGGATCAATCTGTAAGCTGTAACACCACTAGAGTTGGGTGTAATTCTCCTAGTCTAAGTTTCATAAACACTGAGTAAGGCAACAGATTAACACTAGCACCTAAGTCCAACAAAGCATTTTCAATTGTGAGGTTCCCTATACTACATGAGATAGTGGGGGAACCTGAATCTTTGTATTTTAAAGAAATTTTGTGTTGGAGTACAGAACTTATATTTTTTGTTAAAAATGCCTTCTTGTGAACATAAATATTTCTCTTTTTAGTACAAAGGTCTTTAAGAAACTTGGCATAAGATGGTACTTATTTTATAACATTAAGTAAAGGGATGTTGGCACTTACTTATTTGAAAATTTCAAAAATCTCACCCGTAGATTTTCTTTCTTTGCTTTGACTAAACTCTAGGGAAATAGAGCTTTAAGAATATACTATCGTGGGTTGGTTTCTACTTTCTCCTCTGATGATGAGTCTTCAGTATTTATAGGTACAATTTGAGCTGTTTTGGTCACCGGTAGCTCTACTATGTTGTCGACTTCCTTTCCTTTTCGCAAGGTCACGATAGCTTTGACCTCTCTATGTTGCTGAGGTGAACTGGTACTTACCTCATGCACTCCTTTAGGGTTTGACACTGGTTGACTTGCGAATTTGCCTTTCTCAACAGTCATTGCTAAGGTTTGAACTGAAGAGGCAAGTTGGCTTACCATTTTCTCGAGATTGGAAATTGATTGGGTTTGTGAGTTGATGTCTGCTCGCATCTCATTCGTAGTTCATCAATGGTGCAGTTTTGTTGATCGATCGTAAAGTGGATAAAATTCTTGAAATTCTTGAATACATCCTTCCATGGTCTAGGTTGACAATAATTTGAGTTTTAGTTATAAGGTCTGAATGGTGGCTGAGAGGCTTGTAAAACTTGAGGAATTGGTTGCATTGGTGGAGCTGGGGTTGTTGGTCTATTATGTTGGAATCCTTGAGACCATGAAAAATTGGAGCGGTCTCTCCATCTAGGGTTATATTTGCTGGAGTAAAGGTTATAGTTTGATGGCTTCCTCATTACACCTATGGCGTTGGCTTGATCTGGGTATGAGTCATGGTCATGTGGCTCTGTTGATTTAGTAGCTATTAACGATGCAATTTGTCAGGTAAGTCCTTAAACTATTTCTTTTACTTCTTTGATTCTCGAACTTGACTCGCTAATTTAGACCTCATTTACTCCCTTAATTCTTTTATTGTTTCTGAATGATCGACTCCGTTGTTGGAAATTATCCGCTTGTCGCTGAAAGAAATACAAAATTTCTGATGTACTTTTGGACATTAGTTTTCCTCCACTTGTTGCCATTAGCCATTCTTGCACATTTGATAATATATAATTTTTAAAAATGGGGGTGAGTATAAAACTCGGTGAAGGTCAGTGAGTGGATAATAATTTTTAAAAATAATTTTTATTTTTAAAATAATCATATCACTTTTAAATATATAATTTCATCAAATCATAAACGAGAAATATTAATAAATCACTTAACATTCATAATCAAATCACTAACTTCAAAAACATATATAATTTGATGTGAATAACTAGGGAAGAATATGCCATAACATTGTATAAATACTCAATATAAAATCATCACAAAATACTGCATAAAACCAAAGAAAATTCACAACATATGATATCATTATTGAATATTGAAAACTTTCATCAAACGATTACCTAGGGAAATAATCTGAGCATATCCGGACCTCGGACCTCAACGAACGAGTAATTAAGAAACCATCATGCCCTGGAGCAACACGGATAATCCGGGCCTCAGCGGGCGGGCAATCAAGAAACTATCATAACCTGAAACTACACAGATAGACAGAGAAATAACATCTCATATATCATCACATCTAGACATATCTCATCATCGTACTATGCATGCATAAATAGTCCCCAAAGGATAAAAACGATTGAGTACATGATCCAAATCCTCTGTGCATACTCAGATGGGTCCAAAATTCATTTGCAACCATACTTTATAATAATTAAAAATCATAATAATCCACAGAGAAAATAGGTTTTGTATATTCTACTCACCATGACGACGATCAAATCCAGTATCGTCAACGTTTATGGATTGGTTCTCGTTCGCAGGTCTCCTTAATCAAATAAATGGCATAATTATTACTAATCACATAAAGTACAATTAATTGTATTCAATAAAACTCAAACTTACATAATATAACTCCTGAATATTTAAAATTACTAAATTATCCTTATGTCTAAAAATTATTAAAATACCCCCGATATCGAAATTTACTTAATTGCCCTCAAAAATATAATTTATTAATTTATTCTCAAAATTCTAAATTATCGAAATATCCTCAAATCCTTAAAATTACCAAAATACCCTTGAATTTAAAATTTTCAAAATATCCTAAAAATCATAATTTACTGATTTAACCTCAAGATCATAAGTTACCAACTTATCCTCAATTTTATCAATTACTAAAATACCCATATATTAGAAGTTGTTGTTCATCGGCAATCCGTGCTCCCTAAAGTCGCAGATTGCAAGTTGTCGTTCACCAGCAATCCGAGCGTTTCAAGTGACAAGACTGGTCGAAATGGAAGCTGGAGGTAAAAGAAGTAGAATCCAGTTGGTGGTGTGGCCAAACTCCGGGGGGATTGATGGCAGCAAGAACGGATCTTTTGGCTGAAATTTTCGAGCTTTACCGACGGTGTTCTGGTTGGTTTCCGATAGTGGAAATGGCAAGGATATTACCAACATCTCGAGGGCTTCAAATCGATACCAAGATCGTTTGGAACGGTCAATTCCGGCCAGGTCACGTTCGCATGTCGGATTCGAATCCGGGTTAACAAGTCAACTCCTCTATCTCTCTTTCTTTTTCTCTTTCTCTTTTTCTCTCCTCTCTCTCCTTCTCTCTCTCCCCTCTCTCGGCTCCTCTCTTTCTCTATTTCAAAATTTATTATTATTATTTTATTTGATTTAATTAATTTATTATTATTATTTTATATCGATTAAATCAATACTGGTTCCGTAATAATAATTTTCCAATTAATCGACTCTGAAATTGTGTTCGATTTTGTCTTAATTTTTCATTGCGATAAAATTTAAATTTTTACACACACGATTTGTTTAATAATGCATCAAATTTTTCTCACGATGACATGTGACGAGTCTGGAATTGTAAAATCGATACTGAATAGAAAATAAATGATCCACTTTAACAGAAAAATAAAAGTGTATATATTACAGATATATTGGGGTTTATAAAGGATAATCAACACTTTCATTGACAAAATGCATTTTTGAGTGTATAGGCACTCCAAAAACAAAACTATGCAATCATTATTAAAGCTCAAAGCGGATAATCTCTTGCCAAGTCTGAGTTGGATCATGACGTTATGTTATCATAGCGACTTCGCGAGTCTTAAACGATGATGGGGCAAACCTCAGCGAGAACGCTGAATCTCTAAAGAAAGTATATGTAACACCCTAGACGAATCCTATATTAGCAAAGCATGTGAAATATGCTGGGTTTATAAATGATGATTCATGTCTTAATTGACAAGACACTTTTGATGTTTACAGGGGCTCTACAAATAAAACTGTGCAGGCCTTATTAAGGTTCAAAACGAACAATATCTTACCAAGTTTAGATTGGATCATGATATTATAGTATCAAAGTGACTCTGCATGTTCTCTTGAAAATATAGTAACAATATTTTCACAATTTAATTATTTATTTTCTCAAAATCATAATTATTTCTTTTTCTTTTCATTAAATTAAATTATTCAAATATATCTCATTCCTTGTGACTAAAATAAAAAGGAATTTTATTAATATTTTTTAATAGACGGTTTTCATGATTTATATTATATATTTACTTGTTGTACACTTGTCATTCTTTTATAAATATAAGTATTTTACTAAGAGTTTTTATATTGTGTTATATAAATGTGTGTGTGTTATTTTTACCCCCCTACATGAAATTAAATTGACGCAAATATTTAAATTTTATAAATTAGTGTTAAAAAAAAAGACACCTGGATCCCCCGCTAGATTTAACTAAGATCAGAAGCTGGCGGCTGCAATGATCATTTCCTACTTTCCATCCCCTCTTTCAGCATGATTAATCTCTGTTGTAGTGGTACTATAATTCCTAAGGACAGTTTGAAACAAATTCATTGTAATTGGAATGGTAAGAGGTTGTGCTCGACTACACTTTATTGACTTTTGTGCACACAAGTCTTCTCTGCCATGCCAATTCAACTTTGCATCTTCACCGTCCTTTTCAACAGAGTGCATTTTATCAAGAAACGATCAATCTCATCGCAACAATCGCCATTTACCATCAATAATATCTTAAAACAACTAAGAAATTAATTAAAAAAAGAAAAGAAAAGATAGAGGATTATACGTTATATTAGACGTACTAATAATTATATTCATTCCTAGGTGTCGTGAGCCTTGAGACTTGGAAGTGAGAAGAGAATCCGACAAATGCCTGCCTTCAAATTGCTCATGTTCTTTCTGCATCTGTCTTTTGCTCATGTTCTTTCTGTTTCTGTCTTTTGTAAGCAATTTTCTGGATTTTCTGGGTTTCACAACTGCAGCTGGCCCAAATTACCTCACTCATGGTTGCCCAAATAGTCCAACGTCAATCTTTTCCTCTCTTCTCTGCCCACTAACGCCAGCCGAAGCAATGGATTCTCCAGCGGTTTCTACAACGCCACAGCAGTTCAAGCCTCCGACTCTGGAAGATTTTATGGCCTCGTCCTCTGCCGTGGCTATCTCGGAAGCACAGCCGTGCCAAGACTCTGTTACTTTTGCTGCCAGGAATGTAACTCAGCGTTGCCCTGTTGAAAAACGAACCACTATCGTTCGACAAATGCCTTTTACGTTACCAGCGGCATGTCTTTCCAACTTTCTCTGCGGAATTTACAGAATGCTACGGAACCGGAAAAGTTTAACGTGTTCCTGGGGAATTTGATGAACCAAGTTATAACACAGGCTGTCGATAATCCCAAAAGGTTTGAGATTAGAGAGGCAAATTACACAGCGTTTCAAACACTTTACGTTCTTGTACAGTGTACGCCGGACCCGTCAAGTAGGACTGTGGGGTATGTCTTCGAGGAGTTCTCGGACAGTTGCCAAAATGTTGCAGCGGAAGCCAAGGAGGTAGAGTTTTGTTTCCCAGTTGTAATCTCAGATATGAGTTCTACCCGTTTTACAAAGAATCAGCCATTGCCATGCCACCATCTCCTCCGCCTCCTGCCTCTGTAACGAGACCTCAAGGTAAAGTTAAAATTGCATAAACGCACAGATGATATGATACTTCACGCATCGACAAATTTTTATTCGTACTTAGTGATCATAGAGATAGAGTTATAATTTGCTGAATAAATTTATTATATAGATGCAACACAAATTTATTAATTTAATGAAAATTTTAAATAATAAAAATAAATTGTATAAATTAAAATATAAACCTTATGAATTGAACTATCTCGCATCAACTATATAAAATAAATTTTTATAAAAATTTATAATTCTATCATTATTATTATTCTAGTGAAAATTTTTATTCTAGGTAAAATTCAATGGTATGGTTGAGACCCATCGTTTAAATTAGAAAATGAACAAAAAAAGTAACATCTGAGTTGGCAGCCCCGAAGAGATTGCTCTGAGAAAAATATTATGGAAACCTCAGAATATTGGCTTTTACTTTATTATTAATCCTTCCTGCAGTGTTTGTACAATTATATATCATCATTATATTGACCGGAATCGTTAGGTGTAATGGCCTTATCTCTCAAATAAATTTCTTTTTTAAACCTAGTACAGTGATTGTCAACATGATTGATAATCTTGACCGTTTGATCCTTTAGGCTGTTAATCTAATTAAGAATTCTTTGAGGAAAAAGAAGAAAGAAAGATGGATGTTTATTTTGGGGGAAAGACTTAAGTTACGGTTTTCCGTAACTTATAGTTTTTGTCTTTTTTTGTGACAAATTTTATTGAGTCTCTTATATTTTATATTATTTATATTTTATTTATAAATATTATAATTTTTTTATTTATATTTATTATAAAATTTCATTAAAACCCTTATATTTCTAAATAAAAATTAATTTCTAAATAAAAATTTAATTCTTTTTTTACACTCTTTTAGTTATAATAACACAGTAATATTAATAAAAATTTATTTAAATTAGTACTAAAAAAATACTATCCTCTCTTAAAAAATTACAACATCTCATTTTCTATTACTCTATCAATAAAAATTTTAATATTATTACCATTCATCTTCTTTATAATATTATCTCATAATAATTACTATTTTCATAATAAAAAGATTTAAAAAATAAGTAAAAAGATGAATTAAATTTTTTCAAAAATTAATTATTATTATTGTTAATTATTATTATTAATTTAAATAAAAATTATTGTTAATTATTGTTAATAAATTAATTAATTACAATCAATTTTTTTCATAGTAATAATAATTTAATATAATAATTATAATTATAATATATTTAATAATTATTATATTTTAATTTAAATGAAGAGTATTTTTAAATTATTATTATTATAACAAAAAGTTATTATAATTAATTAATACATTAACAATAATTAATAATATTTTTATTTAAATTAATAAATAAATAATTATTATTCATAATTAATTTTTGATAAAAAGATTAGTAAAATAAAAATAAATTATAAAAGTATAAATGAAGAATATTTTTATAAAAGATTAATTTAAATGAAGAGTATTTTTAGAATTAAAAAAATTATAGGGGTTAGTTAAATACTTTAAATATTTAAATAAAATAAAAAAATATAAGAGTTTTAATGAAATTTTATAATAGATGTAAATAAAAAAATTATAATATTTATAAATAAAATATAAATAACATGAAATATAGGGGGCTCAATGAAATAGGTTTAAGGAAAGTAGAATGAAGAGTTATAACTAAAGTTTGATAATTATTTTGTAACAAGTGTATTAACTCATAATCATAATGGTGTATTTAATCCAATAATAGCCACTCATTGAAAATGGTATAATAATTATGGGGCTTATAAATTCTAAAAATTCCAAAGCAATTGGGGGAACTTTGTCTCAATTTTTATTTTTTATATTCCATTTAATAAAGATTATTTATTCATAAAAAATAAAAATTACATATTTTTTTTTAGTAAACCCATTACTGATTTGAGCGTCAGAGGGTTCACGTTAGAAAAGAACTTTTGGCGCCTCTTTCCTTTTTTTATGATTTCAGATGCTTATGTGTGGTTCAGGGCATTCTTCACGATTGGTAATCCATCTCACAATCAAATAAATTTAATACTCGTCCAAAAGTCTGATATTAAGTGGCTAATTGTTTGGATCATATTTTGATATCAACACCAAACGAAATGCATTACTGTTCTTGCAGGAAAAAGTGGAGTCTCATTGTCAATAATTGTCGCCATTATAGCTCCAATTGTTGTCACTGCAGCGCTTTTTTTATTGCCGGCTTATGCTTTCTAAGAAGGAGGTAAAAAATGAAGTAAAATGTTGTATCGGAACAAAATGGTATATACGAAGAGCTATTTATTGACCAAGTCAAACAATCTTTTAAAGAAATTGTGAATTCAGAGAGTAATTTATCTTTTGTTTGTGCAGATGATAATGATATTATAACTCTGGAATCCTTGCAATATGATTTCGAGACAATTGAAGTTGCCACAAACAAGTTCTCAACTGATAACAAGTTGGGTAAAGGTGGATTTGGTGAGGTTTACAAGGTATCTTATCATTTCTATGACATGTTCTAAAAGCTTTCGAAAATTGATACAGACATTCGAAAGATTACACAAAAGAAATCTTCAGATGACAGTGTTAATTTATTTTTACAAGGTGTACTTACTAATGGACAAGAGATAACTGTAAAAAGAGTATCAAAAAGCTCTGGTCAAGCTGTTGGGAAAATATGCTCTTTAAAAGCATATTGGTTTATTTAATTGTAATAAACTTTTTTCTGATTAATAAAATAATTGAGGTATTTTATTTAAATATCTTATTTACATTAATTTTTTTATTAAAGTCTATTTAATCATATTATATGTATATGGGATCACTATGTGGATTCACAGAAGACATAAATACAAGTTATCTTATGATTTAATAAATTGAGTTCGCAGTTGATAAATAAAGTTGGCCACTTTATTTAGGTATAAACTGTAATAAATTCATTGAATGATTTGTCTTAATCATGTATGAATTTATTAATGTAGTATGACTACATTGAACATGATCGCATATTAGATTTAATTAACTTTATAATAACTGTCAAACTTATTAAATCTCATAAGCATTGATTTTACTGTAATCTTAATCTTGAATTAGTTATAATTTCATGATTGTGGTTGTGATTCCATTTGAGTTACCAATGGGCACGACACATACTTGTAGTCAAGATTACCCGGTATCTTGGTGGGAGCAATTATAAGTATTGAAGTTATAGATTAACAATATAGAATTTGTACAACATATCTCTTGATAGGTTTTCTGTACTTAATCATAGAATTCTCTGGTCAGAGTGGATCGACATATTTAATGTTGAAAATAATCATTAACGAAAACCAGTAAGTATCAAGGAATAAGATGTTATTAAATTGATTAGACAATTGAGATATTAATTTAATTAGCGATGTGGTACGAAGGATTGTGCAGTAAAGAGATCAATGTGGCTTAGGACGAATTGTTATTCGAGCATACAATTGTGGAGGTCAGTTCCAATCTTATAGTGGAGTAGAATTGGAATTAATTAAATTAAGCTACTTTAATTACAGGCTTAATTATTGTAGCCACTATTGTATGTTTCCAAATGATCACCGGGTTAGCTCATTTAATTGACTACACCACTACTAGACTCAAAAATAATAAAACTGGCATATTAGGTGATAAACCTCAATATAATATTTGTTAAGACCCTATGTGTTATATTTAAGTGTAAATCGAGCCTTATGATATTTTACAAGGTGGGCCCTAAAGTTGTTACATTTTATCTCCACTTTTACGTAAGTGGAGAGGAAAAATATTAAATATGATATATTTAATATTTTGAATTATTATATAATAAGGATAACACAAATTAGGGTTTTTAACTAAGATAATATTATATATAAGTGTTCTTTCCTATTGAATAAATGAGAGATGTCTTTTGAGAAAAATACTAGAAAAAAGAAGTCAGAGATTTTACGTAAGTGGAGAGGAAAAATATTAAATATGATATATTTAATATTTTGAATTATTATATAATAAGGATAACACAAATTAGGGTTTTTAGCTAAGATAATATTATATATAAGTGTTCTTTCCTATTGAATAAATGAGAGATGTCTTTTGAGAAAAACACTAGAAAAAAGAAGCCAGAGATTTTTGGGATTGGTGAAACGAATGCCCACACGTTCAGTGTAGATCAAACTTGAGTCATAGCCTGAAAGATCGTTAGGTGGTGGATTTATTGTCTGGCGTCGTTCTTCTTCTCAGATTATCAAGGTATGATTTTTTTTGGATTATGAATTTCTTATATATTATATGAGATCGGTCCTAAAAATATTTTTATGAGAAAAATTATAATTTTTCACAAATAATTGGTATCAGAGCCATCTCATATTCATATATAAGAATATCGTATGAAATCAATTTTAATATTTATGTATTAGAGTGGCATAATTTTATTTAGATATATTATTTGATTAATATATGAACAAGCATATTAATGATTTATCTTAATTCATGGTTAGATTTTTTTTTATATTTTTTTTTAAAATCTGTAACAAGAAAAATAATTTTTTATCACTATATTTCCTTCTTGATTCAATTTACTGTAATAAAAATTTTTTATGCCACAATATTTGTAAATCTCGTTTGTAAATTAAGAAGACAGATCGGGAGAATCGGGGCTGGAAATTTCCGCGGCAAGCAACGTGGGCGTGCGGCAAGCAGTGCGCGCGGCCAACACGCCAACAACGCGCGCTGGGCAGCACGCCAGCAGCGCGCGCTGGACGTGCTGCAAGCCGCGCGCTGCAGCAACCAACGCAGGCTGCAGCACCTGCGTGCTGCAGGGGTAGCAGCCCGCGCGTTGCAACAGCCAGCAAGCGCTACAACTGCAGCAGGCAGCGCGGGCTGCAGCAGCCAGCGCGGGTGGGCTGCCTGCATGCGTGCTGGCCTCCCGGCGTGGCAGCAACGATAATCTGGCACCGGCGAGGGTGGAGACGATGAACAGTCGCAGCTTGTTGGCGGTGGCTGTTGGAAGAAAAAAAAACGAAGATGAATTTTAGGGTTTGAATTGGTTTTTATCACTTGGACCCCTATAGTTCTTAAGTTTTTCTTTTGGGCAGAAAGTGTTTTAATTTTTTACATTTAAGTCTAAAAGTAATTTTGGGCTTGGTAAATTCTAAATTTGAGTCCAATTTTAATTAGACTTAATGGATTAAAATGCATAGATGAAATTTTAACACATTAAATTTATTTTTGGTCCAAAAATTTTTATTTTTTTATTTATAAAATAAAATATTTTTATTTTCATTCAAAATTAAAATTGGATCAATAATAAAATTAAAGCCCAATTTACCTTAGTCCACCATAAAAAATAAACCCATGGAAGATGGACATTGACAAAAAGTCCAATGAAGATTAAATTTAGCGTTAATGTAATTATTTTATTTTATTTTAGGAAAGGCATGAATTAAGATTATTTAATTATTTTTTTATATGCTATATTTGGATGATAACATGCCATAATAACATGTCATATAGAATAGGTAGTGCCACTTTATGCATAATGATATACGTCATTCATTAATTATGAATATTATTATATTGTTTGAAGTTTTGCAAATGCTTAATAATATTAGATATCATCTAGATAATATTATAGGAAGCATGCAATTAACAATATATAATTAATATATATTTTAAAACGGAAAAAACTAATTTTAAAATATTGAGTGGGAGAGGGAAAATTCAAGATAATTTTTCCCATGGGCTCCATTGTTAGTTCAATAATAAAATTATATATATACCTCGACTTCATGATACGGTGATGCTCCCTACGGAGGATATATATATTAGATATTTTATTTGATGAACTTTTTTAAAGATAAAATTGAAATATTTTTCAATCGATTGTTCACCCCAATAGTGACTATTGATATGAGAAGTATGTAGATTGAAACAATGGTTATACACTCAACTAAAATTTGTTATTAACCTTCCCAATGAAGCTCTGTTAACAAATTTAGGCCCAAAAAGATAACGATAGTTGTTTATCATGTTTCACATGAAAGTAAATAATCCAATGATTAATTAGGTCTAGTAAGTGTAGACATGACTTCCCCAATGGATAGCTTGTCAAAACGGTACTAGATTATCGTTGCAATAAATTAAAAATGCTTTTATGATTTTTTACATTTTTGTCATTTATTGTAAATTTTTATCAAATTATTTATGCATAGATGTTTTATTTTTCAGAAAATGTCTTCCCTGAGTCCACTTACTATTAATCTGAATCAAAACAAACTCACTGGAGAGAACTATATAGATTGGAAAAGAAATCTATTTATTATTCTAACTGCTGAAGATTACAAATATGTTTTAACCCAGCCATGTCCCCTAGTTCTAGCTGAAGATGCTCATAGAAATCAGAGAAGGCTTTATGAGAAATGGCAAAAGGCCAATGAAATGGAAAATGCTACATTTTAGCCTCGATTTCTAATATTCTGCAGACCAAACATCAGAACTTGGAGACCGCCACTGAAATAATGAATAGTCTCCAAGAGATGTTTGGGCAGAGCACTCGCTCAGCGAGACAAGCAGCGCTGAAAGGTATTATGAACAGTAAAATGGGGAAGGGCACAAGAGTTCGTGATCATGTCCTTAAAATGATGGACTATTTGAATGAGGCTGAGATTCAGGGTGCACAAATCGATGATAACTCAAAGATTAACATGGTGGTAGAATCTTTGCTAGAAACATTCAAGGAATTTAAGGTCAACTATAATATGAATAAAAGAAACATGACCTTAACGAAATTGATGAACGAAATCCATTCTATTGAAGAGATCTATCGTGCTGAGAAATCTCTGGGAAGCATAAATATTGCTAAAAAAGGTTCTTCTTCTAGACCTAAGTCGAAAGGTAAGGGTAAGAAGAAAGCTAGGAAAAAGAAATTGTCTACCAAGCAAGATGGCAAGCCAAAGGGCAAATGCTTTAAGTGTGGAAAAAAAGGTCACTGAAAAAAGGATTGCCCTAAGATTATGAAATTAGGTATGGGAATTCTTTTTGTGATTGAGGTCTGTTTTGTTCAGAATCCTAGTGACACTTGGGTGTTGGATTCTGGAACAATTAATCATATTTGTAATTCACTTTATTGGTTTCAGGAAATTAGGAAACTAAGTGAAGGAAGCGTTAAGCTGCAGTTAGAGATAGGACAGTTCGTGTCAGCAATGAAGACTGGATCAGTTTTATTATCTTTTAATAATGACACTTTAGTTTTGAATAATTGTCTTTATATTCCAGACATTAAGAGAAATTTAATTTCAGTAGCTTGCTTGTCAAAGTAAGGGTACACTGTAAATTTTAGATCCTCTGTTTCTGTTTTTCATAATGAGAGACTTATTTGTTCTGGTACATTGAGAGATAATTTATATCATGTAAGTCCTATGATCTATTCTATGCATGACACAGTAATCAATAACGATGAGCATATACATATATCTAAGAAAAGAAATATTTCTTCCAACCAATGTTACCTCTGGCATTTGCGCTTGGGTCACATAAACCAAAATAGGGTACAGAGAATGATTAAAGATGGGCTCTTGGGTCCATTGAAAAAATGAATCGTTAACACTCTGTAAATCCTGTTTAGAAGGTAAAATGACCAAAAGGTCATTCTCAACCAAAGGAGTGCGTGCAACAATACCACTTGAATTGGTTCATACTGATGTATGTGGACCAATCAATATACAAGTAAGAGAAGGTTATAAGTATTTCATCACTTTCACTGATGATTACTCAAGATACGATTATGTTTATCTAATGCGTCATAAGTCTGAAGCTCTTGAGAAATTTAAAGAGTATAAGGCTGAGACAGAAAAGTAATTAGATAAAGCATAAAGAAACTTCGATCTGATCGAGGTGGTGAATTTCTCTCTGGAGATTTCAAAGAGTATCTGGTTGAAAATGGGATTATTTCTCAATTAACTGCCCCAGGAACACCACAACAAAATCGGGTAGTTGAAAGAAGAAATAGAACTCTTTTAGATATGGTAAGATCAATGCTTAGTTATTCGTCATTACCAATCTCTTTTTGGGGACTAGCACTAAAAACTACGGTTTACCTCTTGAACTTAGTTCAATTTAAGTCAGTGTCTAAAACTCTAATAGAATTATGGTCAAGTCGCAAACCAAGTTTGCGACATATCCGTATTTGGGGATCACCAGCACATGTGCTGAAACCAAAGGCAGACAAAATGGATTCACGTTCTAAGATTTGTATGTTTGTGAGGTATCCTAAAGGGACAAAGGGAGGTTTATTTTATAGTCCTCAAGATAGAAAAGTGATTGTGAGCACACACTTTACTTCCCTCGAGGAAGACTATATGAATAATTTTAAACTTAAGAGTAAGGTAATACTTGAAGAACTGTCAGCTGATCAGGTTGATGCTCCACTTTCCACACCTGTTGTAGAACAAGAAGAACAGCAACAACCAGACGATCAACACAAGATTATCCCTGAACAACAATCTCTTTTAGAACCTCGTCGCAGTCGGAGGGTAACTAGGTTACCTGCGAGATACATGTTACTGAGAGAAACCTATAAGGCTATCGCAGATGAACATATACAAGATCCCACTAGTTACAACGAAGCTCTAATAGATAGAGATGTTGAATTTTGGAAAAAGGCCATGAATCAAGAAATGGAATCTATGTATTTGAATAAAGTCTGGAAACTTGTAGAGGCACCAAATGGGGTAAAACCTATAGGGTGTAAATGGATCTACAAAAGAAAAAGAGGAGTAGACGATTCTGATTGTGTATTCTAGTGATGAACTTATTCCAGTGGGTTATACTGATTCTGATTTTATGTCAGATAAGGATTCCAGAAAATCAACTTCCAGCTATGTGTTTACATTAGGAAGTGGAGCTATTAGTTGGAGGAGTGTGAAACAATCTTGTATCGCAGACTCCACAACCAAAGCTGAATATGTAGCTGCATCTGAAGTTTTAAAAGAAGCTGTATGACTCCGTAAGTTCCTATAAGATCTTAAGGTGGTTCTTGCTGTAACTGCACCCCTTAAACTATTTTGTGATAATAGTGGTGCAGTAGCTCAATCTAAAGAACCAAGGAACCACAAGAAATAAAAACATATTAAGAGGAAGTATCATCTTATAAGGGATATAGTGCAGAGAGGTGATGTAGAGGTTACTCAGATTGCATCACAGCAAAACTTGACAGATCCTTTCACGAAGGCCATGCCTGAAAAACTCTTTAACTTGCACTTAGAATCCATTGGTATGCGTGAGATCTCAAATATGCTTTAAGAGCTAGTGGGAGATTATTGGGAAAATATGCTCTTTAAAAGCATATTGGTTTATTTAATTGTAATAAACTTTTTTCTGGTTAATAAAATAATTGAGGTATTTTATTCAAATATCTTATTTGCATTAATTTTTTTATTAAAGTCCATTTAATCATATTATATGTATTTATGCGATTACTATGTGGATTCACAGAAGACATAAATACAAGTTATCTTATGATTTAATAAATTGAGTTCGCAGTTGATAAATAAAGTTGGCCACTTTATTTAGGTATAAACTGTAATAAATTAATTGAATGATTTGTCTTAATCATGTATAAATTTATTGATGTAGTATGACTACATTAAACAGGATCGCATATAAGATTTAATTAACTTTATAATAACTGTCAAACTTATTAAATCTCATAGGCATTGATTTTACTGTAATCTTAATCTTAAGTTAGTTATAATTTCATGATTGTGGTTGTCATTCCATTTGAGTTACCAATGGGCACGATATATACTTGTAGTCAAGATTACCCGGTATCTTGGTGGGAGCAATTATAAGTATTGAAGTTATAAATTAACAATATAGAATTTGTACAACACATCTCTTGATAGGTTTTCGGTACTTGATCATAGAATTCTCTGGCCAGAGTGGATCGACATATTTAATATGTTGAAAATGATCATTAGAGAAAACCAGTAAGTATCAAGGAATAAGATGTTATTAAATTGATTGGACAGTTGAGATATCAATTTAATTAACGATGTGGTATGAAGGATTGTGCAGTAAAGAGATCAATGTGGCTTAGGACGAATTGTTATTCGAGCATACAATTATGGAGGTCAGTTCCAATCTTATAGTGGAATAGAATTGAAATTAAATAATTAAGCTAGTTTAATTACAGGCTTAATTATTGTAGCCACTATTGTATGTTCCCAAATGATCCCCGGGTTAGCTCATTTAATTGACTATACCACTACTGGACTCAAAAATAATAAAACTGGCATATTAGGTGATAAAACTAAATATAATATTTGTTAAGGCCCTATGTGTTATATTTAAGTGTAAATCGAGCCTTATGATATTTTACAAGGTGGGCCCCAAAGTTGTTACACTTTATCTCCACTTTTACGTAAGTGGAGAGGAAAAATATTAAATATGATATATTTAATATTTTGAATTATTATATAATAAGGATAACACAAATTAGGGTTTTTAACTTGGATAATATTATATATAAGTGTTCTTTTCTCTTAAAGAAATGAGAGATGCCTTTTGAGAAAAACACTAGAAAAAAGAAGCAAGGGATTTTTGGGATTGGTGAAACGAACGCCCACACGTTCAGTGTAGATCAAACTTGAGTCATACCCTGGAAGATCGTTGGGTGGCGGATTTATTGTCTGGCGTCGTTCATCTTCTCAGATTATCAAGGTCTGACTTTTTTTGGATTACGAATTTCTTATATATTATATGAGATCAGTCTTAAAAAAATTTTTATGAGAAAAATTATGATTTTTTACCAACACATGATGCAAAATAATTTAAGAATGAAGTTATGTTGGCAGCCAAGGTTCAATAAAGAAATCTCGTTAGGCTACTGGGATTTTGCATAGAGGGAGATGAAAAGATATTTGTCTACGAATTTGTGCCCAATAAAAGCCTTGACTATTTTCTTTACGGTAATTCGGACCATTTGCATAAACTTCAATAGATTTTTCGAATTTTCATTCGTCTTCTCAAGATGGAAATCATTGCGTTAGTTTGCATTTGAATTCAATTCCCTAATTACAATTTGAAAATTTTATTTTGATTTATACTCAACCCCTGAGAAACAAGGCCAATTGGATTGGTCAAGATGTTACAAGATAATTGGAGGGATTGCTCGAGAAATTTCTTTATCTTCATGAAGACTCCCAACTCAAAATTATACATCATGATCTCAAAGTTAGCAATATACTCTTAGATGTAGAGATGAACCCAAAAATTTCGGACTTTGGTCTGGCAAGGATATTTGGAGTTGGTCAAATTCTAGGAGTTACAAGCAGAATCGTTCGGACATTGTAAGTATTGACTAATGTTGCCCTTTCTACATATATACCATCTGTTTATGTAGTTTACAACTTATTTATCACATCCCTTAGCAGAACAAGTTGGCCTCGACTTAGTTGATTAATTTCAAAACATTCACAGTTGTCTTTAATTATATTGACAAAGTTGCTGGCGTACAGTGGTTACATGTCCCCAGAATATGCTATGCACGGGCAATTCTCTGTGAAATCAGATGCATACAGTTTTGGTGACTTAGCTCTGGAGATTATAACTGGCAAGAAGAACAACAGCTTTTATCAAACAGATGGTGCTGGGGACCTTTTGAGCTATGTAAGTATAAATAAAATTATATATTTTTGCATTTTCCCCTTTCTTAATCAGTGTTTATATGTATCATATCACACACAACTAAACAAGAAATAAAGTCGCACTAAAGAGAGTAAAGAGTGAGAAAGCTTTTTCTTTTTTTTTATGACTTGATATACGATTTACAGGCTTAGAAGCATTGGAGGGATTGAACACCCTTGCAGTTGTTGGATTCAAATCGTACAGATTCATGCTCAAGATATGAAGTTATTAGATGCGGGCTTATTATGCGTCCGGGAGGATCCAGCTGACAGGCCTTCAATGTCGACAATAGTTCCCGCGCTAAACAGTTACTCTGTCACACTTCCAGTGCCCCAACAACTTGCATTGTTCATTAGTAGCCGAACGGAGAGTAGCGTTCCGGAAAAAGAATTTCAGTGCTCTGATAAATCTACCAGCAAGTCGATGCCATGGTCTGTTGATGAAGCATCAATTACTGAAGTACATCCTCTTTAACTAGTAGTAATAACGTATCTATCTGCCGACACAGGCATTTGTTAGTGAATGATGGCACTTGAAACAAAACTTATCCTTGAGAATTACAAATTATGAAATGTATGATTGATCAGCTTGAAACCACGATGCTTCTTCTTTATGTTATTATATGGTCTAATTCTAGCATGGGCACGGCTGGTACGGTACGTAGAGTGTATGGTTTGTAGTCGAGGAAAAATAAATAAATAAATAAATAGCTTACTAACAGATTTGAATCAAACGTTGGGGTATGGTTTGTGTTTCGGTGTGTTTGCTTCGTCGAGATTTTGAGTTGAGGAGGACCAAGATCATGTGCTGTACACGTTCTCTTTTGCACAAATAATTTGGTGTTGGCCTGGTAGTACTAGTGCCCTCGGTTTCAGCATTTAGAGCTAAACTTGGTCTCCCTTCCTTTCTTTAAAGCTCACGGTTCTGTCGAGGCCAATTCTGGCGGCACGACGACTTTGATTAGAGCTGGGAAAATGGATCATGGGGTCCGGGGGCGGACCAGCATATGACCGGTGGAGGGAAGCTCTACTGGAAAAGATAAATAAATTCTAAAAACTAAGGAAAAAAATTACTTTGAATTTTAATTAACCTCCTTAAATCTATAATTTCATAAACACATAAAAGTTAAAGTTTAACTTGAAAAATTATAAAAGTCCACTCTTCAATTAGAAAGGAAAAAAAAAAACACAATAAAACCCTGATAATTTGTATAGATGATTTTACTATTATTTAATTCAACTTCAATCAAATAAAAAAATCTCTATTAACTTCTAAACCTTAAAATTTCAGTTTTTACATTTGTTAATATGCAATTTATTCTCCAGTAATTTTTTTTATTTCATCACTGACTCCCTCATGTTAATGTGGTTTCAATTTCATATTGTATTAATTTTTGACTAATCGAGCACGATCTATTTAATAATCAAGTAATCATCTCATCCAATAGGATATAATCCAATAATCTACTTAATACTTATATATTTAAGATGATTTACATCAAATATCACATAATTTTTTATACAATTCTAAGATACAAATATCCTCACACAAATTTTGGTGTGGATATCCACTTTCATGGTTTTGTAGAATATTTTATGATGTTGTCAAACTTTTTGGAAGAACACCCAAGTGCCTATCCGCATGAAATATATTGTGAACATATTCATCTAAGAAGTTATGTGCGTGTGTGTGTAAATAATATAATATATTAATATTTAAAAAACCAATAGTAATAGAATCACGAATAATTTTGTACAAATTAATATGATATGAAAAAATTGACTAAAAAATTATAACAATTATTTTTTTTAGTTATTTGGACCTGTTATGATTTGTAACTAATCTCATAAATGACTACTAAAATATTACACATATACATGCTCATCCTTAAAAAGTTAAAATCAAATTGAGGGAATTTTATTTTAATTAGTGCCAACATAAGTTTTTATCTACTAGTTGAAATCTTTTTTTCAATTAGCATCAATGCAGATTTTTATGAAGGTAATAACATTAAGCTTAGGTTCTTTTAATTTTATCAAGCATAACTAAAAATGTATTCTTACAATTTTTGTAAATAGTCAAAATGGTCGTATTTTAATGGGTCCTGTTACGCGGTTCTAGTAGTTTACTCAGTATGGTTATCTTTTTTATACTCATATTATTAAGAAATTAAACCCTAACTCCACATAGAAGAAAAAAAGTCATTGTGTTGCTAATGCGGACTATATGGTTGTATATTTATTAGCCTAGAGATACGTTAGATATGTGAGTAATAATATCGATTTGAAACTCCCATGTCAGATTAAAAAAGGGCCTCTGAGATGTCCGTTGAAGTCCTACCAAATTCTTCAATTTTGAACCTCTAAATTTCGTTATGGAGTATTTCTAACATTTTTTAAAACTTTTTCGCTGAGCACTGTAATAATCTTATCATAAAGGCGAAAAATATAGTAGGGAAAACATTATTATACTCGTCACTCATTATAGTTTTCTTCAATTGGAAAGAGTATGCGTAAGAATTTTATATACTATGTGGCGTTGCATAATTCAATTAGATAGGATTCGTAGATGTGAAGAGTTGGATTAGGTTCTTTCTAGCAATGATGACTATGATAAAACAGCACATAATACTTGACGGCAGAAAATTTTGCAGCACGTAACCACTTTATTAAGAACTAGTCGTTTTTATTTAATTAAGACTCTAATCCCTACTCAATGGCTTAATGATAAAACCTCCCTTCGGACTCATTTAATGTTTGAAATTACTGTCAAATATTTGAAAATATAACAAATAATGCACTTGAACTACGCTTCCACAATGATAACTTTCGATTCCTGTTTGATAAAAGATTAAAAAATAAAATAAAATAAAATTCAGGTAATGTTTAACGTATTATAAAACTGATTGGTGGCACACAAGTTACAGTGGCACATACTACGTAAAATTATAAACATGGTAACCGCCAGCTATATAAATAGAAGGCAGCCAAAAATAAAACTTACAAAAAATAAGTAGTTCTAAATATTTCAGTTTTTGGGCCTCCAAGGGCCCAGCCCTAAAGATATTTGCGCACCTGCTTAAAACATAATGAAAAACAGTAAAGAATCAAAACGAACATTCACTATTCTGGAAGTTGGAGTCCGTCAATGAAATTTTTAGATAATATAATAACACAAAAATAGATTGCCATGACTCAGTATCCAAATACAATGTGTTGATGTAAGCAAATGAAGAAGAAAATGCATTGAGCTGACAAGTTTCCTCAGTTTTTACAAAGTCACAGATGAACAATTGAAGACTTGGCCAGCCTTCGTCGATCTGCTCCGAGCAGAGAAAACAAGACCGGTTCAATAAATACTCATCTATAAATAGAGTTGCTAACCTCGCAACATTTCTCACCTCGCACTAAACCAATAATAATAAGTTCAGAGATTAAACAGAGGGAGATTCCAAAGCTAGCTAGCTCATTAAACACAATGGGAAGTGTTCAATTTTTAACAGGCTTTGCTCTCTTGATTTTGGCTACTTCATTGGCCTCTGCCTTTGACCCTAGTCCTCTTCAGGATATCTGTGTAGCCATTGACGAGCCCAAGAACGCAGGTATACTGGTACACTTTAATTTTCTCTGTCTTAAAAAATCTTTTAAACTTAAGTATGTACGCGTTGATCTCAAATTCACATTATTAATTAATATTCTTAATTCTTGGATGCAGTTTTTGTCAACGGGAAGTTCTGCAAGGACCCCGAGCTTGCCAGGGCAGGAGATTTCTTCTTATCAGGGCTAGACAAGCCTGGAAACACAGCAAACCGACTTGGTTTCAGTGTAAAAAACGCAAATGTTGAGCAGATTCCGGGACTCAACACTCTGGGAATATCAGCAGTCCGTATAGACTATGCACCCTATGGCCAAAACCCTCCTCACACTCACCCACGTGCCACTGAAATCCTGACGGTCTTGGAAGGAACACTTTATGTTGGTTTTGTGACATCAAACCAGCTAAACAACACACTCATTGCAAAAGTTCTGAAAAAGGGAGATGTTTTTGTGTTTCCAATTGGTTTGATCCACTTCCAGTTCAACATTGGAAAAACAAACGCAGTTGCCATTGCTGCTCTAAGCAGCCAGAATCCGGGTGTCATTACCATTGCAAACTCGGTCTTCGGAGCCAATCCTCCAATCAATCCTGATTTTCTTGCAAAGGCATTCCAGTTGGACGTAGATGTGGTGAAAGATCTTGAGGCTAAGTTCTAAATGTTTAGCATATTTAAACAATCATGCCACTTATATATGTTTCTTGTTCTAATTATTGTCATTATTAGTTAGTTTTGATGTAATAAAGAGATTCGTTCGTACATGTGTACCTCTCTCGAGTCTGCTTTGTTTGATTTTCCTAATTATCCATTGATTAAATAATATATTTTTTGTTCTATGCGACGAATGATCTCTACTCTGATCTCCGATTTTTTTCCCCCGGGGGCCCACGAATAGTTTGCTCTTGGCTGTTTTCAAATTATATATGGACTAATCTGAAGGATTCTCAAAAGATCTCACCAAAGATGTATTCGCATAAAGTTTGGGGTTTTACCAAAAGACAAGATATTTAATAAGCCAAATCTGCACAGGCTAACCTGTTGCACATACCTGACAGTCGTTCCTAATGTTTCTAATGTTTTTGAGCATAATGAAACATCTGACTGACATGACAGGCCAAGATGAGGATCACACATGAAAATTACTACACGAACCATACAGAATTGCCATTGCTTTGGACTGAAGCTAAAAAAGTTGTGCATCTGAACCTGCTCATGTCTTATCACTCTCTACAAAATCTAACTTGGCAATTTGACTGGGAAGCTAAGACCTACGCAGACCAAAACGTCTATGGACATAAAGACAGTGATTGGTCAACATACAGACTGATAGAAAGATTCATGCCTAACCACTAGAAGATGTGTTCACTCTTGCAAACTATTAATTATTGGTTACCAGAGACTCAGATTCAGGGCGTAATTAAGGATTCAACGAGCTGAGATGCATTCAAGAGCATGTCATCCTTGCACATCCTAGAAATCACAGTTCTCCATGTGTCAAAATCAATAAAGTTCCCTTTAATCAGGGTATTCAAAACTGTCCACAGGACCTCCACATTCCCTATCTCACACAGCTGACCAACAAATAAATTTATACAAGCAGAACGAGGTACAAAACCCTTAAAAATCATCTCATCCAAAATTAAAGCAGCTTCCCTGAACTGCATCCCATCGCATAGGCCATCAAAAAGTATCCTATAGGAAACAACATCTGGATTGCAGCCCTGTCTAGGCATATCCTCAAATAAATCTTTTGCTTCGCCGCATTTTCCAACCTTACACAGCCCTCCAAGTATCACGTTATAACTAATAGGATTTGCCTTACACCCTTTATGCCCCATTTCATCCAAAATTGTAAATGCTCTTCAAAATCCTTCTCTTTGCAAAACCCACTGATCAATGCATTATATGTTACAGAATTCGGTTTACACCCACGCTCCTTCATTTCCTTTAAAATCCCAGGAACTTCATTCTTCCTTCCTGCCTTAAAAAGTGCACTGATCAATGAAGAATATATACCCGCATCCATTTCAATCTTATTTGTCACCATCTCTTCTTTAAACCAAAGCGCCAAACTCAACTCACCAACCGCACAAAGCCCTTTTATCAATGACGCAAAGACTTGTACATCAGGCTTCTCATTATACACTCTCATCATATCCTCCTTCAACTTTAATGCCTCATCTACCCTCAACTCTAAACAAAGACCATAAATTAACGTCCCAAATGTCACCACTGTTGGCTGCAGTCTTCTTTTAAGCATTTCATCAAACATCTTCCACGCGTCCTCTAATCTCCGACTTACAACGCAACTGTGTATCAATATATTATAACTACAAGCATCTGGACTAACACATTTCTCCATAATTTGAAACAACTCCTTCATTCTCTCAAGCTTTCCGCACGTTAACATTGCATTCAACAACGTGTTGAAAGATTTTACCGTCCTTTGAACATTAAAACTCGACATTTCATCAAATACTTCGAGTGCGTGTTCGAGTAATCGGGCATGTCCATAAAAGCTAATAACATTGCAGAAAATTATTTCCTTGGGAATCACACGGGTGTCATGTTTGAGCTGGTGAAGGATTTGCTGCATTTCGTCAAACATCTTGGCTCGGCCAAGCTTAGTGATGATAAGGTCATAGTGAAGCAGATTGTAGCTAAAGGGTTTTAATGGAGGGGCTTCAGTGTCATTGGGGTTAGGATTAGGGTTTTTGAAGAGTTGCAGAGCGAGTTTCGGGTCTTTTTGGAGGCGAAGAAGTGAGGCGAGCCTGAAGGGAGATGTGGGTTTTGCTTTATTCATGTAATTTTGTTAGATGGGATACTGAAACTTGGAAACGAAGTTAATTATTTTTGATCGCTTGTCGAGTCATATGTTTTAATTTTTATTAGTCGATCACAAAGTTTGAGCGACTCTTTTATCTCGCAAATTTCACATTTTGCTTATGCACAATTAGGATAATAATTTTGTTTTCAAAAAATTTGTACACACATAGTCTTGATTTTCTTATGCACACATAATCTTGATTTTCTTAAATATAAGAGTGTAATAATTTTTCTTAAATATTGACAGTGTAATTAAGATTATTAGGTGATTCATTCATTCATATATAAATGGTAAGTAGTAAAACCATTATGGCATATAGATATGACAAGAATCAAGATCATCATATTTACCAACTATTTTAGGTTCTCTTTTGAGCATTTTCATATATACGAATATAAGTATTAAAGAGAACAAGAAGTCAAGTGATTAAAACTTAATTGAAATGTTTAACCTATCATTCAATCAAATAAATCATAGGGTCATTGCTAATTTTAATTTTTATCCAATAAACTTAGGGATTTCAATGTTTCAATTAACTTGATTACTAATACCATGCGTTATTTATTTATTAAGTGATAGATTTCATAACCTGTAAAAATTCCTTAATTATTATCTAATAATGAATGCCACCTCAATTAAAATTTAAATTGGAACTTAGATGTCAGGATGCCTAACATTGCTCAAAGATTAATGCTACTCTTGCACTTGATTAAAAATAAAAGATTGTTATTTAGTTAAATATTTAATAATGTTACACTTAATGATGGTCTTAATCACTAAAGTCCCTACAAGTTGAATTCATCAATGAAAATGGATGTTTTACAAGCGGCTCAATCCCAGAAAAATCGTGAAGTTATGATGATGATGATGATGATGATGATGATTTTTCTTTTTCCCTTGGTAGATGGATGAGATTCGAATTCAAAAACCTAAAGATCGTTTTCTAGAACTTCAAATAGAAAAAATTAGTGTTAGTAGGAAAAATATTATGCATTAGCTGAGAATAGTTGCAAAACTTTTAAGTTAGTTTTTAAATATGAATTTGTTCAATAATAGATATAAAAAATGAAGGGAATAGTTACAAAACTCTTAAGTTAGCTTTTAAATATGAATTAGCTCAATAATAGGAAAAAAAAAGGGAATAAAAAATTGGGAACACAACCAATAGAGTAATGAGATGGGTATATATTATGATCAATTAATTTGTCTATTAATTATTTTTTTCAAAAACATTAGTAAGTAATTAATGTTTGAACAAGAGGTTTGTACTTTAATTTTTTCTTTTTTCCCCACGTTGATGCGTGTTTCCTTGTGGAAGTAATAATAACGAGTCATACATAACTTGTCATGATCCCAATGCGAGGGAAGACTAATTAGTAATTTCCAAGAACCTGTAACTCGTTATATTTAAAGACTTAATTCGCTATATAAAGTATTTGCCGCAATTGTGCATGTATCAACTTGATTTCTTGCACTATTGTTTTGTATTGATATTTAAGAAAGCTAACAGCTAACGCCGGGTAATGGCAGAACCTGTAACGATAACGGCAACGGCAGTGGGATGTCTAGTAGCAGGCGCTATTCTAGGTGTTGCGCTTCAAGAGATGACGGTGGCGATTAAAGAATCAAAGTCCAGGTTGATCAACTTCAGAGACGCCCTAAATAGCCTTGAAAACACCATCAGCTTGTTAAGTCCTTTGATCAGAGAAATGGACAGGTTAAATCAAGAGCTGGAGGACTCTAATAAAAGAGAAGGGATCGTTCGATTGTTTCTTCAGCAGCAGAAGAAAGGGGAAGGTCTGGTTTCGAAGTGCTCGAGCATCCGTCGCTGGAACTTGTACAAGAAGAGAAAATACGAAAAAAGGCTTCGGAATATGGATTCTTCTCTTCGTGAGCTTTCTGCAGTGCTCCAGGTTGGACAAGCGCTTGATACCCAGCGCCTTCAACGTGTAATACAAGATATGTACCACTAATTAATCAAGGGCGCCGGGCGCGATTGCTTCTGTTATGCCCAGCCGATGGGTTGCCACAGCCTGGCTGTTGAGGCTTGTGAGTGCTGGTACCTAAACAATAATAATAATAATAATAATAAATAAATAAATATAAAAAATTAAATTATGACACTGTTGGTGTTAGAAAAAAAAATTAATTAATACTATAACCCTGCAAGGTATGATAGTTCATTATTTTGTTGGCTTTTTATCAGCCTTTAGTCGCTTTACATGAGGTTTTTCTTTTTTGTTTTTTTAGTTCTTTTTCCTTTTTTTTTTTTTCAATTTCATCTATGTTTCTAAACAAAAATGTATAAACTAACTAGCAATCTATCCCATTAATGTTGTTGTTATTTTATGGAGTTAGAATATATTGAATAAATTAAAATTGTTGGGGGCTCAAACAATAAAAAAAAAAGTTATTGTTTTGTCTAATTGAAAGACAAATATGTCAATGCATTATAGAATTAGGATCCTCTCCTTTTTTGACCCCTTCCCTCCCCTTGCTTCTCCTTACCTTCATAAGTTAGTGAAAAAAGCCTAGCTTGATGCAAATAAAATAAAGAAGACAAACATGAAACTCAATTTTTGGGGGGGGGGGGGGGTTGGGGAGGTAAAATGACATATAGTAACAATTAATTAACAACATTTTCATAATTTTATGATTTATTTTCTTTATACTCATATTTTCCTTTTTCTTTTTATTACATCAAATTATTTAAATATGTCACCAACTCTATTAATAAAATGAACAAGAATTGCATAAATAATTTTTATAATACAATTTTGATAATTTATATTATTGTAAGCTTATTGTTGCATTAATGTTGTTGTTATTTTATGAAGTACATGTACTTCGCTACGGGCTTTAATGCCGTGTTACTCGGCATGTGTGTTTATTTTTTACTCCTCTACATATACCGGCACTCACATAAATACTTAAAATAAATATATAAATTAATCCTGACTAACTAGGAGTCCTGGGTCCTCTCTAGTTAACTTGTTGTCTGTGAAGCCTTAATTTGCTATAAAAAGGAGTGATTGCAGCTGCACATGACCAACTTGATTTCTTGCATTATTGTTTTGTATTAATTTTTTTGTGAAAGCTAGCAAAGCAGATCATATATATATATATATATATAGCTAACGGCCGGCAATGACGGAATCGGTAACGATGACGGTAATGGCAGTGGGAAGTCTGTTAGTAGGGGCCATTCTAGGTGTTGCATTTCAGGTGGTTACGGTGGCGATTAAAAACTCGAAGTCAAGGTGCAGCAACTTCAGAGACGCCCTAAATAGCCTTGAAAACACCATCATCTTGTTGAGTCCTTTGATCAAAGAAATGGGCAGGTTAAATCAAGAGCTGGAGGTCTCTAATAAAAGAGAAGAGATCATTCGATTGTTTCTTCAACAGCTGAAGACAGGGGAAGCTCTGGTTTCAAAGTGCTCAAGCATTTGTCGCTGGAACTTGTGCAAGAAGATCAAATACGAAAAAAGGGCTTCAGAATATGGATCATGTTGGGGAATTGATTGGGTGAAACAGCACACAACTAAAGTAAAATTGATAAATAATGAGACAATAAAATCACATAAGATACCAAAAATTACGTGGTTCGGCTTTTAATCTACATCCACAGATAAAGATAGAAAGAAATAATTTTAATAGTGAAAAATGATTACAAAATATTGTGGTATTTTAGCTCATTTCCCAAAATCTCAATACACACAAATTTTCAAATTATTAATTACTCAAGAGTTTATTAAACTCTTTAAAATACTCTATAAATATTAGAAAGAAATTGAAAAGACTCGATACTAAAGAAGGAAATGAAGCTTTCTATTTATAACTTCATTTCCTCTCCCTTTTTCAATAATAATAATATTATTATTTTAATATTTCTTTCTTTCTTTTTCTTCCTCTTTTTTTCTTTTTCATTTTTTCTTCTTCCTCTTTTGTTTTCTATCTTCAAATCAACATGGTGCCACCAAAAAATGGTGGGCCATATTGAATGGTATGACACTGTCTATCTAGAAGAGTTGTGCCAGCCATGACTTTTGACATTCTCCCACTTGAAGATTAAATTAAATATCAATCAATCTCCAGACTAACCTTTCTACTTAGTCACTGTCATATTGCTTATGACTTTACTAGGTCACAAGAGGATCAATCCATACAAACTTATTAGTACTAATCAACTTGGTCAAAACATCTACTAGGTTTTCCTTAGTATGAATTTTCTGTAAATCCATACTTCTATCTTCCACTACTTCTCGAATGAAGTGATATTGTATCCCTATGTGTTTTGTTCTAAAATAAAAGGATGGATTCCTTACAATATTTAAGGCACTCTGACTGTCACAAAATATAGAAATTTCTGTTGTTTGTACCCAAACTCCTCCAATAACCTTTGTATCCAAATAGCTTCCTTGCAAGTTTATGTAGCTGCCATATATTATGCTTCTGCTGTAGATAAAGCCATAACAGTATGTAGTTTCGAAACCTAGCTTACGACTCCTCCTGCAAGTGTAAACATAATAGCCAGTAGTGGATTTTCTCTTATCAAGATCTTCCACAAAATCTAAATCCATATAACCCCTAATAGTAAACTCTAATCCTCCATAACATAATGCAACATCTGAGGTTCCTCTAATGTATCTCAGAGTTATTTTTACAACTTTCCAATACTCTTCACAAGAGTTCGCCATGTATCATTACTGAATATTGAAAACTTTCACTAAACGAGTTCCCAGGGAAATAATCTCAGCATATCCAGACCTCAACGAACGAGCAATCAAGAAACCATTATGCCCCAGAGCTACACTTATAATATGGGCCTCAACGGACAGGCGATCAAGAAACTATCATAACCTGAAACTCCACAGATAGACGAGGAAATAACATCTCATATATCATCACATCTCGACATATCTCATCATCGTACTATGCATGCATAAATAGTTCCCAAAGGACAAAAACGATTGAGTACACGATCCAAAACCTCTGTGCGTACTTAGATGGGCCCAAAATCCATTTGCAATCATGCTTTATAATAATTACAAATCATAATAATCTATAGAGAAAATAGATTTTGTATATTCTACTCATCATGATGACGACCAAATTCGATATCATCTACGTTTATGGGTTAGTTCTCGTTCACAGGTCCCCTTAATCAAATAAATGACATAATTATTACTAATCGCATAAAGTACAATTAATTGTACTCAATAAAACTCAAACTCACATAATATAACTCCCGAATATTTAAAATTACTAAATTATCCTTATGTCTAAAAATTATCAAAATACCCTCGATATCGAAATTTACTTAATTGCCCCCCAAAATATAATTTATTAATTTATCCTCAAAATTTTAAATTATCAAAATATCCTCAAATCCTTGAAATTATAATTTCTAAAATCTCCTCAAAATTATAATTTATCTATTTAACCTCAAGATCATAAGTTACCAACTTATCCTCAATTTTATCAATTACTAAAATACCCATATATTAGAAATTATGAAATTACCCCTGGAGTGTAAAATTACTAAATTACCTTTGATCACTTAAATTACCGATTTACCCTCAAAATCTTAAATGACTTAACTGTCATTGTCTATAATTATCAAATTACCCATAACTTTTAAAATTTATAAAATTAACCCTAAAATTCACAAGCTTTACCGAATTACCCCTCATCAGTCAATAGTGACCGGACTTCAGTTAATGGTGACCGGACTTTAGTCAACGGTGATGGGAAGCTTAAGTCTTATAGTCCCGGTCTCGATGAGTCCAATAGTGCTGGCGAAGACCTTCCACGTGCGATGATGGTGGCGGATTGTGCTCCCTAAAGCTGCGGATTGCGCTACCTAAAGCCGCGGATTGCAAGTTGCCATTCACCAGTAATCCGGGCATTTCAGGTGACAAGACTGGTCAAAAATGGAAGCTGGAGGTGAAAGGAGTGGAATCCAGTCGGTGGTGTGGCCAAACTCGGGCGGATTGATGGCAGCAAGAATGGATCTTTGGGCCGAAACTTTCAAGCTTTACCAGCAGTGTTCTGGTCAGTTTCTGACGATGGAAATGGCAGAGATATGAGCAACATCTCGAGGGCTTCAAATCGATACTAAGATCGTCGGGAACGGTGGCCGAAATTGAGAGATTCGATCGGGTCAAGATCGAATGTCAGATCCGGATCTGGGTCAACAAGTCAACTCCTCTATCTCTCTTTCTCTCTCTCTTTCTCTTTTTCTCTCCTCTCTCTCCTCTTTCGACTCCTCTCTGTATTTAAAAATTTTTTATTATTATTTTATTTGATTTAATTAATTAATTATTATTATTTTATACTGATTAAATCGATATCGGTTCCGTAATAATAATTCTCCAACTAATGGACTCTGAAATTGTGTTCGATTTTGTCTTAATTTTTTATCGCGATAAAATATAAACTTTTTACACACACGATTTGTTTACTAATGCATCAAATTTTCCTCACAATGACATGTGACGAGTCCAAAATTGTAAAATCGATACCAAATAGAAAATAAATGATCCATTTTAATAGGAAAATAAAAGTGTATATATTACAAATATATTGGGTTTATAAAGGGTAATCAATACTTTCATTGACAAAACGCATTTTTGAGTGTATAGGCACTCCAAAAACAAAACTATGCAAGCAGTATTAAAGCCCAAAGCGAATAATATCTTACCAAGTCTGAGTTGGATCATGACATTATGTCATCATAGCGACTCTGCGAGTTCTCTTAAACGATGATAGGGCAAACCTCAGCAAGAACGCTGAATCTCTAAAGAGAGTGTATGTAACACCCTAGACGAATCCTATATTAACAAAGCATGTGAAATTTGCTGGGTTTATAAATGATTATTCACGTCTTAATTGACTAGACACTTTTGATATTTACAGGGGCTCTAGAAATAAAATCGTGCAGGCCTTATTAAGGTTCAAAATGAACAATATCTTATCAAGTTTAAATTGGATCATGACATTATAGTATCAAAGTGACTCTGCATGTTCTCTTGAAAATATAGTAACAATATTTTCACAATTTAATTATTTATTTGCTCAAAATCATAACTATTTATTTTTCTTTTCATTAAATCAAATCATTCAAATATATCTCATTCTTTGTAACTAAAATAAAAAGGAATTTTATTAATATTTTTTAATAGATGGTTTTCATGATTTATATTATATATTTACTTGTTGTATAGTTGTCATTCTTTTATAAATATAACTGTTTTACTAAGAGTTTTGATATTGTGTTATATATGTGTGTGTGTGTTATTTTTACTCCCCTACATGAAATTAAATTGACGCAAATATTTAAATTTTATAAATTATTGTTAAAAAAAAAAAAAGACGCCTTGATCCCCCGCTAGATTTAACTAAGATAAGAAGCGGGCGGCTGCAATTATCATTTTCTACTTTCCATCCCCTCTTTCAACATGATTAATCTCTGTTGTAGTGGTACTATAATTCCTAAGGACAGTTTGAAACAAATTCATTGTAATTGGAATGGTAAGAGGTTGTGCTCGACTACGCTTTATTGACTTTTGTGCACACAAGTCTTCTCTGCCATGCCAAATCAACTTTGCATCTTCACCGTCCTTTTCAACGAAGTGCATTTTATCAAGAAACGATCAATCTCATCGAAACAATCGCCATTTAGGATCAATAATATCTTAAAACAACTAAGAAATTAATTAAAAAAGAAAAGAAAAGATAGATGATTATACGTTATATTAGACGTACTAATAATTATATTCATTCCTAGGTGTCGTGAGCCTTGAGACTTGGAAGTGAGAAGAGAATCCGACAAATGCCTGCCTTCAAATTGTTCATGTTCTTTCTGTTTCTGTCTTTTGTAAGCAATTTTCTGGATTTTCTGGGTTTCACAACTGCAGCTGACCCAAATTACCTCACTCATGTTTGCCCAAATAGTCCAACGTCAATCTTTTCCTCTCTTCTCTGCCCACTAACGCCAGCCGAAGCAATGGATTCTCCAGCGGTTTCTACAACGCAACAGAAGTTCAATCCTCCGACTCTGGAAGATTTTATGGCCTCGTCCTCTGCCGTGGCTATCTCGGAAGCACAGCCGTGCAAGACTCTGTTACTTTTGCTGCCAGGAATGTAACTCAGCGTTGCCCTGTTGAAAAACGAACCACTGTCGTTCGACAAATGCCTTTTAAGTTACTCAAACCAGTCTTTCTTTTCCACCAGCGACATGTCTTTCCAACTTTCACTGTGGAATTTACAGAATGCTACAGAACCGGAAAAGTTTAACGTGTTCCTGGGGTATTTGATGAACCAAGTTATAACACAGGCTGTCGATAATCCCAAAAGGTTTGAGATTAGAGAGGCAAATTACACTGCGTTTCAAACACTTTACGTTCTTGTACAGTGTACTCCGGACCGGTCAAGTAGGACAGTGAGGTATGTCTTCGAGGAGCTCTCGGACAGTTGCCAAAATGTTGCAGCGGAAGCCAAGGAGGTAAGAGTTTTGTTTCCCAGTTGTAATCTCAGATATGAGTTCTACCCGTTTTACAAAGAATCAGCCATTGCCATGCCACCATCTCCTCTGCCTCCTGCCTCTGTAACGAGACCTCAAGGTAAAGTCAAAATTGCATAAACGCACTGATGATATGATACTTCACGCATCGACAAATTTTTATTCGTACTTAGTGATCATAGAGATCGAGTTATAATTTGCTGTATAAATTTATTATATAGATGCAACACAAATTTATTAATTTAATGAAAATTTTAAATAATAAAAATAAATTGTATAAATTAAAATATAAACCTTATGAATTGAACTATCGCGCATCAACTATATAAAATAAATTTTTATAAAAATTTATAATTCTATCATTATTATTATTCTAGTGAAAATCTTTATTCTAGGTAAAATTCAATGGTATGGTTGAGACCCATCGATTAAATTAGAAAATGAACAAAAAAAGTAACATCTGAGTTGGCAGCCACGAAGAGATTGCTCTGAGAAAAATATTATGGAAACCTCAGAATATTGGCTTTTACTTTATTATTAATCCTTCATGCAGTGTTTGTACAATTATATATCATCATTATATTGACTAGAATCGTTAGGTGTAATGGCCTTATCTCTCAAATAAATTTCTTTTTTAAACCTAGTACAGTGATTGTCAACACGATTGATAATCTTGACCGTTTGATCCTTTAGGCTGTTAATCTAATTAAGAATTCTTTGAGGAAAAAGAAAGAAGAAAGATGGATGTTTACTTTGGGGGAAAGAAGAAAGATGGATGTTTATTTTGGGGGAAAGCTTAAGTTACGGTTTTCCGTAATTTATGTGATAAATTTTATTGAGCCTCCTATATTTCATATTATTTATATTTTATTTATAAATATTATAATTTTTTTATTTACATTTATTATAAAATTTCATTAAAACCCTTATATATTTTTATTTTATTTAAATCTTTAAAGTATTTAACTAACCCTTATAATTTTTAATTCTAAAAATATTGTTATTTAAATTAAAAGAATAAAATTATTCAATAAATTATAATTATAATTATAATTATTATATTAAATTATTATTATAATAATAAAAAGTTATCATAATTAATTAATACATTAACAATAATTAATAATATTTTTATTTAAATTAATAATAAATAATTATTATTCATAACTAATTTTTTATAAAAGATTACTAAAATAAAAATAAATTATAAAAGTATAAATGAAGAATATTTTTATAAAAGATTAATTTAAATGAAGAGTATTTTTAAATTCTAAAAATACTCTTCATTTAAATTAAAATATAATAATTACTAAATATATTATAATTATAATTATTATATTAAATTATTATTATTATGAAAAAAATTTATTATAATTAATTAATATATTAACAATAATTAATAATAATTTTTATTGAAATGAATAATAATAATTAACAATAATAATAATAATTAATTTTTGAAAAAAATTGAATTCATCTTTTTACTTATTTTTTAAATATTTTTATTATGAAAATAATAATTATTATGAGATAATATTATAAAGAAGATGAATGGTATTAATATTAAAAATTTTATTGATAGAGTAATAGAAAACGAGATGTTGTAATTTTTTAAGAGAGGATATTATTTTTTTAGTACTGATTTAAATAAATTTTTTATTAATATTAATGTGTTATTATAACTAGCATGTCATAATTATAAATATAAATTACTTTGATATTTACAAAAATTAGTAAATGAAAAAGAGTGTTATTATAACTAAGATGTCATAATAATAATTAATTTCTAAATAAAAATTTAATTCTTTTTTATACTCTTTTAGTTATAATAACACACTAATATTAATAAAACATTTATCTAAATTAGTACTAAAAAAATACTATCCTCTCTTAAAAAATTACAACATCTCATTTTTTCTTACTCTATCAATAAAAGTTTTAATATTATTACCATTCATCTTCTTTATAATATCATCTCATAATAATTACTATTTTCATAATAAAAAGATTTAAAAAATAGGTAAAAATATGAATTAAATTTTTTTCAAAAATTAATTATTATTATTATTATTATGTTTGTTAATTATTATTATTAATTTAAATAAAAATTATTATTAATTATTGTTAGTATATTAATTAATTATAATAAATTTTTTTCATAGTAATAATAATTATAATTATAATGTATTTAATAATTATTATATTTTAATTTAAATGAAGAGTATTTTTAGAATTTAAAAATACTCTTCTTTTAAATTAATCTTTTATGAAAATATTCTTCATTTATAATTTTATAATTTATTTTTATTTTAGTAATCTTTTTATCAAAAATTAGTTATGAATAATAATTATTCATTATTAATTTAAATAAAAAATATTATTAATTATTGTTAATGTATTAATTAATTATAATAACTTTTTATTATAATAATAATTTAATATAATAATTATAAAATTAATATCATTTATTTAATAATTTTATTCTTTTAATTTAAATAACAATATTTTTAGAATTAAAAATTATAGGGGTTAGTTAAATACTTTAAAGATTTAAATAAAATAAAAATATATAAGGGTTTTAATGAAATTTTATAATAGATGTAAATAAAAAATTTATAATATTTATAAATAAAATATAAATAACATAAAATATAGGGACTCAATAAAATTTATCACAGAAAAAGACAAAACTATAAGTTATGGAAAACCATAACTTAGGCTTTCCTTTCTTTTGGTTGTTTAATCATTTACTTTGTTGTTTTACTGCTATGAATTTATACTTTTACCAAATGTTTGGGGAATAAAATAAACTCCTAGAAGTAAAAACGAGCAGATCATTACGGTCATGTAGTGATCCCTAAGTAAATAACTTGAAGGTAATCTATGAGCAGATCACCTCAATAAAGAAATAATCAATGAGCAAATCACCATGATCAGGTGGTAACTCTTAAGACCATGAGCAGATAAGTTTGAGAAAAGTAGAATTAGGAGTTATAACTGAAGTTTGATAATTATTTAATAATGGGCGTATTAACTCATAATCATAATGATGCATTTAATCAAATAATAATCACGCATTGAAAATGGTGTAATAATTATGGGGCTTATAAATTCTAAAAATTCCAAAACAATTGGGGGAACTTTGTCTCAATTTTGATTTTTTATATTCCATTTAATAAAGATTATTTATTCATAAAAAATAAAAATTACATATTTTATTTTTTTAGTAAACCCATTACTGATTTGAGCGTCAGATGGCTCACGATAGAAAAAAACTTTCGGCGCCTCTTTCCCTTTTTTTATGATTTCAGATGCTTATGTGTGGTTCAGGGCATTCTTCACGATTGGTAATCCATCTCACAATCGAATAAATTTAATACTCATCCAAAAGTCTGATATTACGTCGCTAATTGTTTGGATCATATTTCGATATCAACACCAAACGAAACGCATTACTGTTCTTGCAGGAAAAAGTGGAGTCTCATCATCAATAATTGTCGCCATTGTAGCTCCAATTGTTGTCGCTGCAGCACTTTTTATTGCCGGCTTATGCTTTCTAAGAAGGAGGCAAAAAATGAAGTAAAATGTTGTATCGGAACAAAATGGTATATACGAAGAGCTATTTATTGACCAAGTCAAACAATCTTTTAACCAGATTGTGAATTCAGAGAGTAATTTATCCTTTGTTTGTGCAGATGATAATGATATTATAACTCTGGAATCCTTGCAATTTGATTTCGAGACAATTGAAGTTGCCACAAACAAGTTCTCAACTGATAACAAGTTGGGTAAAGGTGGATTTGGTGAGGTTTACAAGGCATCTTATCATTTCTATGACATGTTCTGAAAGCTTTCGAAAATTGATGCAGACATTCAAAAGATTACACAAAAGAAATCTTCAGATGACATTGTTAATTTACTTTTACAAGGTGTACTTACTAATGGACAAGAAATAGCTGTGAAAAGGGTATCAAAAAGCTCTGGTCAAGGTGCAAAAGAATTTAAGAATGAAGTTATGTTGGTAGCCAAGGTTCAACAAAGAAATCTCGTTAGGCTACTGGGATTTTGCATAGAGGGAGATGAAAAGATATTTGTCTACGAATTTGTGCCCAATAAAAGCCTTGACTATTTTCTTTACGGGAATTCAGACCATTTGCATAAACTTCAATAGATTTTTCGAATTTTCATTCGTCTTCTCAAGATGGAAATCATTGCGTTAGTTTGCATTTGAATTCAATTCCCTAATTACAAGTTGGAAGTTTTATTTTGATTTATGCTCAGACCCTGAGAAACAAGGCCAATTGGATTGGTCAAGATGTTACAAGATAATTGGAGGGATTGCTCGAGAAATTTCTTTATCTTCATGAAGACTCCCAACTCAAAATTATACATCATGATCTCAAAGTTAGCAATATACTCTTAGATGTAGATATGAACCCAAAATTTTCAGACTTTGGTCTGGCAAGGATATTTGGAGTTGGTCAAATTCAAGGAGATACAAGCAGAATCGTTCGGACATTGTAAGTATTGACTAATGTTGCCCTTTCTAAATATATACCATCTGTTTATGTAGTTTACAACTTATTTATCACATCCCTTAGCAGAACAAGTTGGCCTCGACTTGGTTGATTAATTTCAAAACATTCACAGTTGTCTTTAATTATATCGACAAAGTTGCTGGCTTACAGTGGTTACATGCCCCCAGAATATGCTATGTATGGGCAATTCTCTGTGAAATCAGATGTATACAGTTTTGGTGACTTAGCTCTGGAGATTATAACTGGCAAGAAGAACAACAGCTTTTATCAAACAGATGGTGCTGGAGACCTTTTGAGCTATGTAAGTATAAATAAAATTATATATTTTGCATTTTCCCCTTTCTTAATCAGTGTTTATATGTATCATATCACGCACAACTAAACAATAAATAAAGTGGCACCAAAAAGAGTAAAGAATGAGAAAGCTTTCTTTTTATGACTTGATATACGATTTACAGGCTTGGGAGCATTGGAGGGATCGAACACCCTTTTCAGTTGTTGGATTCAAATCGTTCAGATTCATACTCAAGAGATGAAGTTATTAGATGCGGGCTTATTATGCGTCCGGGAGGATCCAGCTAACAGGCCTTCAATGTCACAACTCGTCCCGAACCCTGGGACGAATCGCGACTGATCCTCGAAATTCGACTAATAACTATTCTAATATTAATAAAATTAATATCTATACCAAAAATTCCGGTAGAATTTCTCTATATTTTTTAAATTCTCAATCCTGCAATTAATAAGAAAACACTCCCAAAATAATTTCTAAATACAACCAACTCCGTCAATCAACATCCCAATAAGTACCAATTATCATCCGAAATATTTTAATATCAAACACAGTAAGTTATTCTTAATTGTGATATCATACAATCCAAAATATTCTACACAAAACTCTACAATTCCTAAGACAAATACGTGGTCAATCACACATAACTATCGTTGCTGAGTCAACTATTGTACCTGCAAGTCTCCTGTAGGGGGAAAAATATAATAAAACGAAAAAGAATGGGGGTGAGTCTAAAACTCAGTGAAGGTCAGTAAGTGGATAGTAATTTTTGAAAAATAACTTATTCTTAAAATAATCGTGTCACTTTTAAATACACAATTTCATCAAATCATAAACGAGAAATATTCATAAATCACTTCACATTTATAATCAAATCACTAACTTCGAAAACATATATAATGTCATGAGAAATAACCAAGGAAGAATATGTCATAACATCGTATAAATACTCAAACTGAACTCATCACAAAATACTGCGTAAAACCGAAGAAAATTCGCAACATATAATATCAATTCGAACACTGAAAACTTTCATCAAACGAGTACCCGGGGAAATAATCTCATCCTATCTGGACCTCAACGGGCAGCAATCAAGAAACCATCATGCCCCGGAACTATCCAGATAGATGGGGAAATAACATCTCATATGTCGTCTCATCTCGACATATTTCATCATCATAATTATGCATGCATAGTCCCCAAAGGACAAAAGCGCCCAAGCACACGGCCCAAAGCCTCTATGTGTACTCGGACGGGCCCCAAAGGCCTATATCTCATATCATCACATCACAGTATACAGGGAAGGGTACTATCTAATGACTTGAAAACAATCGAAAATACACATGTACATAAACATCCGATAATATCTGAAATCACATTCTCTTTTATTCTCAATAACATTTAAAATCTATTTTCTTTTCTTTAAACTATTATTTATACGCATATATTCAAAATCAGAAATAAAATCATTTATCATACTCAATTCCGATAATAAACAACATAGTGCCGATAAAATCCATTTTTCCACAAAATCAATAAATCAAGCATTTAAAAATTCATTTGCAATCATGCTCATCATAATTAAAAATTATGATAATCCACAAAGAAAATAAATTTTATATATTCCACTCACAGTGACGACGATCAAATCCGATATCGCCGACGTTCGTGGGTTGGTTCTCGTTCGCAGGTCCCCCTAATCAAATAAATGGTATAATTATTACTAACCTCATAAAATACGATTAATTATACTTAATAAAACCCGAATTCTCATAATATAACTCCCGAATATTTAAAATTATTAAATTATCCTTATTTCTAAAATTATCAAATTATTCTTATCTCCAAAAATTACCAATGATCTCGATATCAAACTTTATTTAATTGCCCCTCAATAATATATATTTATTAACTTATCCCTAATATTCTCAATTTCTGAAATATCATCGAATCCTTTAAAATTACCGAAATGCCTTGAATTCAAAATTATCGAAATATTCCAAAAATCATAATTTATCAATTTAACCTCAAAATCATAATTTACCAACTTATCCTCAATTTTATCAATTACTAAAATATCAACATATTAGAAATTATGAAATTACCCTAGAGATATAAAATTATTAAATTACTCCCAATTATTTAAATTACCGATTTATCATCGAAACTTCAAATTACCTAACTATCCTTATCCATAATTATCAAATTACCAACAACTTTCAAAAATTACAGAATTAACTCCAAAATTCTCAAGCTTTATCAAATTGCCCCTCACCGGTCAACAATGACCGGACTTCGGTCAACGGTGACGGGAAGCTCAGGTCTTGTAGTTACGGCCTCGGTGAGTCCAACGGTACCGGCGGTGACCTTCCACGCGCGGTAACGGAGCCGGATCGAGCTTCCTAAGGCCGCGGGTTGAAAGTTGCCGTTCACCGGCAATCCGGCCGATTCAGATGACGAGACCGGTCGGAAATGGAAGCTGGAGGTGAGAGCAATGGAACCCAGCCAGTGGCGTGGCCAACATCCGGCTGAATCGACGGCAGCAAGAACGGATGTTTTGGCCGAAACTTTCGAGCTTTACCGGCGGCGTTCTGGTCGTTTTTCGGCGGTGAAAATGGCAAGGATACGACCAGCGTCTCAAGAGGTTCAAATCAATACCAAGATCGTCGGAAACGGTGGCTGGAATTGAGAGATCCGGCCAGGTCAAATTCGCGGGTTCGAATCCGGGTCAACGGGTATCTCTCTCTCTCTCTTTCTCTTTCTCTTTCTCTTTCTCTTTCTTTCTTTCTCTCTCTCGACTTCTCTCTATATTAAAATATATATCTATATATATTAAAATATATATCTATATATATTTTTTCATATTTATATTTATATGCAAATATTACATTCAATGTCGACATTAGTTCTCGCGCTAAACAGTTACTCTGTCACACTTCCAGTGGCCCAACAACCTGCATTGTTCATTAGTAGCCGAACGGAGAGTAGCGTTCCGGAAAAAGAATTTCAGAGCTCTGATAAATCTACCAGCAAGTCGATGCCATGGTCTGTTGATGAAGCATCAATTACTGAAGTATATCCTCGTTAACTAGTAGTAATAACGTATCTATCTGCCGACACAGGCATTTGTTAGTGAATGATGGAACTTGAAACAAAACTTATCCTTGAGAATTACAAATGATGAAATGTATGATTGATCAGCTTGAAACCACGATGCTTCTTCTTTATGTTATTATATGGTCTAATTCTAGAATGGGCACGGCTGGTACGGTACGTAGAGTGTATGGTTTGTAGTCAAGGAAAAATAAATAAATAAATAAATAGCTTACTAACAGATTTGAATCAAACGTTGGGGTATGGTTTGTGTTTCGGTGTGTTTGCTTCGTCGAGATTTTGAGTTGAGGAGGACCAAGATCATGTGCTGTGCACGTTCTCTTTTGCACAAATAATTTGGTGTTGGCCTGGTAGTACTAGTGCCCTCGGTTTCAGCATTTAGAGCTAGACTTGGTCTCCCTTCCTTTCTTTAAAGCTCACGGTTCTGTCGAGGCCAATTCTGGCGGCATGACGACTTTGATTCGTGCTGGGAAAAAGGATCATGGGGTCCGGGGGCGGATCAGCATATGACCGGTGGAGGGAAGCTCTACTGGAAAAGATAAATAAAACCCAATAATTTGTATAAATGATTTTACTATTATTGAATTCAGCTTCAATCAAATAAAAAAATCTCTATTAACTTCTAAACCTTAAAATTTCAGTTTTTACATTTGTTAATATGCAATTTATTCTCCAGTAATGTTTTTTTTATTTCATCACTGACTCGCTCATGTTAATATCGTTTCAACTTCATATTACATTAATTTTTGACTAATCGAGCACGATCCATTTAATAATTAAGTAATCATGTCACCCAATAGGATATAATCTAATAATCTACTTAATACCTATATATCTAAGATGATTTACATCAAATATCACATAATTTTTTATACAATTCTAAGATACAAATGTCCTCACACAAATTTTGGTGTGGATATCCACTTTCATGGTTTTGTAGAATATTTTATGATGTTGTCAAACTTTTTAGAAGAACACCCAAGTGCCTATCCGCATGAAATATATTGTGAACATATTCATCTAAGAAGTTATGTGCGTGTGTGTGTAAATAATATAATATATTAATATTTAAAAAACCAATAGTAATAGAATCACAAATAATATTGTACAAATTAATATGATATGAAAAAATTGACTAAAAAATTATAACAATTATTTTTTTAGTTATTTGGACCTGTTATGATTTGTAACCAACCTCATAAATGACTACTAAAATATTACACATTTACATGCTCATCCTTAAAAAGTTAAAATCAAATTGAGAGAATTTTATTTTAATTAGTGCCAACATAAGTTTTTATCTACTAGTTGAAATCTTTTTTCAATTAGCATCAATGCAGATTTTTATGAAGGTAATAACATTAAGCTTAGGTTCTTTTAATTTTATCAAGCATAACTAAAAATGTATTCTTACAATTTTTGTAAATAGTCAAAATGGTCCTATTTTAATGGGTCCTGTTATGCGGTTCTAGTAGTTTACTCAGTATGGTTATCTTTTTTATAATCATATTATTAAGAAATTGAACCCTAACTCCACATAGAAGAAAAAAAAGTCATTGTGTTGCTAATGCGGACTATATGGTTGTATATTTATTAGCCTAGAGATATGTTAGATATGTGAGTAATAATTTATCGATTTGAAACTCCCAATGTCAGATTAAAAAAGGGCCTCTGAGATGTCCGTTGAAGTCCTACCAAATTCTTCAATTTTGAACCTCTAAATTTCGTTATGGAGTATTTCTAACATTTTTTAAAACTTTTTCGCTAAGCACTGTAATAATCTTATCATAAAGGCGAAAAATATAGTAGGGAAAACATTATTATACTCGTCACTCATTATAGTTTTCTTCAATTGGAAAGAGTATGCGTAAGAATTTTGTATACTATGTGACGTTACATAATTCAATTAGATAGGATACGTAGATGTGAAGAGTTGGATTAGGTTCTTTCTAGCAATGGCGGCTATGATAAAACAGCACATAATACTTGACGGCAGAAAATTTTGCAGCACATAACCACTTTATTAAGAACTAGTCGTTGTTATTTAATTAAGACTCTAATCCCTACTCAATGGCTTAATGATAAAACCTCCCTTCGGACTCGTTTAGGTAGCATTCAAATCTGCCGGTCTGAATTATGTGGTTGATTTACTGTCAAATATTTGAAAATATAACAAATAATGCACTTGAACTACGCTTCCACAATGATAACTTTAGATTCCTGTTTGATAAAAGATTAAAAAATAAAATAAAATAAAATTCAGGTAATGTTTAACGTACTATAAAAATGATTGGTCGCATACAAGTTACAGTGGCACATACTACGTAAAATTATAAACATGGTAACCGCCAGCTATATAAATAGAAGGCAGCCAAAAATAAAACTTACAAAAAATAAGTAGTTCTAAATATTTCAGTTTTTGGGCCTCTAAGGGCCCAGCCCTAAAGATATTTGCGCACCTGCTTAAAACATAATGAAAAACAGTAAAGAATCAAAACGAACATTCACTATTCTGGAAGTTGGAGTCCGTCAATGAAATTTTTAGATATTATAATAACACAAAAATAGATTGCCATGACTCAGTATCTAAATACAATGTGTGTTGATGTAAGCAAATGAAGAAAATGCATTGAGCTGACAAGTTTCCTCAGTTTTTGCAAAGTCACGGATGAACAATTGAAGACTTGGCCAGCCTTCGTCGATCTGCTCCGAGCAGAGAAAAGAAGACCGGTTCAATAAATACTCATCTACAAATAGAGTTGCTAACCTCGCAACATTTCTCACCTCGCACTAAACCAATAATAATAAGTTCAGAGATTAAACAGAGGGAGATTCCAAAGCTAGCTAGCTCATTAAACACAATGGGAAGTGTTCAATTTTTAACAGGCTTTGCTCTCTTGATTTTGGCTACTTCATTGGCCTCTGCCTTTGACCCTAGTCCTCTTCAGGATATCTGTGTAGCCATTGACGAGCCCAAGAACGCAGGTATACTGGTACACTTTAATTTTCTCTGTCTTAAAAAATCTTTTAAACTTAAGTATGTACGCGTTGATCTCAAATTCGCATTATTAATTAATATTCTTAATTCTTGAATGCAGTTTTTGTCAACGGGAAGTTCTGCAAGGACCCCAAGCTTGCCAGGGCAGGAGATTTCTTCTTATCAGGGCTAGACAAGCCTGGAAACACAGCAAACCGACTTGGTTTCAGTGTGAAAAACGCAAATGTTGAGCAGATTCCGGGACTCAACACTCTCGGAATATCAGCAGTCCGTATAGACTATGCACCCTATGGCCAAAACCCTCCTCACACTCACCCACGTGCCACTGAAATCCTGACGGTCTTGGAAGGAACACTTTATGTTGGTTTTGTGACATCAAACCAGCTAAACAACACACTCGTTGCAAAAGTTCTGAAAAAGGGAGATGTTTTTGTGTTTCCAATTGGTTTGATCCACTTCCAGTTCAACATTGGAAAAACAAACGCAGTTGCCATTGCTGCTCTAAGCAGCCAGAATCCGGGTGTCATTACCATTGCAAACTCGGTCTTCGGAGCCAATCCTCCAATCAATCCTGATTTTCTTGCAAAGGCATTCCAGTTGGACGTAGATGTGGTGAAAGATCTTGAGGCTAAGTTCTAAATGTTTAGCAAATTTAAACAATCATGCCACTTCTGTATGTTTCTTGTTCTAATCATTGTCATTAACAGTTAGTTTTGATGTAATAAAGTGATTTGCACATGTGTACCTCTCTCGAGTCTGCTTTGTTTGATTTTCCTAATTATCCGTTGATTAAATAGTATATTTCTTGTTCTATGCGACGGATGATCTCTACTCTGATCTCCGATTTTTTTCCCCCGGGGGCCCACAAATAGTTTGCTCTTGGCTGTTTTCAAATTATATATGGACTAATCTGAAGGATTCTCAAAAGATCTCACCAAAGATGTATTCGCATAAAGTTCGGGGTTTTACCAAAAGACAAGATATTTAATAAGCCAAATCTGCACAGGTTAACCTGTTGCACATACCTGACAGTCGTTCCTAATGTTTCTAATGTTTTTGAGCATAATGAAACATCTGACTGACATGACAGGCCAAGATGAAGATCACACATGAAAATTACTACACGAACCATACAGAATTGCCATTGCTTTCGGACTGAAGCTAAAAAAGTTGTGCATCTGAACCTGCTCATGTCTTATCACTCTCTACAAAATCTAACTATTAAAGAGAACAAGAAGTCAAGTGATTAAAACTTAATTGAAACGTTTAACCTATCATTCAATCAAATAAATCATAGGGTCATTGTTAATTTTAATTTTTATCCAATAAACTTAGGGATTCCAATGTTTTAATTAACTTGATTACTAATACCATGTGTTATTTATTTATTAAGTGATAGATTTCATAACTTATAAAATTCCTTAATTATTATCTAATGATGAAAGCCACCTCAATTAAAATTTAAATTGGAACTTAGATGTCAGGATGCCTAACATTGCTCAAAGATTAATGCTACTCTTGCACTTGGTTAAAAATAAAAGATTGTTATTCAGGTAAATATTGAATAATGTTACACTTAATGATGGTCTTAATCACTAAAGTCCCTATAAGTTGAATTCATCAATGAAAATGGATGTTTTACAAGCGGCTCAATCCCAGAAAAATTGTGAAGTTATGATGAAGATGATGATGATTTTTCTTTTTCCCTTGGTAGATGGATGAGATTCGAATTCAAAAACCTGAAGATCGGTTTGTAGAACTTCAAATAGAAAGAATTAGTGTTAGTAGGAAAAATATTCTGCATTAGCTAAGAATAGTTGCAAAACTTTTAAATTAGTTTTTAAATATGAATTAGCTCAATAATAGATATAAAAAATGAAGGGAATAGTTACAAAACTCTTAAGTTAGCTTTTAAATATGAATTAGCTCAATAATAGGAAAAAAAAGGAATAAAAAATTGGGAACACAACCAATAGAGTAATGACATGGGTATATAGTATGATCAATTAATTTGTCTATTAATTATTTTTTCAAAAACATTAGTAAGTAATTAATGTTTGCTTTGGCCGAGTGGTTTTAAAGAGTTTAAGTTTTGGTATACTTACGCTACTTACGCACCTTTTTTTTGGGGGGGGGGGGGGGGGTCGTTTGGCGGGCCCGCGGGGGGAGGGGGTGTTTGAACAAGAGGTTTGTACTTTAATTTTTTTTTTCCCCCACGTTGATGCGTGTTTCCTCGTGGAGGTAATAATAACGAGTCACACATAACTTGTCATGATCCCAATGCGAGCGAAGACTAATTAGTAATTTCCAAGAACCTGGAACTCGTAATCTTTAAAGACTTAATTCGCTATATAAAGTATTTGTCGCAATTGTGCATGTATCAACTTGATTTCTTGCACTATTTTTTCGTATTGATATTTGTAAAAGCTAAAAGCTAACGCCGGGTAATGGCAGAACCTGTAACGATAACGGCAACGGCGGTGGGAAATCTAGTAGCAGGCGCTATTCTAGGTGTTGCGTTTCAAGAGATGACGGTGGCGATTAAAGAATCAAAGTTAAGGTGAATCAACTTCAGAGACGCCCTAAATAGCCTTGAAAACACCATCAGCTTGTTAAGTCCTTTGATCAGAGAAATGGACAGGTTAAATCAAGAGCTGGAGGACTCTAATAAAAGAGAAGAGATAGTTCGATTGTTTCTTCAACAGCTGAAGAAAGGGGAAGGTCTGGTTTCGAAGTGCTCGAGCATCCGTCGCTGGAACTTGTACAAGAAGAGAAAATACGAAAAAAGGCTTCGGAATATGGATTCTTCTCTTCGTGAGCGTTCTGCAGTGTTCCAGGTTGGACAACCGCTTGATACCCAGCGCCTTCAACGTGTAATACAAGATATGTACCACTAATTAATCAAGGGCGCCGGGCGCGATTGCTTCTGTTATGCCCAGCCGATGGGTTGCCGCAGCCTGGCTGTTGCGGCTTGTGATTGCTGGTACCAAAAATAAAATAAAATAAATAATAATAATAAATAAAAAAAATTAAATTATGACACTGTAGGTGTTAGATAAAAAAATAATTAATTAATACTATAACCCTGCAAGGTCTGATAGTTCATTATTTTGTTGGCTTTTTTATCAGCCTTTAGTCGCTTTACATGTGGTTTTTCTTTTTTGTTTTTTTAGTTCTTTCACCTTTTTTTTTTCAATTTCATCTATGTTTCTAAACAAAAATGTATAAACTAACTAGCAATCATCTTTTCTAATCATCTATGAACTTTCCTTTGACAGATATAGCTTTTATTCCATTTAGAAGCCACGTTACCTCACTACCAAATAGCCTTAAATTAAATCTCAGATGCCCATGTATTTAATTAGTCAAATTCTCTAAAGATTATGCTATGACTGTGAAAAATGTCGTGAAAAAGAGAGTTTACGGTTTACGGTTGATTCCAACTGAATTATTATGTGATAATATGGAAACAAAATGTTTTTATATTAATAATATCACTATAGATTTTTTAAATTTATTTTTTAAAAATTTAAACATACACATTACGGATGTCAATTGAGTGGGTTGGGTATGGGGAGGCCTATCCCATTCCCCATCCCATTAAAAATTTTACCTTCAATTCCGACCTCATCCCCTAACATATTGAGTGAGGTGGGGATGAAAAATCCCCATGTAGAAAATGATTTTCTCATTCTCACCCTATTCTCCATTTATTTATTTTATATTAAATACATGTCACGACCCATCCCGAATTATGGGACAAGTCTCACTAATCCTCGAAATTCAACTAATAAAGATTTTATAAATAATAATAATAATATTTCTATCAAATTCAACACAAAATACTGCATAGAACCAAAGAAAATTCACAACATATGATATCTTTACTGAATATTGAAAACATTCACCAAACGAGTACCCGAGGAAATAATTTCATCATATCCAAACCTCAACAGATAAGTAATCAAGAAACCATCATGCCTCGGAGCTATAAGGATAGTCTGGACTTCAACGGATGGGCAATCAAGAAATCATCATTCCCTAGAGCTACACAGATAGACGAGAAAATAACATCTCATATGTCATTACATCTCAACATATCTCATCATCATACTATGCATACATAAATAGTCCCCAAAGGACAAAAATGACCAAGTACACGGCCCAAAACCTCTGTGTGTACTTAGACGGGTCCCAAAGGCCTGTATCTCATATATCACATATCATCTCATTATAGTGTATGGGGAAGGTACTGTCTAATGACTTTGTAAATAATTGAAAATATACATGTACATAAACATTCGATAATATCCAAAATCATATTTCCTTTTATTTTCAACAACCTTTAAAAATCAATTTTCTTATCTTTAAAAATATAATTATTACGCGCATATTCAAAATCAGAAATAAAATCATTTGTCATACACAATTCCGATAATGAACACCATTATATAGACAAAATTCATTTTTCATAAAATCATTAAATCAGGCATTTAAAAATTCATCTGCAACCGTACTTTATCATAATTAAAAATTATAATAATCCACAGAGAAAAATAAATTTTATATATTCTACTCACAGTGACAACGATCAGATCCGATATTGTCGACATCCGTGGGTTGGTTTCTCGTTCACAGGTCCCCTTAATCAAATAAATAGTATAATTATTATCGATAACATATAGTACAACTAATTGTACTCAATAAAACTCGAACCCACATAATATCACTCCCGAATATTTAAAATTAGTAAATTATCTTTATGTACAAAAATTATTAAAATACCCTTGATATCTAAATTTACTTAATTGCCCTAAAAATATAATTTATTAATTTATCCTCAAAATCTTAAATTTACTGAAATATCCTCAAATTATTTGAAATTACCAAAATGCCTTTGAATTCAAAATTGCCAAAATATCCCAAAATCATAATTTACCAATTTAACCTCAAGATCACAGATTACCAACTTATCCTCAATTTTATCAATTACTAAAATACTCACATATTAGAAATTATGAAATTATCCCTGAAGTGTAAAATGATCAAATTACTCATGATCACTTAAATTACTGATTTACCCTCAAAATTCAAATTACCTAACTATCCTTATCCATAATTATAAAATTACCCATAGCTTTTAGAAATTATAAAATTAACCACTAAATTTTATGAATTTGTCAAATTGCCCCCTATCGATCAACGGTGACCAGACTTCAGTCAACAGTGACAGAAAGTTTAGATCTTATAGTCCCAGTCTCGGTGAGTCCAACGGTGTCGGTGGTGTCCTCCCACGCATGGTGACGACAGTGGATCGAGCTCCTTAAAGTTGCGGGTTACAAGTTGTCGTTCATCGGCAATCTGACCGTTTCAGGTGATGAGACTGGTCAGAAATGGAAGCTGGAGGTGAGAGGAGTGGAATCTAGCCGGTGGCATGGCTAAACTCCGACGGGATTAACGGCAGCAAGAACTGGTTTTTGGTTGAAACTTTCAAGCTTCATCAGCGGCGTTCTGATCGGTTTTTGGAGGTGAGAGCGACAAGGATATGACCGACATCTCACAAGCTTCAAATCAGTACCAAGCTCATCGGGAACAGTGGCCGAAATTGAGAGATCCGACCGGGTCAAATTCACTTGTCACGGGTCAACTTCGGGTCAACGGGTTCTCTCTCTCTCTTTCTTTCTCTTTCTCTCTCTCTCTCTCTCTTTCTCTTTCTCTCTCCCCTCTCTCGGATTCTCTCTCTCCATTTAAAGAAATTAAAATTTATATATATATATATATTTATTTTTATTATATATATTTGTTAATACAGATTAAATCGATATCGGTTCCGTAATAACAAATATCTGACTAACCAGCTTTAAAATCGCGTTCAATTTTGTCCCGATTTTTTTTTATCGCGTGATGAAATATAAAATTATTCATACGTGGTTAATTTAATAATACATTAAATTTTTCTCGCGATGACACGTAACAAGTCCAAAATTTATTAAACTAATACGGAATGAAAAACATATAATTCACTTTATAAGAAGTAAAAATGTATATATTACAATCTTCCCCCTTATAGAAACGTTATCCTCGAAATTTACGTGTCTAATAAGAAAAGGTGAAGATATTGATCTTGCATTAAGTCCTTGCATTCCCAAGTTGCTTCTTATTTTGCATGATTTCTCCATAGCACTTTTACTAACAGGATGGTCTTGGAATGCAAGATTTGATTTCTCATTTTCAATATTTCCACTGACTCCTCTTCGTATGTCAAATCTTTTTTCAACTCAATTGGTTATCTTAATAACACACGACTCATTTCATACATGTATTTCCGAAGCACTGAGACATGAAACACGTTATGAATCTTGAATAACTCAGGTGATAGAGCTAATCGGTAAGCTAATGGACCAATATGCTTCATGATCTTATATGGCCCGATGTAGCGTGGGCTTAGTTTTTTGCGCTCCCCAAATCAAAGTACTCATTTCCAAGATGATATCTGTATAAATACCTTGTTACCAACTTTGAATTCAAGTTCCCGTCTGCGCTTATCAGTATAGCTCTTTTGTTTACCTTGGGCCACCTTTAATCTATTCCGAATAAGTTGTATCTTCTCGTTTGTATCCTGAACTAATTCGGGACCAATTAGTCTTCGCTCACCAACCCCATCCCAACACACTAGAGTTCTACATTTTCGACTATATAAAGCCTCATATGGTGCCATCTCGATACTAGCTTGGAAACTATTATTGTATGCAAACTCCATCAAGCATAAATAATTGTCTCAACTACCCTTAAATTCCATGCTCGAAGCATATCCTCCAATGTTTGAATTGTAAGCTCTGATTAACCATTAGTCTGTGGATGAAAAACAGTACTAAAATTCAACTGAGTACCCAAAGCCTTCTGCAAACTGGTCCAAGACTTAGAAGCGAATCGAGAATCTTTATTTGAAACAATCAACACAGGCACTCCACGACGTCAAACTATCTTGGCCATTAAAATACTCCCTAACTTATCCATCAAATAAGTGGTCTTACATGGTAAAAGTGTGCCGATTTCGTGAGTCAATCAATAATTACACAAATATTATCATGTCCACTATGAGTATGAGATAGTCTCACTATAAAATCAATAGATGAAGCATGAAGCCTTTAATGTGATGGAGTTATAAAAATATCTACATATTTTACGCACGTGTAAAGACAATAAAGTAATTATCATCCATGATGTGTTTGTGTTTATTATAGCTACTGATGTTGTAATGATTATAATTCGTAAACTATTGGTGAATATAGACAAAGTCATGATTGGCCTTTATGAATGACAATAATTTTGGTAGAATTGACTTTTTTAGCTAAACATGAAGTTTATGGACCTGTAGTCCAGACACCTAAAGATGTCAAGTCCGTTATATATAAGTGAATAATTTTCAGGAAACATAATGAGCACAATGAAATCACCAAATACTGATTGCATAAGATTTATTGAACAAGGTTTCCTGTAGTGAACTGGCATCGATTAATAAAGTATATATTCCCCAGTGATAGATAACATGACATTTTCAATTTTAAATAATTTTCAAGAGGCTTAGAAAAGACTTAACACGCATCTCATGCATTTAGTGACAGCATATCTATATAGCTCACTTGGTCATAATATTTTACCTGAAAATCCCTTAAGGATTTACTATGCCTGAAAGCATATAAATCAAAGGATCGTAGTTTTTTTTCAATCAAACTACAATGATCTTTGTATGAATTAAATCAATCTGACACATGTGGTATAATTATTTAAGTAAAAATTTAGAAGGATATAAAATTGATCCTATCTACCCATGTGTATCCATTATAAAATTTGAATCGAGATTTGTAATTGTGGCATCTTATGTTGATGACATGAGATTAATTAAGACTCCTGAAGAGTTATAAAATGACTAAACATTTCGAAGAGAAAATTTGAAATGAAACATTTTCTTGAAAATGAAATATGATTTCGACTTAAAGATCGAGTATAAAATAAATAGATTTATTGTCCATCAATCAACTTATATTGAAAAAAGTATGGATAATGCTCAAATACATCATAGAAGAGATAGAGAAGGAAGAGGAAATTAAAATTATAGGTGAAGACTCAAGTTTAATATTTTCGCTTTTTATCTCCATCTTTTTTCTTATCTTTATTACCAGACTTCTCTCCATCATCATCTTTTTTCTCCTTATTTGGCCTAGTTTGAGAATTGATTGAGTCACCTTCAGGCTTATATGCCTGTAACAAATCAATCATTCGTTGGCACTACTAGCATGGATAGAGATTCTTCGTGCTGAAAAAGGGAGAAAGCCCTGCACTACAGCGGCATCTAATAAAAATAAAAACATGCTATAGAAATTATTTATTTAACAAACTAATAGGTTTCTGATACCTATTTTGTTGCAACTAAGAAGTGATAGTAAATATTTTTTCTAGAGTTTTAAATCCACCCGGTAAATCAATAAAGTATCAACATTGTTGCTTAAATTTAGAAGCCGTTCATGTGTGTTAGAAGCAATACCATGTCTAGTTTTCAGAATAATTCCTGTTACACAACCCATAAACCCAATATCACTGCTACCAATTGTTGAGTACTAGAAAATGTATATTTATAAATGAGAAATTAGAAAGAGGAAGTTAGAAAAATCATACTTAAAATGTAACAAAAAAAATGACTGAAAAGTAATTTTTTTTTAAACTTTCAAATTAAGAAGATGCGTTTCTAGAGTCAGTACACTTCATATTCAGCTATCTTTAACATAAAAAGTTAACTATAGTTAGTTCCTACAATAAAAATTAGTAAAACTTAACAAAGATTAAGACATTTCACAATTATCAAATATTTCCACCCCCTAACCAGAACGAAACATTGTCCTCAATGTTTCAAAAGAAAGAAGTAGAGATTAGAAGATATCACTTGAGTGCTGCAAAACAGAAGAAAATATTTACAAACGGATAGTTAAATCTAATTTACAATTCTTACTGTGGCTACTACTACCATTATTAGTGGGCCACCCTAAAGTTAAGGTCTCAGGATGTGGCTCTGGTCTATAAGCTTGTAACAGATCAAGTAGCTCATTAGCAGTGTGAGCACAAATAAAGATTTGTTTCACTGTAAAAATAATGAAATAGTTTTTTATTGCATGGTTAAGAAATGCGAGAAAGCCATCATAAAAGTTATTGACATTTAACAAACCAATGGATTTCTGATGAATGTTCAGATGAGACCAAGATGCTAATGTCATTAGTGCCCCTAAAGTTGTAAAATCTCCTGGTAAAAAAATAAAGGCATCAGCATGATTCAGCATTTCAGTTATTCTCTTTTACATACCTGAAACGACTAACTCTTTTTCAGTTGATGAGTTAGACAAATAGCTAAAAGATTTCAAGATTATTGGGATGATGCCTAACACTTGGCTCCTTCTGGTATAAGTGGCTTCTGAAACTAGATTTGATAACCATTGATCACCTCCTCCATAAACCAAGTAGTTTCCTAGTTAAATCCAGAGAGTACACAAATATTCTTGATTTAGTTGTTGGGAGTAGCTGCCATTAGATACTTCTCAAAAATAATTTGTGAGTGCCTTAACAAAAAAGTCATATTTAAGAATCTTGGTGATAATAGTTCACAGCTGTAAATGAGGTAGCATGTCTATGTCAAATATTTCCTGAAGCACATAGCTCAAGAGTAAAAAAGAAAATAGTGAAAAGATAAAGCAAATAATTATAGCATAAAATAGTAAAGACAAAAATGTAAGTGATCAAACAACAGTGAAATAAAACAACATTGAAATAAACGAATATTTATAAGTCGTTGCGACTGTGACTCACATCTTCCTCTAGTTTTCCATGCAGAAACGGCTTGAACATCCTCTATGGGTCGAAGATGGGCTTCCTATCCAGTTTTCTTATAAATTGGCAAACAGGGTCATTTTTAGATTCTTGAGACTATAATTTGCATATTCTTTCTGAAATAATGGCCATAACTGGAGTATTGCATTTTGGACATATCCATTGGAATGCGTTTCAAGAGACAAAATGATATCATCCAATGACTCTTTATTCAAGCCATCCCTAATGAATTGAATCTTATCTTCCCTTTTATCAGACAGCATTTTTAAAAAATATTTCTTTTTATCGCTTCTCATTCTAGCACACTTATGACAAACATTAGAGAGTTTTCGGGCTCTCTATTTTCTTGAATAATTTTCTTTACCATAACTAGGCATGTATGCAATAAATTTAGGAGGCAACTCACCTGCCAATCATGTTTAGCTTTGATTATTCATCGGATGTCAACAAGGATATGATTTTTCATAAGTAATTGCATGCATTCAGACCGAGCTTTATAAATAGTAAGGAGAGCATTCTGAGGAAGTGAAGGAAATCGCTTGTGAAGTTTTGCTAAGATCTCGTCTCTATCCATACCTTCAACTCAGAATATTAGTTATTATGGGAAACTGAAGTAACCGACATTGATTGTTACGGAGTACCGTTATCCGCCACTTAACCGGGGTGAAAAATGATAACATGCCAAAGAAAGAAAGAAAAAATATAGCAAAATCACAACACATATAAAGGAAAATAAAAAAAATAACACAAAAAATATTAACTTACCATCGTTCTCTTATTAAATTCACCTCAAACTCTAATTGAATACTATAGATACCTCTCTCAATTTCTTAAAGATCTCCTTCTAAATCTTCAACATGGGCTACTGACCTGGTGATTGTAACTGCTAGATATGCTGAGATGAGATTATATACGTCGAAATTATCTAAGAGTGTTGAAGAGATACTTTTTAGTTGACATATTCATAAGAAAAATGATAAAAAAATTAATAGTTAAACAATAAACTTACACAAACATAATTAAAAATAAAAAAAGAAAACTTTAAATCATCAAAACGAAAGAGAAAAAAAATGTCAGGTCACTTAAATGTTTTGCGCTGTTTTCTCCACATGGTTGGTATTCATGATATGACTTTACTTTTCTGATCATTAACTTTAAAAATTACACCGCTTCTTGGATTCTTAAATTTAATGGCTCTATGTGGAAAAATGGTATAATCAGTAGATGGACCAGACCATCGAGAGCGTAACTTACTTAGAGAAATGTTCTATTGAAAATTGAACAAAAATACTTTCTAACTTTGTGTGAAAGATTTTCTATGCTCCGCTTGTCACAGAGGATTTTTATTTACTTTTCGTAGTCCTTCGCTTTTTTATTGTTATAAATCTCATCTGGTTTTACCAGTTGTATCCTCCTTTTTGAACTAAAAATGAGTTCAATGATGTCTGTATTCTTTTGTTTGTCATCAGGAGAGGATGAGATGATATCTGATAATGTTCGTTCTTCTCCCAAGAATGTAGAATTCAGAGGGTCAATTGAAGGTTTGAGCTCAATCTTTAGTGGTGATTCTAATGATGGGATGAGATTTTCTTTTAATGGTGCCAATTGCTCTATCCTTATCTTTCATTTATCAATGTCTATGCATGGCGATGAATCCAATAAGGCATTAACCTTATCAATCGATTTGTCAATATTAAAATCCAAACCAAAGTGAGTTAAATATGTTAGTAAAGGGCCATCACTAAGGTTTAAAAGAAATGTGTGATCAACTAATTCATCAATTAAATCCACATCTATAATTCCATTATCTGTACTATAAGGTTTTTTGGCAATGTTGAAGATATTTAGTTACATAGTCATATTGCCAAGTGATAACTGCAAGTTTTCAGTTCTACATTGAATGTGAGTATCGGCAGTTGCCAAAAATGGACGACTTAAGATAATAGGGATATGCTTCCTTGAATTCTGCACTGGTTAAGTGTCAATTACAATGAAATCAACAGGAAAATAAAACTTATCTATCTAGATAAGGGCATCCTCCACTATATCACGAGATATTTTCGTGGATCGATCTGCAAGCTATAACACCACTAAAGTTGGGTGTAATTCTCCTAGTCTATGTTTCATAAACACTGAGTAAGGCAATAGATTAACACTAGCACCTAAGTCCAACAAAGTATTTTCAATTGTATGGTTCCCTATACTACATGAGATAGTGGGGGAGCCTGAATCTTTGTATTTTAAAGAAATTTTATGTTGGAGTATAGAACTTATATTTTTTGTTAAAAATATCTTCTTTTGAACATAAATATTTCTCTTTTGGTACAAAGGTCTTTAAGAAACTTGGCATAAGATGGCACTTATTTTATAACATCAAGTAAAGGGATGTTGGCACTTACTTGTTTGAAGATTTCAAAAATCTCACCCGTAGATTTTCCTTCTTTGTTTTGACTAACCTCTGGGCAAATGGAGCTTTAGGAATATACTATCGTGAGTTGGTTTCTACTTTCTCCTCTGATGATGAGTCTTCAGTATTTACAGGTACAATTTGAGTTGTTTTGGTCACCGGTAGCTCTACTTTATTGTCAACTTCCTTTCCTTTTCTCAAGGTCATGATAGCTTTGACCTCTCTATGTTGCTGAGGTGAACTGGTACTTGCCTCATGCACTCCTTTAGGGTTTGACACTGGATGACTTGCGAATTTGCCTTTCTCAACAGTCATTGCTAAGGTTTGAATTGAAGAGGTAAGTTGGCCTACCATTTTCTCGAGGTTAGAAATTGATTGGGCCTGTGAGTTGAAGCCTGCTCTCATCTCATTTCATAGTCCATCAGTGGTGTGGTTTTGTTGATCGATCGTAAAGTGGATAAAATTCTTGAAATTCTTGAATGCATCCTTCCATGGTTTAGGTTGAGAATAATTTGAGTTTTAGTTATAAGGTCTAAATGGTGGTTGAGAGGCTTGTGGAACTTGAGGAATTGGTTGCATTGGTGGAGCTGGGGTTGTTGGTCCATTATGTTGGAATCCTTGAGACCATGAAAAATTAGGGCAGTCTCTCCATCTAGGGTTATATGTGTTGGAGTAAAGGTTATAGTTTGATGGCTTCCTCATTACATCTATGGCGTTGGCTTGATCTGGGTATGAGTCATGGTCATGTGGCTCTGTTGATTTAGTAGCTATTAACGATGCAATTTGTCGGGTAAGTCCTTCAACCATTTCTTTTACTTCTTTGATTCTCGAGCTTGACTCGCTAATTTGGACCTTATTTACTCCCTTAATTCTTTTATTGTTTTTGAATAATCGACTCCATTGTTGGGAATTATCCGCTTATCGCTGAAAGAAATCCCAAATTTCTGATGTACTTTTGGACATTTAATAATATATAATTTTTAAAAATAGGGGTGAGTATAAAACTCAGTGAAGGTCAGTGAGTGGATAATAATTTTAAAAAATAATTTTTATTTTTAAAATAATCATATCACTTTTAAATATACAATTTCATCAAATCATAAACGAGAAATATTAATAGATCACTTAGCATTCATAATCAAATCACTAACTTAAAAAACATATATAATTTCATGTGAAATAACCAGGGAAGAATATGCCATAATATCGTATAAATACTCAATATAAAATCATCATAAAATACTGCATAAAACCAAAGAAAATTCACAACATATGATATCATTATTGAATATTGAAAACTTTCACCAAATGAGTACCTAGGAAAATAATCTGAGCATATCCGGACCTCAACGAATGAGTAATCAAGAAATCATCATACCCTGGAGCTACACGGATAATCCGGGCCTCAGCGGGCGGACAATCAAGAAACTATCATAACCTGAAACTACACAGATAGACAGAGAAATAACATCTCATATATCATCACATTTAGACATATCTCATCATCGTACTATGCATGCATAAATAGTCCCCAAAGGACAAAAACGACTGAGTACACGATCCAAATCCTCTATGCGTACTCAGATGGGTCCAAAATTCATTTGCAACCATGCTTTATAATAATTAAAAATCATAATAATCCACAGAGAAAATAAGTTTTGCATATTCTACTCACCATGACGACGATCAAATCCAATATTGTCGACGTTTATGGGTTGGTTCTCGTTCGCGGGTCCCCTTAATTAAATAAATGGCATAATTATTACTAATTACATAAACTACAATTAATTATACTCAATAAAACTCAAACTCACATAATATAACTCCTGCATATTTAAAATTACTAAATTATCCTTATATCTAAAAATTACCAAAATACCTCGATATCGAAATTTGCTTAATTGCCCTAAAAAATATAATTTATTAATTTATCCTCAAAATTCTAAATTATCGAAATATCCTCAAATCCTTGAAATTACCAAAATGCCCTTGAATTTAAAAATTTTAAAATATCCTCAAAATTATAATTTACCGATTTAACCTCAAGATCATAAGTTACCAACTTATTCTCAATTTTATCAATTACTAAAACATCCATATATTAGAAATTATGAAATTACCCCTAGAGTGTAAAATTACTAAATTACCTCTGATCACTTAAATTACCGATTTACCCTCAAAATCTTAAATTACTTAACTGTCCTTGTCCATAATTACCAAATTACCCATAACTTTTAAAAATTATAGAATTAACCCTAAAATTCTCAAGCTTTACCGAATTGCCCCTCATCAGTCACTAGTGACTGGACTTCAGTTAATGGTGACGGAAAGCTCAAGTCTTATAGTCCCGGCCTCGATGAGTCCAACAATGCCGGTGGTGACCTCCCACGCTCGATGACGGCGGCGGATCGTGCTCCCTAAAGTCGCAGATTGCAAGTTATCGTTCACCGGAAATCTGAGCGTTTCAAGTGACAAGACTGGTCAAAAATGGAAGCTGGAGGTGAGAGAAGTAGAATCCAGTTGGTGGTGTGGCCAAACTCCGGCGGGATTGATGGCAGCAAGAACGGATCTTTTGGCCGAAATTTTTGAGCTTTACCGACGGTGTTCTGGTCGGTTTCCGACAGTGGAAATGGCAAGGATATTACCAACATCTCGAGGGCTTCAAATCGATATCAAGATTGTCTGGAACGGTGGCCGAAATTGAGAAATCCGACCGGGTCACGTTCGCATGTCGGATTCGAATCTAGGTCAACAAGTCAACTCCTCTATCTCTCCTTCTCTTTCTCTTTCTCTTTTTTTCTCCTCTCTCTCCTTCTCTCTCTCCCCTCTCTCGGCTCCTCTCTCTCTCTATTTAAAAATTTATTATTATTATTTTATTTTATTTTATTAATTTATTATTATTATTTTATACCGATTAAATCAATACTGGTTCCGTAATAATAATTTTCCAATTGATCGACTCTGAAATTGTGTTCGATTTTGTCTTAATTTTTCATTGCGATAAAATTTAAATTTTTAGACACACGATTTGTTTAATAATGCATCAAATTTTTCTCACGATGACATGTGACGAGTCCGAAATTGTAAAATCGATATTGAATAGAAAATAAATATGATCCACTTTAATAGAAAAATAAAAGTGTATATATTACAGATATATTAGGTTTATAAAGGATAATCAACACTTTCATTGACAAAATGCATTTTTGAGTGTATATGTCACGACTCGTCCCGAACCCTGGGACGAATCGTGACTGATCCTCGAAATTTGACTAATAACGATCTATAAATAATAATAATAATATTTCTCCTAAATTCCGATAGCCTTTTTCTATATTTTTAAAATTTCCAATCCTGCAATTAATAAGATAACACTCCCAAAATAATTTCCAAATACAACCAACTCCGTTAATCAATATCCCAATAAAATACTAATTATCATCCGAATTATTTTAATACCAAACACAGTAAGTTATTCTAAATTGTAATATTATAAAATCTGAAATATTCTACACAGAACTTCACAAATCCTAGGACAAACACGTGGCCAAATTACAAATAGCTATTGATCTTTGATGAAGTCAATATTGTACTATGCAAGTCTCCTGTAGGGGAAAAAATATAATAAAACGAAAAAAATGGGGGGTGAGTATAAAACTCAGTGAAGGTCAGTGAGTGAATAGTAGTGTTTCAAAAAATAACTTTATTCTTAAAATAATCGTATCACTTTTAAATACACAATTTTATCAAATTATAAACGAGAAATATTAATAAATCATTTCACATTTGTAAACAAATCACTAACTTCGAAAATATATATAATGTCATGTGAAATAACCAAGGAAGAATATGTCATAACATCGTATAATTACTCAATCTGATATCATCACAAAATATTGCGTAAAACCGAAGAAAATTCGCAACATATAATATCAATTTCGAATACTGAAAACTTTCACCAAACGAGTACCCGGGGAAATAATCTCATCCTATCTGGACCTCAACAGGCAGCAATCAGGAAACCATCATGCCCCGGAACTATCCAGATAGATGGGGAAATAACATCTCATATGTCGTCTCATCTCGACATATCTCATCATCATAATTATGCATGCATAGTCCCCAAAGGACAAAGCACCCAAGCACACGGCCCAAAGCCTCTATGTGTACTCCGACAGGCCCCAAAGGCCTATATCTCATATCATCACACCACAATGTACAGAGAAGGGTACTGTCTAATGACTTGAAAACAATCAAATATACACATGTATATAAACATCCGATAATATCCGAAATCACATTCTCTTTTATTCTCAACAACATTTAAAATCCATTTTCTTTTCTTTAACCTATTATTTATACATATATATTCAAAATCAGAAATAAAATCATTTATCATACTCAATTTCGATAATAAACAACATAGTGCCGATAAAATCCATTTTTCCACAAAATCATTAAATCAAGCATTTAAAGATTCATTTGCAATCATGCTCATCATAATTAAAAATTATGATAATCCACAAAGAAAATAGATTTTATATATTCCACTCACAGTGACGACGATCAAATCCGATATCATCGACGTCTGTGGGTTGGTTCTCGTTCGCGGGTCCCCCTAATCAAATAAATGGTATAATTATTACTAATCTCATAAAATACGATTAATTATACTTAATAAAACCCGAATTCTCATAATATAACTCCCGAATATTTAAAATTATTAAATTATCCTTATTTCTAAAATTATCAAATTATTCTTATCTCCAAAAATTACCAATGATCTCGATATCAAACTTTATTTAATTGCCCCCAATAATATATTTATTAACTTATCCTTAATATTCTCAATTTCTGAAATATCCTCGAATTCTTTAAAATTACCGAAATGCCTTGAATTCAAAATTATTAAAATATTCCAAAAATCATAATTTATCAATTTAACCTCAAAATCATAAATTACCAGCCTATCCTCAATTTAATCAATTACTAAAATATCCACATTTTAGAAATTATGGAATTATCTTAGAGGTATAAAATCATCAAATTACTCCCAATTACTTAAATTACCGATTTACCATCGAAATCTCAAATTACCTATCTAACCTTATCCATAATTATCAAATTACCCACAACTTTCAAAAATTACATAATTAACCCCAAAATTCTCAATCTTTACCGAATTGTCCCTCAGCGGTCAACGGTGACTGAACTTCAGTCAACAGTGACGGAAAGCTTAGATCTTGTAGTTCCGCCCTCGGTGAGTCCAACGGTACCGGCGGTGACCTTCCACGCGCAGTAACGGAGCCGGATCGAGCTTCCTAAGGCCGCAGGTTGCAAGTTGCCATTCACCGGCAATCCGGCCAATTCAGATGACGAGACCGGTCGGAAAAGGAAGCTGGAGTGAGAGTAATGGAACCCAGCCGGTGGCGTGGCCGAAACTTTTGAGCTTTACCGGCGGCATTTTGGTCGTTTTTCGGCAGTGAAAATGGCAAGGATACGACCAGCGTCTCAAGGGCTTCAAATTAATACTAAGATCGTCGACAACGGTGGCCGAAATTGAGAGATCCGGCCGGGTCAATTCATGGGTCGTGGGTCAGGTCGGGTCGGGTCGGGTCGGATCCGGGTCAACGCCTCTCTCTTTCTCTTTCTCCCTTTCTCTCTCTTTCTTTCTCTCTCTCCTTCTCTCTCTCTCTCTCGGCTTCTCTTACACAAATATTAAAAATAATATTATTATTTTATTAACCTAACTATTCGATATAATTATTATATTATACCGATTAAATAAAACCGGTTTCATAATAACAATTTTCTAACTAATTGACTCAGAATCGTACTCGATTTTATCCTGATTTTTCACCACGATAAAATATAAAATTTCTACACGCATAGTGTGTTTACTAATATATCGAATTTCCCCGCATTAACGTGTAACGAGTTTCGAACTTATAAAATCGATACCGAATGAAAATTATACGATCCACTCTAATGGAAAAAATAAAAGTATATATAGTACAGTATAGGCACTCCAAAAACAAAACTATGCAAGCATTATTAAAGCTCAAAGCGGATAAACTCTTGCCAAGTCTGAGTTGGATCATTACATTATGTTATCACAGCGACTTCGCGAGTTCTCTTAAACGATGATGAGGCAAACCTTAGCGAGAATGCTGAATCTCTAAAGGGAGTGTATGTAACACCCTAGACGAATCCTATATTAGCAAAGCTTCACGTCTTAATTGACACGACACTTTTGATATTTACAGGGGCTCTACAAATAAAACCGTGCAGGCCTTATTAAGGTTCAAAACAAACAATATCTTACCAAGTTTAGATTGGATCATGATATTATAGTATCAAAGTGACTCTGCATGTTCTCTTGAAAATATAGTAACAATATTTTCACAATTTAATTATTTATTTGCTCAAAATCATAATTATTTCTTTTTCTTTTCATTAAATTAAATTATTCAAATATATCTCATTCCTTGTGACTAAAATAAAAAGGAATTTTATTAATATTTTTTAATAGACGGTTTTCATGATTTATATTATATATTTACTTGTTGTATACTTGTCATTCTTTTATAAATATAAGTATTTTACTCAGAGTTTTTATATTGTGTTATATAAATGTGTGTGTGTGTGTTATTTTTACCCCCTACATGAAATTAAATTGACGCAAATATTTAAATTTTATAAATTAGTGTTAAAAAAAAAGACACCAGGATCCCCCGCTAGATTTAACTAAGATCAGAAGCGGGGCGGCTGCAATGATCATTTCCTACTTTCCATCCCCTCTTTCAGCATGATTAATCTCTGTTGTAGTGGTACTATAATTCCTAAGGACAGTTTGAAACAAATTCATTGTAATTGGAATGGTAAGAGGTTGTGCTCGACTACACTTTATTGACTTTTGTGCACACAAGTCTTCTCTGCCATGCCAATTCAACTTTGCATCTTCACCGTCCTTTTCAACAGAGTGCATTTTATCAAGAAACGATCAAACTCATCGCAACAATCGCCATTTACCATCAATAATATCTTAAAACAACTAAGAAATCAATTAAAAAAAGAAAAGAAAAGATAGAGGATTATACGTTATATTAGACGTACTAATAATTATATTCATTCCTAGGTGTCGTGAGCCTTGAGACTTGGAAGTGAGAAGAGAATCCGACAAATGCCTGCCTTCAAATTGCTCATGTTCTTTCTGTTTCTGTCTTTTGTAAGCAATTTTCTGGATTTTCTGGGTTTCACAACTGCAGCTGACCCAAATTACCTCGCTCATGTTTGCCCAAATAGTCCAACGTCAATCTTTTCCTCTCTTCTCTGCCCACTAACGCCAGCCGAAGCAATGGATTCTCCAGCGGTTTCTACAACGCCACAGCAGTTCAAGCCTCCGACTCTGGAAGATTTTATGGCCTTGTCCTCTGACATGGCTATCTCGGAAGCACAGCCGTGCCAAGACTCTGTTACTTTTGCTGCCAGGAATGTAACTCAGCGTTGCCCTGTTGAAAAACGAACCACTATCGTTCGACAAATGCCTTTTACGTTACCAGCGACATGTCTTTCCAACTTTCTCTGCGGAATTTACAGAATGCTACAGAACCGGAAAAGTTTAACGTGTTCCTGGGGAATTTGATGAACCAAGTTATAACACAGGCTGTCGATAATCCCAAAAGGTTTGAGATTAGAGAGGCAAATTACACAGCGTTTCAAACACTTTACGTTCTTGTACAGTGTACGCCGGACCCGTCAAGTAGGACTGCGGGGTATGTCTTCGAGGAGTTCTCGGACAGTTGCCAAAATGTTGCAGCGGAAGCCAAGGAGGTAGAGTTTTGTTTCCCAGTTGTAATCTCAGATATGAGTTCTACCCGTTTTACAAAGAATCAGCCATTGGCAAGCCAACATCTCCTTCGCCTCCTGCCTCTGTAACGAGACCTCAAGGTAAAGTTAAAATTGCATAAACGCACTGATGATATGATACTTCACGCATCGACAAATTTTTATTCGTACTTAGTGATCATAGAGATAGAGTTATAATTTGCTGTATAAAATTATTATATAGATGCAACACAAATTTATTAATTTAATGAAAATTTTAAATAATAAAAATAAATTGTATAAATTAAAATATAAACCTTATGAATTGAACTATCGCGCATCAACTATATAAAATAAATTTTTATAAAAATTTATAATTCTATCATTATTATTATTCTAGTGAAAATCTTTATTCTAGGTAAAATTTAATGGTATGGTTGAGACCCATCAATTAAATTAGAAAATGAATAAAAAAAGTAACATCTGAGTTGGCAGCCACGAAGAGATTGCTCTGAGAAAAATATTATGGAAACCTCAGAATATTGGCTTTTACTTTATTATTAATCCTTCCTGCAGTGTTTGTACAATTGTGTATCATCATTATATTGACTAGAATCGTTAGGTGTAATGGCCTTATCTCTCAAATAAATTTCTTTTTTAAACGAGTACAGTGATTGTCAACATGATTGATAATCTTGACCGTTTGATCTTTTAGGCTGTTAATCTAATTAAGAATTCTTTGAGGAAAAAGAAGAAAGAAAAATGGATGTTTATTTTGGGGGAAACACTTAAGTTACGGTTTTTCGTAATTTATAGTTTTTGTCTTTTTCTGTGATAAATTTCATTAAGTCTCCTATATTTTATATTATTTATATTTTATTTATAAATATTATAATTTTTTTATTTACATTTATTATAAAATTTCATTAAAACCCTTATATTTTTTTTATTTTATTTAAATATTTAAAGTATTTAACTAACCCTATAATTTTTAATTCTAAAAATATTGTTATTTAAATTAAAAGAATAAAAATTATTAAATAAATTATAATTATTATATTAAATTATTATTATTATAATGAAAAGGTATTATAATTAATTAATACATTAACAATAATTAATAATATTTTCATTTAAATTAATAATAAATAATTATTATTCATGATTAATTATTGATAAAAAGATTACTAAAATAAAAATAAATTATATAAATGAAGAATATTTTTATAAAAGATTAATTTAATTGAAGAGTATTTTTAAATTCTAAAAATACTCTTCATTTAAATTAAAATATAATAATTATTAAATATATTATAATTATAATTATTATATTAAATTATTATTACTCTAAAAAAATTTTATTATAATTAATTAATATATTAACGATAATTAATAATAATTTTTATTTAAATTAATTATAATTATTATTATTAATTAATTTTTTAAAAAAATTTAACTCATCTGTTTACTTATTTTTTAAATCTTTTTATTATGAAAATAGTAATTATTATGAGATGATATTATAAAGAAGATGAATGGTAATAATATTAAAAATTTTATTAATGGAGTAATAGAAAATGAGATGTTGTAATTTTTTAAGAGAGGATAGTGCTTTTTTAAGTACTAATTTAAATAATTTTTTTATTAATATAAGTGTGTTATTATAACTAACATGTCATAATAATAATTAATTTCTAAATAAAAATTTAATTCTTTTTTTACACTCTTTTAGTTATAATAACACACTAATGTTAATAAAAAATTTATTTAAATTAGTACTAAAAAAATACTATCCTCTCTTAAAAAATTACAACATCTCATTTTCTATTACTCTATCAATAAAAGTTTTAATATTATTACCATTCATCTTCTTTATAATATCATCTCATAATAATTACTATTTTCATAGTAAAAAGATTTAAAAAATAAGTAAAAAGATGAATTAAATTTTTTTCAAAAATTAATTATTATTATTATTATTATTGTTAATTATTATTATTAATTTAAATAAAAATTATTGTTAATTATTGTTAATAAATTAATTAATTACAATAAATTTTTTTGATAGTAATAATAATTTAATATAATAATTATCATTATAATATATTTAATAATTATTATATTTTAATTTAAATGAAGAGTATTCTTAAATTATTATTATTATAATAAAAAGTTATTATAATTAATTAATACATTAACAATAATTAATAATATTTTTATTTAAATTAATAAATAAATAATTATTATTCATAATTAATTTTTGATAAAAAGATTACTAAAATAAAAATAAATTATAAAAGTATAAATGAAGAATATTTTTATAAAAGATTAATTTAAATGAAGAGTATTTTTAGAATTAAAAATTATAGGGGTTAGTTAAATACTTTAAATATTTAAATAAAATAAAAAAATATAAGAGTTTTAATGAAATTTTATAATAGATGTAAATAAAAAATTATAATATTTATAAATAAAATATAAATAACATGAAATATAGGGGGCTCAATGAAATTTGCCACAGAAAAAACAAAACTGTAAGATACGAAAAACCGCAACTTAGGCTTTCCCTTATTTTGGTTGTTTAAACATTTACTTTGTTGTTTTACTGCTATGAATTTATACTTTTACCAAATGTTTGGGGAATAAAATAAACTCCTAAAAAAAAAATGAGTAGATCATTACGATCATGTGGTGATCCCTAAATAAATAACTAGAAGGTGATCTATGACCAGATCACCTCAACAAAGAAATGATCCATGAACAAATCACCTTGATCAGGTGGTAACTCTTAAGACCATGAGCAAATAGGTTTAAGAAAAGTAGAATTGAGAGTTATAACTAAAGTTTGATAATTATTTTGTAACAGGCGTATTAACTCATAATCATAATGGTGCATTTAATCCAATAATAACCACTCATTGAAAATGGTATAATAATTACGGGGCTTATAAATTCTAAAAATTCCAAAGCAATTGGGGGAACTTTGTCTCAATTTTGATTTTTTATATTCCATTTAATAAAGATTATTTATTCATAAAAAATAGAAATTACATATTTTCAGATGCTTATGTGTGGTTCAGGGCATTCTTCACGATTGGTAATCCATCTCACAATCAAATAAATTTAATACTCGTCCAAAAGTCTGATATTAAGTCGCTAATTGTTTGGATCATATTTCAATATCAACACCAAACGAAACGCATTACTATTCTTGCAGGAAAAAGTGGAGTCTCATCGTCAATAATTGTCGCCATTGTAGCTCCAATTGTTGTCGCTGCAGCGCTTTTTATTGCCGGCTTATGCTTTCTAAGAAGGAGGCAAAAAATGAAGTAAAATGCTGTATCGGAACAAAATGGTATATACAAAGAGCTATTTATTGACCAAGTCAAACAATCTTTTAACCAGATTGTGAATTCAGAGAGTAATTTATCCTTTGTTTGTGCAGATGATAATGATATTATAACTCTGGAATCCTTGCAATATGATTTCGAGACAATTGAAGTTGCCACAAACAAGTTCTCAACTGATAACAAGTTGGGTAAAGGTGGATTTGGTGAGGTTTACAAGGTATCTTATCATTTCTATGACATGTTCTGAAAGCTTTCAAAAATTGATGCAGACATTCAAAAGATTACACAAAAGAAATCTTCAGATGACAGTATTAATTTACTTTTACAAGGTGTGCTTACTAATGGACAAGAAATAACTGCAAAAAGGTATCAAAAAGCTCTCGTCAAGGTGTTGGGAAAATATGCTCTTTAAAAGCATATTAGTTTATTTAATTGTAATAAACTTTTTTTTTATTAATAAAATAATTGAGGTATTTTATTAAAATATCTTATTTGCATTAATTTTTTGATTAAAGTCCATTTAATCATATTATATGTATTTATGTAATCACTATGTGGATTCGCAGAAGATATAAATACAAGTTATCTTATGATTTAATAAATTGAGTTCGTAGTTGATAAATAAAGTTGGGTACTTTATTTAGGTATAAACTGTAATAAATTCATTGAATGATTTGTCTTAATCATGTATGAATTTATTGATGTAATATGACTACATTAAACAGGATCGCATATGAGATTTAATTAACTTTATAATAATTGTCAAACTTATTAAATCTCATAGGCATTGATTTTACTGTAATCTTAATCTTGAGTTTGTGATAATTTCATGACTGTGGTTGTCATTCCATTTGATTTACCAATGGGCACGACACATACTTGTAGTCAAGATTACCCGGTATCTTGGTGGGAGCAATTATAAGTATTGAAGTTATAGATTAACAATATAGAATTTGTACAACACATCTCTTGATAGGTTTTCGGTACTTGATCATAGAATTCTCTCGACTGAGTGGATCGACATATTTAATATGTTGAAAATGATCATTAGAGAAAACCAGTAAGTATCAAGGAATAAGATGTTATTAAATTGATTGGAAAGTTGAGATATCAATTTAATTAACGATGTGGTATGAAGGATTGTGTAGTAAAGAGATCAATGTGGCTTGGGACGAATTGTTATTCGAGCATACAATTATGGAGATCAGTTTCAATCTTATAGTGGAATAGAGTTGGAATTAATAATTAAGTTAGTTTGATTACAGGCTTAATTATTGTAGCCACTATTGCATGTTCCCAAATGATCCCCGAATTAGTTCATTTAATTGACTACACCACTATTGGACTCAAAAATAATAAAACTGGCATATTAGGTGATAAACCTAAATATAATATTTGTTAAGACCCTATGTGTTATATTTAAGTGTAAATGGGGCCTTGTGATATTTTACAAGGTGGGCCCCAAAGTTGTTACACTTTATATTTTGATTTATTATATAATAAGAATAACACAAATTACGGTTTTTAACTAGGATAATAGTATATATAAGTGTTCTTTCTTTTAAAGAAATGAGAGACGCCTTTTGAGAAAAACACTGGAAAAAAGAAGCCAAAGATTTTTGGGAGTGGTGAAACGAACGCCCACACGTTCAGTGTAGATCAAACTTGAGTCATAGCCTGGAAGATAGTTAAGTGGCGGATTTATTACCTGGTATCGTTCATCTTCTCAGATTATCAATGTATGATTTTTTTTTTATTACGAATTTCTTATATATTATATGAGATCAGTCCTAAAAATATTTTTATGAGAAAAATTATGATTTTTCAACAACACAAGGTGCAAAAGAATTTAAGAATGAAGTTATGTTGGCACCCAAGGTTCAACAAAGAAATCTGATTAGGCTTCTGGGATTTTGCATAGAGGGAGATGAAAAGATATTTGTCTACGAATTTGTGCCCAATAAAAGCCTTGACTATTTTCTTTACGGTCCATTTGCATAAACTTCAATAGATTTTTCGAATTTTCATTCGTCTTCTCAAGATGGAAATCATTGCGTTAGTTTGCATTTGAATTCAATTCCCTAATTACAATTTGGAAATTTTATTTTGATTTATGCTCAGACCCTGAGAAACAAGGCCAATTGGATTGGTCGAGATGTTACAAGATAATTGGAGGGATTGCTCGAGAAATTTCTTTATCTTCATGAAGACTCCCAACTCAAAATTATACATCATGATCTCAAAGTTAGCAACATTCTCTTAGATGTAGAGATGAACCCAAAAATTTCAGACTTTGGTCTGGCAAGGATATTTGGAGTTGGTCAAATTCTAGGAGTTACAAGCAGAATCGTTCGGACATTGTAAGTATTGACTAATGTTGCCCTTTCTACATATATACCATCTGTTTATGTAGTTTACAACTTATTTATCACATCCCTTCACAGAACAAGTTGGCCTCGACTTAGTTGATTAATTTCAAAACATTCACAGTTGTCTTTAATTATATTGACAAAGTTGCTGGCTTACAGTGGTTACATGCCCCCAGAATATGCTATGCACGGGCAATTCTCTGTGAAATCAGATGCATACAGTTTTGGTGACTTAGCTCTGGAGATTATAACTGGCAAGAAGAACAACAGCTTTTATCAAACAGATGGTGCTGGGGACGTTTTGAGCTATGTAAGTATAAATAAAATTATATATTTTTGCATTTTCCCCTTTCTTAATCAGTGTTTATATGTATCATATCACACACAACTAAACAAGAAATAAAGTGGCACTAAAGAGAGTAAAGAATGAGAAAGCTTTTTTTTTTTTTATTATTATGACTTGATATACGATTTACAGGCTTAGGAGCATTGGAGGGATTGAACACCCCCGCAGTTGTTGGATTCAAATCGTACAGATTCATACTCAAGATATGAAGTTATAAGATGCGGGCTTATTATGCGTCCGGGAGGATCCAGCTGACAGGCCTTCAATGTCGACAATAGTTCCCGCGCTAAACAGTTACTCTGTCACACTTCCAGTGCCCCAACAACCTGCATTGTTCATTAGTAGCCGAACGGAGAGTAGCGTTCCGGAAAAAGAATTTCAGTGCTCTGATAAATCTACCAGCAAGTCGATGCCATGGTCTGTTGATGAAGCATCAATTACTGAAGTATATCCTCTTTAACTAGTAGTAATAACGTATCTATCTGCCGACACAGGCATTTGTTAGTGAATGATGGCACTTGCAACAAAACTTATCCTTGAGAATTACAAATTATGAAATGTATGATTGATCAGCTTGAAACCACGATGCTTCTTCTTTATGTTATTATATGGTCTAATTCTAGAATGGGCACGGCTGGTACGGTACGTAGAGTGTATGGTTTGTAGTCAAGGAAAAATAAATAAATAAATAAATAGCTTACTAACAGATTTGAATCAAACGTTGGGGTATGGTTTGTGTTTCGGTGTGTTTGCTTCGTCGAGATTTTGAGTTGAGGAGGACCAAGATCATGTGCTGTACACGTTCTCTTTTACACAAATAATTTGGTGTTGGCCTGGTAGTACTAGTGCCCTCGGTTTCAGCATTTAGAGCTAAACTTGGTCTCCCTTCCTTTCTTTAAAGCTCACGGTTCTGTCGAGGCCAATTCTGGCGGCATGACGACTTTGATTAGAGCTGGGAAAATGGATCATGGGGTCCGGGGGCGGACCAGCATATGACCGGTGGAGGGAAGCTCTACTGGAAAAGATAAATAAATTCTAAAAACTAAGGAAAAAAATTACTTTGAATTTTAATTAACCTCCTTAAATCTATAATTTCATAAACACATAAAAGTTAAAGTTTAACTTGAAAAATTATAAAAGTCCACTCTTCAATTAGAAAGGAAAAAAAAAACACAATAAAACCCCGATAATTTGTAGAGATGATTTTACTATTATTGAATTCAGCTTCAATCAAATAAAAAAATCTCTATTAACTTCTAAACCTTAAAATTTCAGTTTTTACATTTGTTAATATGCAATTTATTCTCCAGTAATGTTTTTTTTTTATTTCATCACTGACTCGCTCATGTTAATGTGGTTCCAACTTCATATTGTATTAATTTTTGACTAATCGAGCACGATCCATTTAATAATCAAGTAATCATGTCACCCAATAGGATATAATCCAATAATCTACTTAATACTTATATATTTAAGATGATTTACATCAAATATCACATAATTTTTTATACAATTCTAAGATACAAATGTCCTCACACAAATTTTGGTGTGGATATCCACTTTCATGGTTTTGTAGAATATTTTATGATGTTGTCAAACTTTTTAGAAGAACACCCAAGTGCCTATCCGCATGAAATATATTGTGAACATATTCATCTAAGAAGTTATGTGAGTGTGTGTGTAAATAATATAATACATTAATATTTAAAAAACCAATAGTAATAGAATCACAAATAATTTTGTACAAATTAATATGATATGAAAAAATTGACTAAAAAATTATAACAATTATTTTTTTAGTTATTTGGACCTGTTATGATTTGTAACCAATCTCATAAATGACTACTAAAATATTACACATTTACATGCTCATCCTTAAAAAGTTAAAATCAAATTGAGAGAATTTTATTTTAATTAGTGCCAACATAAGTTTTTATCTACTAGTTGAAATCTTTTTTCAATTAGCATCAATGCAGATTTTTATGAAGGTAATAACATTAAGCTTAGGTTCTTTTAATTTTATCAAGCATAACTAAAAATGTATTCTTACAATTTTTGTAAATAGTCAAAATGGTCATATTTTAATGGGTCCTGTTATGCGGTTCTAGTAGTTTACTCAGTATGGTTATCTTTTTTATAATCATATTATTAAGAAATTGAACCCTAACTCCACATAGAAGAAAAAAAGTCATTGTGTTGCTAATGCGGACTATATGGTTGTATATTTATTAGCCTAGAGATATGTTAGATATGTGAGTAATAATTTATCGATTTGAAACTCCCAATGTCAGATTAAAAAAGGGCCTCTGAGATGTCCGTTGAAGTCCTACCAAATTCTTCAATTTTGAACCTTTAAATTTCGTTATGGAGTATTTCTAACATTTTTTAAAACTTTTTCGCTGAGCACTGTAATAATCTTATCATAAAGGCAAAAAATATATTAGGGAAAACATTATTATACTCGTCACTCATTATAGTTTTCTTCAATTGGAAAGAATATGCGTAAGAATTTTGTATACTATGTGCCGTTACATAATTCAATTAGATAGGATTCGTAGATGTGAAGAGTTGGATTAGGTTCTTTCTAGCAATGACGGCTATGATAAAACAGCACATAATACTTGACGGCAGAAAATTTTGCAGCACATAACCACTTTATTAAGAACTAGTCGTTGTTATTTAATTAAGACTCTAATCCCTACTCAATGGCTTAATGATAAAACCTCCCTTCGGACTCGTTTAGGTAGCATTCAAATCTGCCGGTCTGAATTATGTGGTTGATTTACTGTCAAATATTTGAAAATATAACAAATAATGCACTTGAACTACGCTTCCACAATGATAACTTTAGATTCCTGTTTGATAAAAGATTAAAAAATAAAATAAAATAAAATTCAGGTAATGTTTAACGTACTATAAAAATGATTGGTCGCATACAAGTTACAGTGGCACATACTACGTAAAATTATAAACATGGTAACCGCCAGCTATATAAATAGAAGGCAGCCAAAAATAAAACTTACAAAAAATAAGTAGTTCTAAATATTTCAGTTTTTGGGCCTCTAAGGGCCCAGCCCTAAAGATATTTGCGCACCTGCTTAAAACATAATGAAAAACAGTAAAGAATCAAAACGAACATTCACTATTCTGGAAGTTGGAGTCCGTCAATGAAATTTTTAGATATTATAATAACACAAAAATAGATTGCCATGACTCAGTATCTAAATACAATGTGTTGATGTAAGCAAATGAAGAAAATGCATTGAGCTGACAAGTTTCCTCAGTTTTTGCAAAGTCACGGATGAACAATTGAAGACTTGGCCAGCCTTCGTCGATCTGCTCCGAGCAGAGAAAAGAAGACCGGTTCAATAAATACTCATCTACAAATAGAGTTGCTAACCTCGCAACATTTCTCACCTCGCACTAAACCAATAATAATAAGTTCAGAGATTAAACAGAGGGAGATTCCAAAGCTAGCTAGCTCATTAAACACAATGGGAAGTGTTCAATTTTTAACAGGCTTTGCTCTCTTGATTTTGGCTACTTCATTGGCCTCTGCCTTTGACCCTAGTCCTCTTCAGGATATCTGTGTAGCCATTGACGAGCCCAAGAACGCAGGTATACTGGTACACTTTAATTTTCTCTGTCTTAAAAAATCTTTTAAACTTAAGTATGTACGCGTTGATCTCAAATTCACATTATTAATTAATATTCTTAATTCTTGAATGCAGTTTTTGTCAACGGGAAGTTCTGCAAGGACCCCAAGCTTGCCAGGGCAGGAGATTTCTTCTTATCAGGGCTAGACAAGCCTGGAAACACAGCAAACCGACTTGGTTTCGGTGTGAAAAACGCAAATGTTGAGCAGATTCCGGGACTCAACACTCTCGGAATATCAGCAGTCCGTATAGACTATGCACCCTATGGCCAAAACCCTCCTCACACTCACCCACGTGCCACTGAAATCCTGACGGTCTTGGAAGGAACACTTTATGTTGGTTTTGTGACATCAAACCAGCTAAACAACACACTCATTGCAAAAGTTCTGAAAAAGGGAGATGTTTTTGTGTTTCCAATTGGTTTGATCCACTTCCAGTTCAACATTGGAAAAACAAACGCAGTTGCCATTGCTGCTCTAAGCAGCCAGAATCCGGGTGTCATTACCATTGCAAACTCGGTCTTCGGAGCCAATCCTCCAATCAATCCTGATTTTCTTGCAAAGGCATTCCAGTTGGACGTAGATGTGGTGAAAGATCTTGAGGCTAAGTTCTAAATGTTTAGCATATTTAAACAATCATGCCACTTCTGTATGTTTCTTGTTCTAATCATTGTCATTAACAGTTAGTTTTGATGTAATAAAGTGATTTGCACATGTGTACCTCTCTCGAGTCTGCTTTGTTTGATTTTCCTAATTATCCGTTGATTAAATAGTATATTTCTTGTTCTATGCGACGGATGATCTCTACTCTGATCTCGGATTTTTTTCCCCCAGGAGCCCACAAATAGTTTGCTCTTGGCTGTTTTCAAATTATATATGGACTAATCTGAAGGATTCTCAAAAGATCTCACTAAAGATGTATTCGCATAAAGTTCGGGGTTTTACCAAAAGACAAGATATTTAATAAGCCAAATCTGCACTGGCTAACCTGTTGCACATACCTGACAGTCGTTCCTAATGTTTCTAATGTTTTTGAGCATAATGAAACATCTGACTGACATGACAGGCCAATATGAAGATCACACATGAAAATTACTACACGAACCATACAGAATTGCCATTGCTTTCGGACTGAAGCTAAAAAAGTTGTGCATCTGAACCTGCTCATGTCTTATCACTCTACAAAATCTAACTTGGCAATTTGGCTGGGAAGCTAAGACCTACGCAGACCAAAACGTCTATGGACATAAAGACAGTGATTGGTGAACATACAGACTGATAGAAAGATTCATGTCTGACCACTAGAAGATGTGTTCGCTCTTGCAAACTCTTAATTATTGGTTACCAGAGACTCAGATTGAGGGCGTAATTAAGGATTCAACGAGCTGAGATGCATTCAAGAGCATGTCATCCTTGCACATCCTAGAAATCACAGTTCTCCATGTATCAAAATCAATAACGTTCCCTTTAATCAGGGTATTCAAAACTGTCCACGGGACCTCCACATTCCCTATCTCACACAGCTGACCAACAAATAAATTTATACGAGCAGAACGAGGTACAAAACCCTTAAAAATCATCTCATCCAAAATTAAAGCAGCTTCCCTGAACTGCATCCCATCGCATAGGCCATCAAAAAGTATCCCATAGGAAACAACATCTGGATTGCAGCCCCGTCTAGGCATATCCTCAAATAAATCTTTTGCTTCACTGCATTTTCCAACCTTACACAGCCCTCCAAGTATCACATTATAACTAATAGGATTTGCCTTACACCATTTATGCCCCATGTCATCCAAAATTGTAAATGCTGCTTCAAAATCCTTCTCTTTCCAAAACCCACTGATCAATGCATTATATGTTACAGAATTCGGTTTACACCCACGCTCCTTCATTTCCTTTAAAATCCCAGGAACTTCATTCTTCCTTCCGGCCTTAAAAAGTGCAATGATCAATGAAGAATATATACCCGCATCCATTTCAATCTTATTTGTCACCATCTCTTCTTTAAACCCAAGCGCCAAACTCAACTCACCAATCGCACAAAGCCCTTTTATCAATGACGCAAAGACTTGTACATCAGGCTTCACATTATACACTCTCATCATATCCTCCTTCAACTTTAATGCCTCATCGACCCTCAACTCTAAACAAAGACCATAAATTAACGTCCCAAATGTCACCACTGTTGGCTGCAGTCTTCTTTGAAGCATTTCATCAAACATCTTCCACGCCTCCTCTAATCTCCGAGTTACAACGCAACCGTGTATCGATATATTATAACTACAAGCATCTGGGCTAACATATTTCTCCATAATTTGAAACAACTCCTTCATTCTCTCAAGCTTTCTGCACGTTAACATTGCATTCAACAACGTGTTGAATATAATTTTTGTTTTCAAAAAATTTATACACACATAGTCTTGATTTTCTTATGCACACATAATCTTGATTTTCTTAAATATAAAAGTGTAATAATTTTTCTTAAATATTGACAGTGTAATCAAGATTATTAGGTGATTCATTTATTCATAAATAATTGGTAAGTAGTAAAACCATTATGGCATATAGATATGACAAGAATCAAGATCATCATATTTACCAAGTATTTTAGGTCCTCTTTTGAGCATTATCATATATATGAATATAAGTATTAAAGAGAACAAGCAATTAAGTGATTAAAACTTAATTGAAACGTTTAACGTATCATTCAATCAAATAAATCATAGGGTCATTGTTAATTTTAATTTTTATCCAATAAACTTAGGGATTCCAATGTTTCAATTAACTTGATTACTAATACCATGTGTTATTTATTTATTAAGTGATAGATTTCATAACCTATAAAATTCCTTAATTATTATCTAATGATGAAAACCACCTCAATTAAAATTTAAATTGGAACTTAGATGTCAGGATGCCTAACATTGCTCAAAGATTAATGCTACTCTTGCACTTGGTTAAAAATAAAATATTGTTATTCAGGTAAATATTGAATAATGTTACACTTAATGATGGTCTTAATCACTAAAGTCCCTACAAGTTGAATTCATAAATGAAAATGGATGTTTTACAAGCGGCTCAATCCCAGAAAAATCGTGAAGTTATGATGATGATGATGATGATGATGATGATTTTTCTTTTTCCCTTGGTAGATGGATGAGATTCGAATTCAAAAACCTGAATACCGGTTTGTAGAACTTCAAATAGAAAGAATTAGTGTTAGTAGGAAAAATATTCTGCATTAGTTGAGAATAGTTGCAAAACGTTTAAATTAGTTTTTAAATATGAATTAGCTCAATAATAGATATAAAAAATGAAGGGAATAGTTACAAAACTCTTAAGTTAGCTTTTAAATATGAATTAGCTCAATAATAAGAAAAAAAAGGAATAAAAAATTGGGAACACAACCAATAGAGTAATGACATGGGTATATAGTATGATCAATTAATTTGTCTATTAATTATTTTTTCAAAAACATTAGTAAGTAATTAATGTTTGCTTTGGCCGAGTGGTTTTAAAGAGTTTAAGTTTTGGTATACTTACGCACCTTTTTTTTGGGGGGGGGGGGGGGTTCGTTTGGGGGGCCCGCGGGGGGAGGGGATGTTTGAACAAGAGGTTCGTACTTAAATTTTTTTTTTTTTCCCCCCACGTTGATGCGTATTTCCTCGTGGAGGTAATAATAACGAGTCACACATAACTTGTAATGATCCCAATGCGAGCGAAGACTAATTAGTAATTTCCAAGAACCTGGAACTCGTTACCTTTAAAGACTTAATTCGCTATATAAAGTATTTGTCGCAATTGTGCATGTATCAACTTGATTTCTTGCACTATTTTTTCGTATTGATATTTGTGAAAGCTAAAAGCTAACGCCGGGTAATGGCAGAACCTGTCACGATAACGGCAACGGCGGTGGGAAATCTAGTAGCAGGCGCTATTCTAGGTGTTGCGTTTCAAGAGATGACGGTGGCGATTAAAGAATCAAAGTCAAGGTGGATCAACTTCAGAGACGCCCTAAATAGCCTTGAAAACACCATCAGCTTGTTAAGTCCTTTGATCAGAGAAATGGACAGGTTAAATCAAGAGCTGGAGGACTCTAATAAAAGAGAAGAGATCGTTCGATTGTTTCTTCAACAGCTGAAGAAAGGGGAAGGTCTGGTTTCGAAGTTCTCGAGCATCCGTCGCTGGAACTTGTACAAGAAGAGAAAATACAAAAAAAGGCTTCGGAATATGGATTCTTCTCTTCGTGAGCTTTCTGCAGTGCTCCAGGTTGGACAAGCGCTTGATACCCAGCGCCTTCAACGTGTAATACAAGATATGTACCACTAATTAATCAAGGGCGCCGGGCGCGATTGCTTCTGTTATGCCCAGCCGATGGGTTGCCGCAGCCTAGCTGTTGGGGCTTGTGAGTGCTATTATGACACTGTGGGTGTTAGATAAAAAAATAATTAATTAATACTATAACCCTGCAAGGTATGATAGTTCATTATTTTTTTGGCTTTTTATCAGCCTTTAGTCGGTTTATATGTGGTTTTTCTTTTTTGTTTTTTTTAGTTCTTTCACCTTTTTTCTTTTTTTAATTTCATCTATGTTTCTAAACAAAAATGTATAAACTAACTAGCAATCATCTTTTCTAATCATCTATGAACTTTCCTTTGACAGATACAGCTTTTATTCCATTTAGAAGCCACGTTACCTCACTACCAAATAGCTATAAATTAAATCTCAGATGTCCATGCATTTAATTAGTCAAATTCTCTATAGATTATGCTATGACTATGAAAAATGTCGTGAAAAAGAGAGTTTAGGGTTTATGGTTGATTCCATATCAATATAGATTTTTAAATTTATTTTTTAAAAATTTAAACATATGCATTACAGATGTTAATGGGGTGGGTTGGCTATGGGGCGGCCTCCTCCATTTCTCATCCCATTAAAAATTTTGCCTTCAATTCTAACTTCACCCCCTAACATATTTAGTGAGATGGGGATGAAAAATCCCCAGGTAGAAAATGATTTTCTCATTCCCACCCTATTCTCCATTTATAAATAATTGTATAGTACTCCCAAAATAATTTATAAAAATAACCAACTCCGTCAATCAATATCCCAATAAATATCAAATATCATCCAAAATATTTTAGTACCAAACATAGTAAGTTATTCTTAATTATAATATTATATAATCCCAAATATTCCCATATAAAACTCTACAACTCATAGGATAAATACGTGGCCAAAATACAAATAGTTATCGTTGTTGAGTCAACTGTTGTACTTGCAAATCTCCTGTGGTGAGAAAAATATAATCAAAATAGAGATGAGTATAAAATTCAGTGAAGGTCAGTGAGCGGATATTAGTTTTCGAAAATAAATTTATTTTTAAAATAATCGTATCACTTTTAATTATACAATTTCATCAAACCATTAAACGAGAAATATTAATAAATCACTTAACATTTATAATCAAATCACTAACTTCGAAAATATATATGAAGTCATGTGAAATAACCAAGGAAGAATATGTCATAACATCATATAAATACTCAATCTGAAATCATTACAAAGTACTACGTAAAACTAAAGAAAATTCACAACGTATGATATCTTTACTGAATATTAAAAACTTTCACCAAACGAGTACCTGGGGAAATAATTTCATCATATCCAAACCTCAACAAACGAGTAATCAAGAAATCATCATGCCTCGGAGCTACAAGGATATTCCGGACTTCAACGAACGGGCAATTAAGAAACCATCATACCCTGGAGCTACACAGATAGACGGAAAAATAACATCTCATATGTCATTACATCTCGACATATCTCATCATCATACTATGATGCATAAATAGTCTCCAAAGGATAAAAACGATCAAGTACACGACCCAAAACCTCTGTGTGTACTTAGACGGTCCCCAAAGGCTTGTATCTCATATATCACATATCATCTCATATAATCTCATTACAGTGTATGGGGAAGGGTATTGTCTAATGACTTTGCAAATTATCGAAAATATATATGTACATAAACATTCGATAATATCCGAAATCATATTTCCTTTTATTTTCAATAACCTTTAAAAATCCATTTTCTTATCTTTAAAAATATAATTATTACGTGCATATTCAAAATTAGAAACAAAATCATTTATCATACACAATTCTGATAATAAACATTATTATACAGATAAAACTCATTTTTCATAAAATCATTAAATCAAGCATTTAAAAATTCATCTGCAATCGTACTTTATCATAATTAAAAATCATAATAATCCACAGAGAAAAATAAGTTTTATATATTCTACTCATAGTGATGACGATCAGATCCAGTATCATCGATATCCGTGGGTTGGTTTCTCATTTGCAAGTTCCCTTAATCAAATAAACGACATAATTATTATCGATAACATATAGTACAACTAATTGTACTCAATAAACTTGAACCTACATAATATAACTCCCGAATATTTAAAATTACTAAATTATCCTTACGTATAAAAATTACTAAAATACCCTCAATATCAAAATTTACTTAATTGCCCCCAAAAATATAATTTATTAATTTATCCTCAAAATCTTAAATTTACTGAAATATCCTTAAATTCTTTGAAATGACCAAAATGCCCTTAAATTCAAAATTACCAAAATATCTCAAACATCATAATTTACTAATTTAACCTCAAGATCATTGATTACCAACTTATCCTCAATTTTATCAATTACTAAAATACTCACATATTAAAAATTATGAAATTACCCCTGAAGTGTAAAATTATCAAATTACCTCTGATCACTTAAATTACTGATTTATCCTCAAAATCTCAAATTACCTAATTGTCCTTGTCCATAATTACCAAATTACTTATAACTTTTAGAAATTATAAAATTAACCACTAAATTTTATAAATTTATCAAATTACTCTGCTGGTTAACGGTAACCAAACTTCAGTCAATAGTGACGGGAAGCTTAGGTCTTGTAGTTCCAGCCTTGGTGAGTCCAACTGTGCTAATGGTGTCCTCCCACGCATGGTAACAACAGCGAATCGAGCTCCTTAAAGTCGTAGGTTACAAGTTGCCGTTCACCGGCAATTTGGCAATTTCAGGTGACGAGATCAGTCGAAAATGAAAACTGGAAGTGAGAACAGTGGAATCCAGCCAGTGCCGTGGCCAAACTCCAGTGGAATTGAAGCATATCCTTCAATGTCTGAATAGTACGCTCTAATTAACCATCAGTCTGTGGATGAAAAACAATATTAAAATTCAATTGAGTTCCCAAAGCCTTCTGTAAACTGGTTTAGAACTTAGAAGTGAATCAAGAATCTCTATTTGAAATAATCAACACAGGCACTCTATAACGTCGAACTATCTTAGCTATAAAAATACCCCCTAACTTATCTATTGAATAAGTGGTCTTACATGGTAAAAGTGTGCCGATTTTGTGAGTTGGTCAACAATTACATAAATACTATCATGTCCTCTCTAAGTACGAGATAGTCTCACTAAAAAATCCATAGATGAAGCATAAAGCCCTTGATGTGATTGGACTTATAAAAATATCTACATATTTTACACACGTGTGAAAACAATAAAGTAATTATTATCCATGAAGTGTTTGTGTTTATTATAGCTACTGACGTCGTAATGATTATAATTCGTAAACTATTGGTGAATATAGACAAAGTCATGATTGGCCTTTATGAATGACAATAATTTTGGTAGAATTGACTTCTTTAACTAAACATGAAGTTTATGGACCTGTAGTCCAGACACCTAAAGATGTCAAGTCCGTTATATATAAGTGAATATTTTTCAGAAAACATAATGAGCACAATGAATCACCAAATACTGATTGCATAAGATTTATTGAACAGGGTTTCCTATAGTGAACTGGTATTGATTAATAAAGTATATATTGCCCAGTGATAGATAATATGACGTTTTTTATTTTAAACAATTTTTAAGAGGCTTAGAAAAGACTTAACACGCATCACATCTACATGGCTCACTTGGTCATAATATTTTACCTGAAAATCCCTTAAAGATTTACTATGCCTGAAAGTATATAAATCAAAGGATCGTAGTTTTTTTTCAATTAAACTACGATGATCCTTGTATGAATTAAATTAATCTGACACATGTGGTATAATTATGTAAGTAAAAATTTAGAAGGATATAAAATTGATTCTATCTACCCATGTATATCAATTACAAAATCTGAATCAAGATTTGTAATTATGGTATCTTATGTTGATGACATGAGATTAATTAGGACTCCTGAAGAGTTACAAAATGACTAAACATTTCAAAGAGAAAATTTGAAATGAAACATTTTCTTCAAAATGAAATATGATTTCGACTTAAAGATCGAGCATAAAATAAATAGATTCATTATCCATCAATCAACTTATATTGAAAAAAGTATGGATAATGCTCAAGTACATCATAGAAGAGATAAAGAAGGTAAAGGAAATTAAAATTACAGGTGAAGACTCAAGTCTAATATTTTTTGCTTTTTATCTCCATCATTTTTCTTATCTTTATTATCAGACTTCTCTCCATCATCATCTTTTTCTCCTCATTTAGCCTGGTTTGAGAATTGATTGAGTGACCTTCAGGCTTATATGCCTGTAATAAATCAATCAATTCGTTGGCACTACTAGCATGGATAAAGATTCTTCGTGCTGAAAAAGGGAGAAAACCCTGCACTACAGCGCATCCAAGAAAAACAACAACATGCTATAGAAATTATTTACATTTAGCAAACCAATAGGTTTCTAATACCTGTTTTGTTGCAACTAAGAAGCAATAGTAAATATTTCTTCTAGAGTTTTAAATCCACCAGGTAAAGTAATAAAAGTATCAACATTGTTGCTCAAATTTAAAAGTCGTTCATGTGTGTTAGAAGCAATACCATGTCTAGTTTTTGGAATAATTCTATTACACAACCCATAAACCCAATATCACCGCTACTAATTGTTAAGTGTATCTTCTGCTTACTCAATGTCTTTCCCAGATCCTTTGCAGCATTCACAAAGTTTGAAATATTTCTACAACTATTCTCATAAAATACACAAATATTTTTGAGCTACTGTGCTTTAGACTCAGCCATTATTTTTATGGAAGCCTTAAATTTTTTTTTAAGCTGCAATCTCTAAAAGATTTATCCTAATGAACTACACCACCTACTTCTTATATGCACAATTGTCTGTTATGTTATTACATCCCAATGTTTTAGTAAGGATAACTTCTTGATTCGTGATATCTATAAAAAAAATATTATCTGTAAAAGTAGATCTTCTTATCAGGATATCTTTGACAAACTACATGGTGATTAGCCATTTACAGGCATGATTCAAATCATATCTTGATTTTTACTTTGGCACTAATCATTTTTTTCTTTTTTGCCTAGGTAAGATTCTTTGAGCAGATAATTTTGATGTGATTGTATATTATGATGTATCTTCCATAATTAAAGGAGAAAAGAGATGAAAAGGTAAGAAAATTAATTTCAAGCAGATACGTTCCCACTGATAAGATTTGTCGTATCAAGACTTGGGAATGTTATGAATAGTAAATTCACCATTATACCTATTTGTAAAACTAATATAGTGCCCTCGTGTTAACTATATATATATACTATTCAGAAAATTAAGAAGAAAATTGATTAGAAGCTTGAAGTATCTCGCGGTTATTTCCTGTTACATTTTGCTTTCTTCTTTTGTTATGGTTTGTTCCATTCATATATGCATATAATTAATAAATAATTTTTTAAAACGTTATCAGCACGATTAAGCTCTTATATAGCCATATAATATATCAAAATAAACCTCTTGGCAAGTTGAGCAATTATTATAGAAATCGTCTTGATCGAAGCTCAAATATGTCTAGAAATGACACTAGAAATTCCAATTACAAAGTTAAGGACTGGATCAAAATGGGTTGTAAGCAGGGAAGATAAACCCGAACATGGACCTAGTCACCATCCGCAAATTTGGCCGCCTCGCCGGCCATAGAAGGCATCATTAGAATGAAAGAAAAATTATCCTTATCTGTATATCTCATCATGTAAAAATATATTCTAATTTGACAAACCACGATTTAGCCTCCGATAGATTTTTAAAACAATTAAAAGTCTTAGCCACCTCCACTCTTCACACATTCAATAGTAATTGCATGACTAGCATGTGTCTAAGTTTGATTATGTACTACTGTAATCACATTTTAAGCTAGTCTATCAATTGACTGCTTAATATTCAAAACACTCGTTGGCAGCTGTAGTGCAACCCCATGCATTAAAGACCTAACTGTTCTCTTATTCGTTGATTCATTTTTTCTCTCGCAGGTATAATGCCTACAGTCAACTCAGCTTTTATGAACCTAAAAGAATGACGACCACGACCACATCTACTGCTATAATAGAATATGATAAAATCCTACAAAATGTTAATTTCAACTTTAATAACTGTACAACTTATTCTAATTAAAACAGCAAAGTCTACAAAATCTAAAACCATGCTCTGATACCAACTCTGTCACGTTTTTTGCGGAATCCTGGGACGAGTCTCACTAATCCTCGAAATTCAACTAACAACATTCTATAAATAATAATAATAATATTTCTACAGAAATTTCAGCAGAGTTTTCCTATGGTTTTGACATTTTCATTCCTGCAATTAATAGAATAGCACTCCCAAAATAATTTCCAAATACAACCAACTCCATCAATCAACATCCCAATAAATATCAAATATCATCCGAAATATTTTAGTACCAAACACAGTAAATTATTCTTAATTATAATATTGTACAATTCAAAATATTTTCACACAAAACTCTACAACCCCTAGAACAAATACGTGGCTAAAATATAAATAGCTATCGTTGCTGAGTCAATTATTATACCTATAAATCTCCTGTGGGAGAAAAAATATAATAAAAACGGGGGTGAGTATAAAACTCAGTGAAGGTCAGTGAGTGAATAGTAGTTTTTAAAAATAATTTTATTTTTAAAATAATCGTATCACTTTTAATTATATAATTTCATCAAACCATTAAATGAGAAAAATTAATAAATCACTTAAAATTTACAATTAAATCACTAACTAAAAAAACATATATGAAGTCATGTGAAATAACCAGGGAAGAATATATCATAATATCATTTAAATACTCAATCGGAAATCATCACAAAATACTGCGTAAAACCAAAGAAAATTCACAACATATGATATCTTTACTGAATATTGAAAATTTTCACCAAACGAGTACTTGGGAAAATAATTTCATCATAGCCGAACCTCAACAGATGAGTAATCAAGAAACTATCATACCTTGGAGCTAAAAGGATAATCTGGAGTTCAACGGATAGGCAATCAAGAAACTATCATACCCCAGAGCTACACAGATAGACGGGGAAATAACATCTCATATGTCATTACATCTTGACATATCTCATCATCATACTATGCATGCATAAATAGTCCCCAAAGGACAAAAACGACCAAATACATGGTCCAAAGCCTCTGTGTGTATTCATACGGACCCTAAAGGCCTATGTCTCATATATCACATATTATCTCATATCATCTCATTATAGTGTATAGGGAAGGGTACTATCTAATAACTTTGTAAATAATCGAATATATATATATATACATACATAAACATCCGATAATATCTGAAATCATATTTTCTTTTATTTTCAACAACCTTTAAAAATCTATTATCTTATCTTTAAAAATATAATTATTATGCGTATATTCAAAATCAGAAATAAAATCATTTATCATACACAATTCTGATAATGAACACCATTATGCAGATAAAATCTATTTTTCATAAAATCATTAAATCAGGCATTTAAAAATTCATTCGCAATCGTGCTTTATCATAACTAAAAATTATAATAATCCACAGAGAAAAATAGGTTTTATATATTCCAGACACAGTAACGACGATTAAATCCGATATTGTCGATGTCCGTGGGTTAGTTTCTCATTCGTGGGTCCCCCTAATTAAATAAACAACATAATTATTACTGATAACATATAGTACAACTAATTGTACTCAATAAAACTCGAACTCACATAATATAACTCATGAAAATTTAAAATTACTAAATTATCCTTATGTACAAAAATTATTAAAATGCATATATTACAGTATAGATAAATGATTTCATTAAATTAAAAATTAGAGACCAAATAAAATCATTACCATATTATAAAATACATATATTATTTTTAAAAAAATCTAAAAAGTTGAAGCAAAATCTTAAAATGATATCAAAACTAAAAAAAGGTTTGAACAGAATAGCATATTAAAAGAGAAAAGAAAACATAACAATATTTTAGGATTTCTTTTAATTATAACTTATTTATGTCAAATAAAAATAAAATAAAAATTCATTGACCAATATTATAATGAATAAAACAAAAATTATTGAAAAAAAACTAAAAACTATACATAGAAAATGAGGATTGGGTAGGGAGTATAAAATCAAACCTCACCTTATTGAGAATTTGAGAATTATTTTTCTCTCACTCTTTACCTTATTCTCTAAAAATTATTTAGAATTCACCCTATTTGGGATGAGACTCCATGAGACTCCAAACCTTTAGAGAATTTTGTCATACTTCATATAGATACTGGATGGGACTTATGACATGCAACCTGCCCCAATGAACCCATTTGATAATATTTAACTCGGTCACTTGATCTGCAAGTTATATTGTCCTCTCAAATTATTAAAAAAAAAAACTGATCTACAAGTTACGGTTAACTATTAGTAATAACATCAGTTCCTCTAGAACTCGGCAGAATGATTTCATCATAGCAAATTCCTAGAAATTAACCTTCTCTCCCAGTTGAATCATGACTAGTTTGTAGATCCTACAGCCGCGCAACGACATTGAAACCTACAAAGAAAGAGCAGTATGTACAAAGGAACAAAAATGAGGACAGAAACGCTAAAAGATAAAATAAATAAATAAATAGAAAGACAAATCGTCACTTTTGACTAGTTGAAACTCAGTTGGATCATGTCCTTTTTTGTCTCCATTTTTGCACATCAATTATCGGGCCAGCGCTTCAAGATAAATATTTTATTGATAAAAATCAAGACTATCATGCACTTTATAAATGGCGAGATTTAAAATCATTATGACATACAAGTACGATAAGAATCAAGATAGTAATATACATACATACATACATACGGGACATTGCTTAATCTTTAAATCAGGAATATGAATCAATAGAGCAATAGTAAGTACGCATATTATGATCAATTAGTTAAATGATTTGCCTTTTAATTACTTCTGAAAAATATAAATAAGTAAATAACTTTTGGCAGTGGCTTTTAGAGATTCCAATGTTTCAGTTTCAATTTAATTACTAATACTACGTGTTATTTATTTATTAAGTGATAGATTTCATAAGCTGTAAAATTCCTTAATGATTATCTAATGATGAATGCCACCTCAATTAAAATTTAAATTAAAACTTAGATGTGAAGATGCCTAACATTGCTCAAAGATTAATGCTACTCTTGCACTTGGTTAAAAATAAAAGATTATTATTTAGTTAAATATTGAACAATGTTACACTTAATGATGGTCGTAATCACTAAAATCCCTACAAGTTGAATTCATCAAAGAAAATGGATGTTTTACAAGCGGCTCAATCCCAGAAAAATCGTGAAGTTATGATGATGATGATGATGATGATGATTTTTCTTTTTCCCTTGGTAGATGGATGAGATTCGAATTCAAAAACCCGAAGATCGGTTTGTAAAATTTCAAATAAAAAAAATTAGTGTTAGTAGGAAAAATATTCTGCATTAGCTGAGAATAGTTGCAAAACTTTTAAGTTAGTTTTTAAATATGAATTAGTTCAATAATAGATATAAAAAATGAAGGGAATAGTTACAAAACTCTTAAGTTAGTTTTTAAAAATGAATTAGCTCAATAATAGGGAAAAAAAGGAATAAAAAATTGGGAACACAACCAATTGAGTAATGACATGGGTATATAGTATGATCAATTAATTTGTCTATTAATTATTTTTCAAAAACATCAGTAAGTAAGTAATGTTTGCTTGACCGAGTGGTTTTAAAGAGTTTAAGTTTTGGTATACTTACGCACCTTTTTTTTTGGGGTTTTTTTTTTTTTTTTGTTTGGGGAGCCCACGGGGGGACGGGGTGTTTGAACAAGAGGTTTGTACTTTTTTTTTTTCCCCCACGTTGATGCGTGTTTCCTTGTGGAGGTAATAATAACGAGTCATACAACCCTAATTAGTCAATTAGGATCCCAATGGGAGGGAAGACTAATTAGTAATTTCCAAGAACCTGTAACTCGTTATCTTTAAAGACTTAATTCGCTATATAAAGTATTTGTCGCAATTGTGCATGTGTCAACTTGATTTCTTGCACTATTGCTTTGTATTGATATTTGCGAAAGCTAACAGCTATCGCCGGGTAATGGCAGAACCTATAACGATAACGGCAACGGCGGTGGGAAGTCTAGTAGCAGGCGCTATTCTAGGTGTTGCGCTTCAAGAGATGACGGTGGCGATTAAAGAATCAAAGTCAAGGTTGACCAACTTCAGAGACGCCCTAAATAGCCTTGAAAACACCATTACCTTGTTAAGTCCTTTGATCAGAGAAATGGACAGGTTAAATCAAGAGCTGGAGGACTCTAATAAAAGAGAAGGGATCGTTCGATTGTTTCTTCAACAGCTGAAGAAAGGGGAAGGTCTGGTTTCGAAGTGCTCGAGCATCCGTCGCTGGAACTTGTACAAGAAGAGAAAATACGAAAAAAGGCTTCGGAATATGGATTCTTCTCTTCGTGAGCTTTCGGCAGTGCTCCAGGTTGGACAAGCGCTTGATACCCAGCGCCTTCAACGTGTAATACAAGATATGTACCGCTAATTAATCAAGGGCGCCGGGCGCGATTGCTTCTGTTATGCCCAGCCGATGGGTTGCCGCAGCCTAGCTGTTGGGGCTTGTGAGTGCTGGTACCTAAACAAATAATAATAATAATAATAAATAAATAAATTATGACACTGTTGGTGTTAGATAAAAAAATAATTAATTAATACTATAACCCTGAAAGTATGATAGTTCATTAATTTGTTGGCTTTTTATAAGCCATTAGTCGCTTTACATGTGGTTTTTCATTTTTATTTTTTTAGTTCTTTTACCTTTTTTTTTTTTTTAAATTTCATCTATGTTTCTAAACAAAAATGTATAAACTAACTAGCAATCATCTTTTCTAATCATCTATGAACTTTCCTTTGACAGATATAGCTTTTATTCCATTTAGAAGCCACGTTATCTCACTACCAAATAGCCTTAAATTAAATCTCAGATGTCCATGCATTTAATTAGTCAAATTCTCTATAGATTATGCTATGACTGTGAAAAATGTCGTGAAAAAGAGAGTTTAGGGTTTGCGGTTGATTCCAATTGACTTATTGTGTGATAATATGGAAAAAAATGTTTTTATATTAATAATATCAATATAGATTTTTCAAATTTATTTTTTAAAAGTTTAAACATATGCATTACGGATGTCAATGGGGTTGGTTAGGTATGGGGAGGCCTACCCCATGCCCCGTCCCATTAAAAATTTTGTCTTCAATTCCGATCTCATCCCCTAACATATTTAGTGAGGTGGGGATGAAAAATTCTCATGTAGAAAATGATTTTCTCATTCCCACCCTATTCTCCATTTATTTATTTTATATTAAGTATAGATAAATAATTTCATTAAATTAAAAATTAGAGACCAAATAAAATCATTACCATGTTATAAAATATATATATTATTTTTTAAAAAATCTAAAAAGTTGAAGCAAAATCTTAAAATGATATCAAAACTAAAAAAAGGTTTGAAGAGAGTAGCATATTAAAAGAGAAAAGAAAACATAACAATATTTTAGGGTTTCTTTTAATTATAACTTATTTATGTCAAATAAAAATTTATTGACCAATATTATAATTAATAAAACAAAAATTATTGAAAAAAAACTAAAAACTATACATAAAAAATTGGGATTGGGTGGGGAGTATAAAATCAAACGTTATCTTATTGAGAATTTAAAAATTATTTTTCTCTAATTCTTTACCTTATTTTCTAAAAATTATTAGGAATTCACTCCATTTGGGATGGGACTCCATGAGACTCCAAACCTATAGAGGATTTTGTCATACTTCATATAGTTTCTGGATGGGACTTATGACATGCAACCTGCCCCAATGAACCCATTTGATAATATTTAACTCGTTCACTTGATCTGCAAGTTATATTGTCCTCTCAAATTATTTAAAAAAAAAAACTGATCTACGAGTTACGGTTAACTATTAGTAATAACATCAGTTCCTCTAGAACTCGGCAGAATGATTTCATCATAGCAAATTCCTAGAAATTAACGTTCTCTCGCGGTTGAATCATGACTAGTTAGTAGATCACCACAGCCACGCAACGACATTGAAACCTTCAAAGAAAGAGTAGTATGTACAAAAGAACAAAAATGAGGACGGAAACGCTAAAAGATAAAATAAATAAATAAATAGAAAGACAAATCGCCACTTTTGACTAGTTGAAACTCAATTGGATCTTGTCCTTTTTTTGTCTCCATTTTTGCACATCAATTATGGGGCTAGCGCTTCAAGATAAATATTTTATTGATAAAAATCAAGACTTTCATGCACTTTATAAATGGCGAGATTTAAAATTATTATGACATACAAGTACGATAAGAATCAAGATCGTAATATACATACATACATATATATATATATAAAATATTTACAGTATCATAAAAGTGCACATCCGCACAAAAATTCTCAGCGGATGTCTGTTTCTGTAAAGAGCTAAAAGAACAAGTAGTCAAGCAATTAAACCAAATTGCAACATTCAGCCTGTCATCCATCAAGTAAATTATCGGGACATTGCTTAATCTTTAATTTTCATTTCCTATCCCGACATTAAAGATTGATTCTACTTTGTATATTTGGTCCAATGAGAGAAAAATGCTACTTGTACAGGACGGCGACCAAAAAAATAAAACAAATTGAAAATTGGTTCCCAATTCTCATCTGAGGAAAAATTACATGTCGGCTTTAATTAAATATTGAATAATATTACTACATTTTTACAAGTTTGCGATGATTATTTAAAAATTTTATAGTTTATTTATTTATTATTATTATTTTTTTAATACTTAAATTTTATTAAGTTACAACGGCTGTAAATTAACAGCTCCCATATATATATAATTGAATATCTGAATTAGTATACTTTGTATATGGTGGTTTTAGATTTCAGTCACCAAAGTCTCTGCATCAATGAAAATAGATATTCCATAGGCGGCTCAGTCCGAGGAAAAGGAAGTTATGATTCTATAATAATTATTTTTTTTCTTTTTGTAAAATTAAAGAGATTCAAACCAAAGAGATTAGTGTTGATCGGAAAAGTATTCTACATTAGTTGAGAATAGTCACAAAACTCTTGAACTGGTTATTAACTATCAATTAGCCTAATGACAGGCATTGAAAATGAGACAAAATCAGGAATATGAATCAATAGAGCAATAGTAAGTACGCATATTATGATCAATTAGTTAAATGATTTGCCTTTTAATTACTTCTGAAAGGTATAAATAAGTAAATAACTTTTGCCAGTGACTTTTAAGGAGTTCTGGTTGAATAATTTGGACTTTTTCAATGCCGCCACCTTCACCCGCGCCCCCCCCCCCCCAACCAAAACCCCCCAAAAAAAAAAATGAAATGATTTGTTTGTTAGGATATGCAATAATGAAGTCAATAGATTGAGCTCTAGACTACTTGGTATTTTATAGGTATAAGATTTTATATAAATTAACGTGATATTATTAAAGAAATATAAAAGAGTAAAAATAAATCACTTAAACATTTGTATTGATACGCCTTCTTTTTCATTTTCATATCATAATATAGTTTATATTTTATTTTCTTGTATGTTCTAAATCCTTTTTTTTTTTCAATCAATTGGAGTTAGAATATATTGTAATAAATTAAAATTGTTGGGGGCTCAAATAATAAAAAAAAAAGTTATTGTTTTGTCTAATTGAAAGACAAATATGTCAATGCATTATAGAATTAGGATCCTCTCCTTTTTTAACCCCTTCCCTCTCCTTGCTTCTCCTTACCTTCATAAGTTAGTGAAAAAGGCCTAGCTTGATGCAAATAAAATAAAGAAGACAAACACGAAACTCAATTTTGGGGGGGGGGGTGTTGGGAGGGTAAAATGACATATAGTAACAATTAATTAACAACATTTTCATAATTTTATAATTTATTTTCTTTATACTCATATTTTCTCTTTTTCTTTTATTACATCAAATTATTTAAATATGTCACCTACTCTATTAATAAAATGAACAAGAATTGCATAAATAATTTTTATAATACAATTTTGATCATTTATATTATTGTAAACTTATTGTTGCATTAATGTTGTTATTTTATGAAGTACATGTACTTCGCTACGGGCTTTAATGTCGTGTTACTCGACATGTGTGTTTATTTTTTACTCTTCTACATAGACCGGCACTCACATAAATACTTAAAATAAATATATAAATTAATCCTGACTAACTAAGAGTGCTGGGTCCTCTTTAGTTAACTTGTTGTCCGTGAAGCCTTAATTTGCTATAAAAAGGAGTGATTGCAGTTGCACATGACCAACTTGCTTTCTTGCATTATTGTTTTGTATTAATTTTTTTGTGAAAGCTAGCAAAGCAGATCATATATATATAGCTAACGGCCGGCAATGGCGATGATGGCAATGGCAGTGGGAAGTCTGTTAGCAGGGGCCATTCTAGGTGTGCATTTCAGGAGATTACGGTGGCGATTAAAAAATCAAAGTCAAGGTGTAGCAACTTTAGAGACGCCCTTAATAGCCTTGAAAACACCATCATCTTGTTGAGTCCTTTGATCAAAGAAATGGACAGGTTAAATCAAGAGCTGGAGGACTCTAATAAAAGAGAAGAGATCATTCGATTGTTTCTTTAACAGCTGAAGACAAGGGAAGCTCTGGTTTCAAAGTGCTCAAGCATTTGTCGCTGGAACTTGTGCAAGAAGAGCAAATACGAAAAAAAGGGCTTCAGAATATGGATCCTGTTGGGAATTGATTAGGTAAAACAGACATGCAATTAAAGTGAAATTAAGAAATAATGAGACAATAAAATTACATAAGATACCAGAAATTATATGGTTCGACTTTTAGTCTATATCTACGAACGAAGACAAAAGGAAATAATTTTACTAGTGAAAAATAATTACAAAATATTGTGATATTTTAGCTCATTTCCCAAAATCTCAATACACACAAATTCTCAAATTATTAATTACTTAAGAGTTTATTAAACTCTTTAAAATACTCTATAAATATTAAAAAGAAACTGAAAAAATTCGATGCTGAGGAAGGAAATAAAGCCTTCTATTTATAGCTTCGTTTCCTCTCCCCTTTTCAATAATAATAATAATATTATTGTAATAGTTTTTCTTTCTTTTTCTTTTTTAGCATGCACCCTTTTTCTTCCTCCTTTTTTCTTTTTCATTTTTTCTTCTTCCTTTTTTTGTTTTCTTTTTTCAAATCAACATGGTGCCACCAAAAAATGGCGGACCATGTTGAATGGAATGACACCACCCATCTAAAAGAGTGGTGCTAGCCATGACTTTTGACATTCTCCCACTTGAAGATTAGATTAAATATCAATCAATCTCCAGATCAACTTTTTTGCTTTGTCCTTGTCATATTACTTACGATTTACTAGGCCAAAAGAGGATCAATCCATACAAACTTATTAGTCTAATCGACTTGGTCAAAACATCTGCTAGGTTTTTCTTAGTATGAATTTTCTGTAAATCCACACTTCTATCTTCCACTACTTCTCGAATGAAGTGATATTGTATCTCTATGTGTTTTGTCTTAAAATGAAAGGTTGGATTCCTTACAATATTTAAGGCACTCTGTCACAAAATATAGAAATTTCTATTGTTTGTACCCAAGCTCCTCCAATAACTTTTGTATCCAAATAGCTTCCTTGCAAGTTTGTGTCGCTGCCATGTATTCTGCTTCTGTTGTAGATAAAGACACAATGGTATGTAGTTTCAAAATCTAGCTTACAACTCCTCCTGCAAGTGTAAACATAATAGCCAGTAGTGGATTTCCTATTATCAAGATCTCCCACAAAATCTAAATTCATATAGCCCCTAATAGTAAACTCTAATCTTCCATAACATAATGCAACATCTAAGGTTCCTCTAATGTATCTCAGAGTTATTTTCACAACTTTCCAATACTCTTCACCAAGATTCGCCATGTATCAATTGACTGCTCTCACTGCTTGTGTAATATCTGGTCTTGTGCATATCATAGCGAGCATCAAACTTTTCACTATTGATGCATACAATACTCAAGACATCTCTTTCCTTTCTGCTTTATTGTTAGAACACATACTTGAGAATAATTTGAAATTAATAGGAAGTAGGTAGAAATTGGTTTACAATCATGCATGTTGAAGTGTCATAGGATTTTCTTCAAGTAATTCTTTTGAGAAAGCCAAATCTTCTTGTTATCTCTATCTCGGTAAATTTACATCCCTAGAATCCTGTTTACTGGTCTCAAGTCCTTTATTTCAAACTCCCTAACCAACTGTGCCTTCAATTCTTGGACTCGATCTTGGTTAAGGCCTACTACCATAATGTCATCCACATACAATAGTAAAATAATGAAATCATTGTCTATAAATCTCTTATAATATATACAATGATCTAAACTGAGTCTGTTGTATCCAAGGCTTATGATGAAGGAATCAAATATCTTGTACCAACACTTTGCCGCTTGTTTGAGACTGTATAGAGATTTGTTCAACCTCCAAACTAAGTTCTGTTTACTCTTTTCAACAAAACCTTTTAGTTGGAGTATATAAGTTTCTTTTTCAAGTTCTCCATGAAAAAATATAATTTTCATATCTAATTGTTCTAGATGTAGGTTAAATATAGCATACATAACCAATACTACTCTGATTGTATTAAGTAGAACCACCAGAGAAAATATTTCGCTGAAGTCAATATCCTTCTTCTGAGCATATCTTTTTACTACTAATCTTGCACGATACCGCTCCACTTATTTATTATCATCATGCTTGATCTTGTAGACCCATTTATTTCTAATGGCTTTTCTTCCATGTGGTAATGGCACAAGTTCCTATGTCTTGTTCCTATGTAGAGCCTCAATTTCTTTTTATATTGCTGTCATCCATAAAATAATATCTGAGTTGTTTAAAGATTTATAGAAAGTTGATAGCTCTCCATCCTCTGTTAAAAGATAGTATGTAATATTGATCTCAGTGACATAATCCAAGTGTCATCTTAGCAGTCGTCTTTCATGAGTTGATCGATGAATTTTAGAACCTCATATTCAATTGGTTCTTATTCTCTATGCTTTGGTAATACTACAAGAGAATTTAATTTTTCTAAATTATTTATCATATATACTGGTATATACTTTGACTTTTCTTTTACAGTACTATCATCTCTCTTTTACAGTTGATCTTTTACAAAGGTAACATTTTTGTTGATAACAATCTTGTGGTCAGTGGAGACCCACAAACTATACCCCTTTACTCCATCAGCATACCTCAAGAAAATGCACCTTTTAGATTTTGATCCAGTTTTATTCTTTCTTAAGTGTTATACATTATGTACATAGGACATCCAAATGTATGTAGGTGAGAATAATCTATTGACTTTTCAGTCCACATATCTATTGAAGTGTTTAACCTAATTGTAGTTGACGGATACCTATTAACCATATAGTAGGCAATTTTAGCTGCTTCTACCCAAAATGAACTGGGTAGACTAGCAATCCTTAATATAGCCCTTATTCTTTCTGTAAGAGTCCTATTCATCTGCTCTGCTAGTCCATTTTATTGAGAAGTGTATGCCATAGTAAACTATCTCTAAATACCTTCTTACTTGCAAAAAGTAAGAAACTCACCGTCTGTATACTCTTTACCATTATCTGTCCTTAAGTACTTTATTCTCTTTTAAGATTCAAGTTCTACCAGTTCTTTGTACTACTTGAATGCTGCAAATACATCTGACTTTTTCTTGATTGGATATGTGTAACATCTCTTGGAATAATCATCTATAAAAGTTACCAAGTATTTTGCACCTCCCATGGATATATCTAGTGATTCTCAAATATCAGAATGAACTAAGTCTATAATATATTTTCCCTCTTTTCTCTTTTGGTTACTCCAACACTCTTTCTTGACATGCCTTTTCTTTCCACAATTATAGAACTTGACATTCTTTTTACTTCTCAATTTTGATCTACCATAATTCTGACTCCTACTCGGGCCTCGTTTCATTGATCTCCCTCTTGTCACTAATAATGCTTCTGTCTGTTGTAAACTCACTTGTCTATCTTCTTTACTTTTCCGTATGCTTTCCTCATTAAACACATAGGCTGCAACACCATCAAAGATTAAACTATTCGCCCGATTGTTGTTCGTCAAATTGATGATAAGTTGATCATACGAATATGGTAGACTTTGAAGTAAAAGTTTCGCACATTCATTTTCCTCTATTTTATGACTCAATGTTGTGAGTTGTGAAAACAGAGTTGATATAGTCAGTCACCATTGTAGATTCTACCATTCGAAGAGTATAGAGTTTTTTCTTCAAGAAGATTTTATTATGAAGTGACTTGGCCTCGTACAGTCTTATGAGAATATCCCAAATTTCCTTTGCTGTATTTTTCTCTGCCACATTAGATAATACCCTATTTGCAAGTGTCAAGTGTAGATCAGCAATTACATTGCCATCCATCTCGTTCCACTTGTCATTAGTGATTTCTGCAGGCCTTTTCCCAATTGCTGCCAAGTAATTTTTTTTTACAAAATTGCTCGTATCTTCATTTTCTACAACAAGAAATTATTCCCGTTGAATTTCTCAATTTCATATTTTGCTGCTATTGCTTTTCATCACAAACTATTTTTCGCTAGAATTTGCTCCCACCGTTTCACGTAAATAGTATTATATATATGAATAGTAACTATAAATATAAACAATGACCATATATCTCAATAGTAATAGTATATGCAAACAATACTGTATACAATAGTAACCATATACGTGTAGAGTACCATTTATGTATACAGTACCGTATACATGAACAATTCCCTAATGTGAATAGTACTATGATTCTAAAATTACAATTAATAACTCTGATACTACTGTTGGGGAATTGATTGGGTGAAGCAGACACGCAACTAAAGTGAAATTGAAAAATAATGAGATAATAAAATCACATAGGATACCAAAAATTACATGGTTTAACTTTTAGCTTACATGTACAGGCAAAGACAGGAGGAAATAATTTTACTAATGAAAAGAAATTATAAAATATTGTGGTATTTTAGTTCACTTTCTAAAATTTTAATACATCCAAACTCTCAAATCACTAATCACTTAAGAGTTTATTAAACTCTTTAAAATACTCTCTAAATATTAGAGAGAAACTGAAGAAACTCAACGATGAGAAAGGAAATAAAGCCCTCTATTTATACCTTTATTTCCTCTCCCCTTTTCAATAATTATAATATTATTATTTTAATATTTTTTTCTTTTTCTTCTTTGGTGTGCACATTTTTCTTCCTCCTCTTTCCTTTCTCATTTTTTCTTCTTTCTCTTTTGTTTTCTTTCTTCAAATCAACACGAACGCCACCAAAAAATGGCGGGCCGTGTTGAATGGCATGGCCAGCCATGACTTTTGACAGATCCTTCTCTTCGTGAGCTTTCCGGAGTGCTCCAGGTCGGACAAGCGCTTGATCCCGAGCACTTTCGACGTATACTACAGAAAATGTACGACTAATTAAGGCGCTGGGCGCATTTGTTTTTGCTGTACCGAGCAATTAGGCTACCACAGCCGCCCTATTGGGGTATGTGAGCACTGAAAGTATAAAAACACCATACGGTGTTAGAAGAAAAAGACAAAATAATCAGTTAACACTATAATACCACACTGTAATATTGCTTATTTTGTTGCGTTTTTGTCTTTGGTTTTTCAATTTATTTTGTAAAATTTCATCTATGTTTCCATAATTGTGTGAACCAAAAACTTATGGACGTTTCCTTGATAGCTATAGTTTTTATTGCATAGCCGTTGTAGCCTAAAAGCGCATCATGTCAATACCAAATAAAGAATAAATTAATTCTCACACATGTATGCACTTAATCGGTAAGGTTCTTTAAAGATTATACCTGCTATTGGCTATTCAAACTCCAGTTATTAGGTTCTTTTAGTTTGTGCTTTTGAAAAAATCTGCAAATTTTCTTTTTTCGGTTATTAGTTAATAAAGCATCTCAAACTTAAAATTTTTAATGATACCAGATCGCGAAGAGCTAGGTTTAATGATTTGATCATTGCATAATCATGGAAATTAAGTTAACCTTGCCGGCTAATTGAATCATGACGAGCTACATAGCAAACGACGGGGGCTGAAATCTTGCAAGTAACGTTAAATTTTTATATTTTATATCTACGTCGAGTACAAGTAGCATAATCTTTAATTTTATTTTTTAAAAAAAGGCGAAGATTAATACTTATATGATCGCCAGGTACATAACTGTTTTGGCTTCTTTTCAAACCTCTTCTGGTTCTTTAACTTGTTTGACAAGAAGATTTGAAATATTTAGCTCAATTCCCTCCCTAACTCAATTTTCATCCCATTTATTGTGCTTGACCAGTTAATATTGAATATCAAATTAATATAGTTCAGAGTACCAGGTTTTTCTAGTCCAATAATGAAAGAAGTGGGGGAGGTAATTTCAGCAAATTTTTTGAAAACACCCATTTAATTCTTCATTGACTGAATATTAATCCTCGTACTTAAGATTCCGAGCTATTCCTTGAGTGTGAGGATAGAGCTGTATAGTTATCACCTTCAGCCGGCGCAGATTTCCGAGCTATTCCTTGTAGACTCTAGCTATACAGTACACAATTTGTGTGGAGCTAGTGCACTCAGGGTGTGTTTGGCGCCCAGCATTACACAGCATTATGACATTGTATTGCTAAAAGTTGAGTCTGTATTAAACCACATAATTTTACTGTTGTAATACATCAAATGCCGCAAAAAATAAGCCCGTGGGGGGTGTCGTGATTAGGCGTTATTGCATTAGAAAAGAGTAAACACGATCTTAGCCCCGACAAAACTTCTCTTCACAAAACCCAATCTTTCTTCTTCATTCAATCTGTCCCTGAACACAGCACAGCCACAGCTCATCGACGACATCAAGTGCGCCGGCGCGACACTACAGCTGTTGGCCCATACCTCTTTGCCATGCATTCACAGTTGCTGCTCCGATCTACTCAACCTCACAATAACTACTCCACGACAATCATCAAGCAACATGTTTATTTTTCCTATCATGTGTAGTGGCTTCAACTTGGCTCTCACTCGTAAGGATTCAAATTTTTCAAGCGTCGAAGCAGTGTTGTATTGAGGCATCGAGGAAAGTAAAAGATTTCGGGTTTTGTAGATCGCCGGAGACAGGAAATCTTCCCAGTCCTTTATCATGGCTTCTCGTTCTTCTCGTACGAACGTCGATCAGGTTCGCTTTACCTAACCCGATCTTCATCTTTTCTCAGCGTTACCGTGCCATCTCTTCACCTCAACAACATCAAGCAACTAGTATGGTTTGATTTTTAAATTGATTTATGTTAGGTCTGATTTGATTTAGATCGATTTAGGTTAGGGTTTGATTTGAATTGTTAAATTAGGTGAGATTTAAATCATTGAATTAGTTTAGATATGAATTGTTAGCTTGAATTATTAAGTCCAATAAATATTCATGGCTTACTATTACAAGAAGAAGATGACTATTGCCAGAAGAGAGTCGGTTACTTTTTTCTCTTTTTTCCCTCATTTTTTCAAATTTTCCCTTTGATCAATTATCTCTTCCTTTTCACTTTCAAAATTTAATGTACTGTTTCTGTAAAAGCTTAAATTTTATACAAAAGAAGAATTTGGTCCGGTAATGGTATATTTTGGAAGTTGCTTTTATTAGATACCACAAAATTTGTTTTTGCTTGTTCATGTTCTCTATCAGAGAAAATCTTATACCTGAAAAAGAAGTACAAGAATTAAAAATTATAGGATAGAAGATAGAATTTTAATAATTTTTATTTATATTTTGTTTATCACTCAAAGTGAATATAGTATTTAACATTATCCATTCACATTTTCAATGGTGGTTTTGAATTTTGATCTAGCTTAGGATATTCCATGCTCACTGGTTAAATTGTCTTCTCCATCATAAGTGGACTTAAGGGATTGACTTCTGACTTGCTTGAATTGATTATAATTATCTGCATATGCATTTTTTTATGATAGAAACTGAATTTCATTCAACATATGCATGTATTCAGGTTAGCAACAAAGATCATTAATAAGAGGATTCATGTTCCTATGGAGCATGTTCAACCTTCAAGGTATACTGATATTGAGGAGATCAAGCTGAGGAACTCAGAACTAAAGCTAAGGCAAGAGGTGAAATCATCAGTGTAAAGAAGCAGTCACTAAGTTTGATGGTGGAAGGTGCAACATTGGAAACTGTCAATCCCATTCCTTATGATATCATCAACAATCTTAATTTTTAAGTGTGTTTACCAAGTTACTTTTTTGGTTTTGTTGCTGTTTCCTTACTGCAAATTTCTGCAGACGTGGTCAGCTTATTTGGATGTATTTTGTTCTTAGTAATTTTGTTTTTGGAGAGCAACTACTATAGCAAATATGTTTGTTTTTAATTTTCATTTCATATTAGAAACAAGAGATGTTTTCCAATGCCAAAGTTATATGCTTTTGAGGACGTGTTATGGAGATGGGCTCCAAATGAGTGTTCATCTGATGCTTTTACGTTACCATAGGTGAGCGTTGCCTTAACTGAGAATTACTTAGCTACAACAATATTGATATGCTTTTTAAGGTCCAGGAAGCATCGTTGACACTTGACAGTATGCAATTGTAGGCTTTTAACATTTTGAATTTCATAAACATATTGATTTGAGTTTGTAGCTTCTACGTGAGGTTTTGAATTCTTTGAGACTGAAAGTGACAAATTTATATGTTGCTAGCTTCTATGGATTAGCAATCATGTTATTTGAATTTATGAAATTAAAAGACTAAGGTTAATTGGATTTTATTTATGCTTTGATATTATTTAAAGGTTATGTAATTGAATTATTTGCCGCAATCTTTATTTCACAGGTTATACATTTAGAAAAAGTTAAAAAAATAAATGTTATGCTATCCAAAATTTAGGGTCACAAGTTTTGATTTTTATAAAGAATTATGATTTTTTATAAAAAAAATTGTACAAAAAAACAATGTTAAATTTTTTAATTTTAAATATTTTATATTTATTATTTTCTAAGTACTAATAGATATTATTTTTCTAATATCTAGTTAAAGTTAATCACCAAAAAATTAATACAATACAATACAACACCAAACATGATATAACTAAAAATTAATATAGTACAATGTATCACCAAACACTGTACAACATTATTCTAATATAGTATTAACGCAATACAGTATAATACAATATATCAACACTAAAATAATATAATACGGTATAATATAATATAATGTGTTAAACACACCCTCCGTTCTTTAAACTTTTTAAACTCAAACTACCTTTAGAAAGCAAAATAACAAGAGTATCCTCATTATTTGATGAAGTGGGGTTCATAGAGACAGTCTTACATATTTTAACAAATAATTACATAGATCCTTTTTAGTCAACTATACCAAAAACAGTTGGATCACTGTAGATGAAGAGTATAATATAGTATTTACATTTTATATTAGAGTAGAAATTATGAGGAATGGAAATCTTGGGATTAGAAGTGTGGAATGGGAGTGAGAGTAAATTGTTTACTTATATTGGAATGAGAGTATGAAATTGAAATTAGAATTCAATTTATGTATTTGCATTGTATTGGATTGGGAATAAATAGTTTTAAATTATAGTTTTACCCATATTTAAAAATTATAATTTTAATTATAAAATTAATTAAAATATTTTTAAAAATAAAATATTTATTTTACTATATTTATAAATTAACAATAATTACTATTAATACTCCTGATTATGTTATGTAAATAAAAAATTATTAATTAGAACCTCACAAATGAAGTATTAGTATTAATAATATAGTACAAAATTAATATTTTTAGAATAAAATATTCATTATTATTAATCACTAATATTAAATAAATATAATACCTTTTTAAATAAATATAATAATACTATATTTAAATATTTTTATTAAATATAATTTATTAAATAATATAATTTAAATAAATATAATAATACTATATTTAAATATTTTTATTAAATATAATTTATTAAATAATTTAATTTAAATAAATATAATAATTTTATTTTATTATATTTGTAAATTAATAATAATTAATAATAATCTTAATTAATAAATAAAAATTTATTAATTAGAGCAACACCAATGAAACATTATTATTAATAATATCGTACAAAACTTAGATCATCATTTTTATTATTATAATAAAATATTTATTATTCTTATTGTTATTGTTAATTACTAATATTAAATAAATATATTGTCATTTTTAAATAAATATAATAATATTATATTTAAATATGTTTAATATTATGATTTTTAATAAATTTAGTTTATAAAATAATAAAATAATATTATTTAAATAAAAATAATATTTTTATTTTATTTTATAAAATATAATATTTATTTTATTATATTTTTAAATTGATAATAATTAATATTATTGTTAATTATGTAAATCATTTTTTATTAATTTTAATTTTAATTATATAAATAAAAAATATTAATTAGAACAACATAAATGAAACATCATTGTTAATAATATAGTACAAAATTGATATTTTCTTAGAATAAAATATTATTATTATTAATAATTACTAATATTAAATAAATATAATAATATTATATTTAAATATGCTTAATGTTATTATTTTTAATAAATGTAATTTAAATAAATATATTATTTATTTGTTTATTTATTTTATTAAATATTATTTATTTTAAATACTAAATGTAAGAGTATAAAAAGAAGAGGAAACAGTGGATTCCTACTCCTACCTCTCTTTATGGGAGTGGGAATCCCATTCTCCACTCCAAAATATAGTGGGCCTCACAGAATAGGATTCTCACTTCTTTCTTAAAAATGATAAGTAAACACTAAAGTGAGAGAAATTTACACTTCTCATTCCAACTCTAAAAACTACTAAATTGTACAAAAAAGAACTTATTTGACTATTTTTAAAGTTAGGAGACCTATATAACCATTTTGTCAAACGACAAAGGTGTTGCTACTATTTTTTCCTTATTTAAAAATAAAATTTACTAGATTTCCATCTCATTTTTTAATTTACATCGATCTAGTTGTTTGCTCAATATAACTAACAAAATTGTTCTAAAAGGCACAATGCTGCCAGAAACCAGTTTAACTTCATTCGTAGCACGAAGCAAGTGGTGATCATGCTCAATATTTTCCAATTTAATTGAGAGAAAATTAACTTGATAAGAGTTTTGTATAACAAAGAAGTCCTTTATTCTAGGTGTTAGGCTATCGGCTAACTAATATATACTGCCTCGAACTATATCATATCATTCTATTTTTTCAGTTCATTAATATATAAAGCTTCTCATTAAACTTTAAACTCTGTTACTATATACAAATAATAAATATGAAATATTTATTCAAACTTATAAACTTTTTAAAACTAACTAAATATTTTCCACGGACTTTTTTTCTTTTAGAGGGGAAATATATGTCATAACTCACAAGATATAATCAATATAATTGTGAAACTTGCTAAAACTAAAAATTTTGAACCTAGAAAAATGACTTGAGCATACGCAAGGAACAAAAATTTTATTGATTTCATTGATTTATACAGTAGTAGGTACATTAACGCAGTCCCCTTCTTTAACTAGAATCCAGGGCCGATATTACATCACGTATCATAGCAAAAGAGTTTGCAACAATCTGTCAGGTTGGTTCATCGAGTTACCAATCCTTGTCAACAAGGTGAATGTTCTAGCTCACCAAGCCAATGAGGCCTAGGATCTTGAACTTTTAATCCATTTTCTATCCGGTTAAGAATTTAAATCTATTTTTAACATGTACGAAAAAAACAAAACAATAAATAAATTAATTTATGTAATTAATTAATCATAAAATTACTGCTTACATAATATTATTTACAGTTATTGTTCATCACCACTGCTTATAATTATTATTTATCATTACTGTTTATATTTATTATTCATCATTACAGTTTATAGTTACTATTTATTGTATCACACTATTCACGCTATCTTTTATTTTTAAGTATATTAAACCATTTGGTATTCAAAAATCACATTGGTTTATAATTATTCTAAATTCGAGCTGGATTAAACCACTAGGACGACAAATCTTCGTAAAAAAATATTTAACACAGCTACATTCATAAGTCTCTAATCGATGACCTTAATTAAGTTAGAACAGCTCAATGTTAGTTGATTTATGTTATCAGAAATATACTAAAAACAATAAATTACAGAAAGTAAAATACATAAAGGATTTTTACGTGGTTCAAATCACTATTTTACGTTCACAAGACCATGGCCAAACAATAAGTAATTCACTAAGTAATAAAAAAATTACATCTTATTAGATTCTTACATATTTTTTGCTGCTCTCTTACTCTTGTTGTCATCTCATTGTATCTAAGTTAGTCAATCTTGGTTAACAAGAACCCCTTGTCTTCAATTATGTTTGCAGTTTTTCTTGAGATCCCCTTAACACAACAAATGAGCTCTTCATCCCGAAGAGACCAAAGTAAATATAAAGAACGTCTAAGAAAAGACTCGATATGATGAAGATTTGACAAAGAAGACTAAAATATCATTAAGATATGGAACATCCCCTGAGAACAAATAGGTTTCTCCTCATACTCTACATTGGCTACTGGTTTGATATAAAATATGATATATCTTATTCACCACTTAAATGTGTTAAATATTTCTTTTTATATATGAATTTCACCCAAAACTTTATTGGAGGAATATTAAGATATACTTCCTTAAGAATCTAAGATTCCATAAATACTTGATATACTTACCAAAGTAGTAGACATCTTTGTTTGGAATTGTTTGATGTGGAATCCTACTTACATGCTAATTTGCTTCTTTTATACCTCCAAAACTATTCTCCCATATTTTACATAATCGAATTTTAAATAATTTCCATGACTAGATAAATATCTAACAAAAGGAAGCAAATTCCTAAAAATAGAAATAAACAAATTACAATATTATTGTGCCAATAATAAAAAGGTTACACACCCAAAGACTGTTTTTAAGTCACACCAAAGGCTCTGCAGAATTCAAATAAAAGTGTTCTTGCTAAGAATGCTTCATTAATGCATTTCGTGGAACACTCTGGCAGATGCAACAAACACCTTCTCATTTAACTACTAATAATAATAAAAGCAAATATCTTGCTATATCTTTGAGAATCCAATCTGCAGACCTTAACAAATTTTGCTTTCCCCATCAGTTAGATTCTTTTTTCAGCCATATCGTGCCTGTCTTTTATTTGCTTTCCTTCCAAAAAAAATAAATTATTATATATGAATACAATTCATTCCCATCCTAATCACTCTATACAATTTTCCATAGTCTTTAGCTTGAATCACCATTTCCTCCTCCCAACCACCATTGATTATGGGTAGGCAAATTGGATTTTGGTTTGGGTTGTTTGGGTTTCGATCTGGGTTACAACCGAATCAATTTTTAGAATTAAACTCATTCAGGTTGAAAAACAAACCCAAATGGAACCAAACCAAATTAAATTCATTTTGGTTCGGTGTGGGTTTGTAATTTGAATCAATTTAAGTTGGTAATTCGGGTTATTTTGGGTTTGAATAGTTAAATCTAAAAATTCGAGTTAGTTCGAATTAAAACAGGTTAGAAATGCAAGCAGCCACCTAAAGTCCAAAAATCTCTAATTCAAGCATCTTTAACAACAATATCAACTAAACAACTACCAATCATTAACTACATGTTTAAATGTCAAGCATCCTTAAAAAATATTTGTTCAAATGTTATTAACTATAATAAAACTACTGAAATTACAAAATTAAAAATCAAAATGGCAATCATGATTAATAATCTTATATTTATCAACACATCTCCACATGACAAACAACATTAATAATTCATCTCCAACACTATTAAGGAATCAAGCCATAAGCCACCCAAAACAACCCCTCCAAAATCCAAATTAGCAATAATTAATCAAATCAAGCAACAACAGATAGAAAATGAAGCAAGTCAGTCCACACTGCAAAAAGATAAAAAAATTAATTGACATTTAGTAATATGCTCAATATGCCTTAATAATGTGTATTCTAAATAAAACTAGTACCATTTTTGCATATAAATATGCCTTAATTGTGTATTTAATTATTTTGCTTAATCTAAATCAATATTTATGGTTAAATACCTATTGTTGCAAAAAGAAAAAATCTTCATATTAGAGCACTTAAATGGTCGCTTTGTGTTGATTTACGAAGCTCTATACAAAATAAAAAGAATTAAAGTAAATAACTCTTAATCATAAAACAAATTGTTAACATGAAAATGTTCTTTTTATTGATTATGATGATAATAAACCTTAATTTATTTTGATAAATTTGTTAGAGTTTCAAAATTTCAAATATTTTCCTAAAAGTCAAAAACTTTCTGTGTGTTTACAAGCTTTAGATAAACAGAAATATTTTTGTAAAAATATAGTTTTCTAAGTATAATCAGTGAACCATTTCTTTTAATGGTTAACCGATAAAATGTAGAGAAGGGTTATTTTTTAAAGCTTTAACCGTTTATTTTATAACTTACAAAAAATTCAGCCACTGGATGTAAACAGCTAACCGTTAGTTTTTTTAATGGTTAACCGTATGCTCAGAAAAGGGTTATCTATTAAGGCTTAACCGATAAATCTCTAAACTCACTAAAAGTAAACGGTGAACCGATAATATTCAAACCTGCATCATGTGCTAATCCTTTATCATTTAAAGGAAACCGATTAAGCATTTTGTTTTATAAGTTGCTAGCATTTAACAGCGAACCATTAATATATAACGGCTAACCGATAATATCCAGACTGTCAAATCTTGTTAATTCTTTACTGTTTAAAACAGACCGGTTAAGCATTTTATTTTATAAGTTGCTAGAATTTAACAATGAACCATTAATATATAATGGCTAACCGATAATATCCAGACTGTCAAATCTTGTTAATCCTTAACCGTTTATGAAGAACAATCAATTGATATTTGTAATGCAGGAGCCTGAAATTTAACAGTGAACTGATAATATAAAACCGGCTAACTGACAATTTCTAAACTAACATTTCTTTATTAATCTTTAACTGTTTAGCAAGAGCGGAAAAAATATTTTTGTCATGCAGGTCTCTAGTTTTTAATGATGAAAGGGTAATTACTAACGGTCAACCGTTAATTTGAAATTTAGTCCAACGGTAACTTTGACCAATGCAAATGGTTAACTCTTAATGGTTAAGGGTGATCCGTTTTCTAGTAAAAAGGTAAATAACGGCTAGTTTTCAGCTCCAACTATAAATAAGCTCATCCAAATCAAATGAATGAGGGACAACAACACGACCATTAAATATACATGATTATATAATCTACATTGAGCTTAAAATCTATATTGAGCTTAAAATACATTTTTGCTTCATTTATTCACACATTGGACATTGATTTGTAATCTTAAAGATTGTGTGAGAGAAAAATAATTTGTAATCTTTTGTTTTGAGTTATTGTAAGTGTTGAAATACACTTAGATCAAAAGATTGGAAACAATCTCTTCTTATAAAGGTTTATTGACACCTTGGAAGTCAATTATAAGTTTTTGAAGCCTTGGAGGCTTACTTAGTGGAATCCTCAAGCTCAGTGTGCTTGGAGGTGTGGACGTAGGCGAGGATAACCGAACCACATAAAAATTATTGTGTTTGATCTCTCTTACCCTATTTTTTTATTTTTCATTGTACTTTTATTTATTTATTTCGAATTTGATTGCTTAGTTTATATTGCTTTAAGTTTTTGTTTACTTAATTTTTAAAAACCCAATTCACTCCCCTCTTATGTTACTTAGTTAGTATTTCACAAATCTTAAAAATAAATAAATAATTATTAACAATTATACCTTCTATAAAAGCATCCATGAACTTTTTTTCTTCAATCAACACTTGAAGGTTGTTGTTGAATCCACCAAAAGTGAAAACCGCAACCAATTTTGTGTCAATAACAATACCTTCATCATATCAAGAGTCATAGAACTCTTATATTCATCTAAAATACGACTTCTCGGCTAAATGTAGACTCTAATAAAATAATAGATACTAAAATGGCAAGCACATCTCTTGCTATTTATGACAAAATTGGATGTTTCGAACTGTTAGCCTTCTACCACAGTAAAATATCAAATAGAGTACCTAGTGCATTAGGTGCTTGATATTCAATCGACTCCATCAAGTAAAGATCTAGCTCATTAGACAACTTGATGTGATCTCTAGTGACAGCAACCATCTCAGTGTATTTAGAAAAATGATTCTCAAATGCCTTATCTTCTTCATCTATAAAAGTCAGCCCATTATTAAGACTAACAACAGCACTTGCACTTCGAAATACACTTGTACTTGTACTTAAAAATGCACTTGCACTTACACTAGCACTTGATTTTGAGTATTGATACTTTATCATTCAAAAAGCTTGTTTAACACATCTTTCACCATATTTTTCATCTCAGCACATTTTGCACTATCTTTGCCATATAAAGTATCAAAGCAAAGTATTGTAAAATTTATTTTCCCCTGTAGATTTAATACACAAGCAACAATCAACAATTTGTTTATCTTCGATGGCCCCTTCCAATACTCTTCAAATTTCTCCTTCGTGTTATTTGCCATCTTACTAACTTGCAAACTAAGGCTATCTACCATTGTATTTAAGGCTTTTTCAACTTTTCATTTATTTTTGTAAGAAATACTGGATGTCACCCTCAATGAAGAGGAAAATGATAGTGTGACATCATAAAAAATCCTAAAAAACCTAACTAATCGACATGCATTATCCCAATCATAACTTTGTGGCAATCCTACCTTCTTCTTCCTACCTTCTTTTTCATGAAAATATGCATTATAAAGCTTATCTTCATATGCCATTTGATCAAATGCTAATCTAAACTTCAATGCTATCATAAACATAGTATATGTGGAATTCCACCTAATTGGATAGTCTAAAACTATAGTTCCTCTAGAAGGTTGGCCATTCTGTCCTAAGATCTTTTCTTACTCCACATAAATTTGAAATGCTTTCAATCTCGCAGTGGGTGATCTCACATATTTTATAGTATTGCAGATACTAACAATATTATCATCTAGTTTCTATAACCCCTTACTAACAATAAGATTCATGATATGCACACAACAATGGACATGTTTATAGTCACCATTCAACACCAATCCATTATCTCTCCAAGTCTTCAATTTATTCTTCAAATAATTAATGGCTACTTTATTTGCACTTGCATTTATCCTTGGTGATTGTGAACACCCTCTTTATACGTCGTTATTACCATATAACTAGCCGTTGTGATTAAAGTTCAAATATCAGTAGTCAGAGAGACCTTTTGCTTCTTATCACACAACAAGCTCTTCAACAAAGCCTTTTCAGCTAAAAAAAATCACGGATATCTTTAGCAATAGTTCTACGAGATAGGACAAAAAATTGAGGGCATGCAACACCATAAAAATATTTAAATCCAGAATTCTCCTGATGTGAAAATGGCAACTGATTAAGAATAATCATTTTAGCCATTGCCCTTCTAACAATCTCTTAATTAAACCCTCGAACCATAACTTTACCAACCTCTTTATTTCCAACAACAGTAATTTCTTGACTTAAAGCTGCTTGGTTTTGTAAATAACTTTCATATTCAAAACACCTTTTCAAGTGGTTTGATAAATTTCTAATCCCGTCAGTAGTTTTACATGAATATTCTTGGCCACAATAATTGCACTTGCACCTTTTGTAATCTTTTGACAGTCTAGTGAAATCCTTTCACACCTTTGATCTTGGAACCATCGCTTTTCTTAGCTTAGGTGGTTTCGATGACCTTTTCGTCCTTAATGACCTTTTCCTCCTTGATCCAGATTGGGCTTCAATGGCCATTGGTGACATATCACTACCTTCATTTGATTCTATGGATTAGATGTTTTCACATACTCTTGAACCATCTGTTTCAAACATCTGAAATCATAAATCCAATAAAGTTACTCAACATAAAATTAGGAAATTATAGTATTAAACTCATACAAAGGATACATTTTTTAGTTATATTGGATGTGTGTCACTTGTTTATTAATGGCATCGAGTTAAATTAACTAATTAAGTTTATTGTTCTTCACATGCGAACTAATTACTATCAAAATTAACAGCTACGGTTCAATATACAAACATATATATTCTAAAACAAATAACATAATTATGAGTCATTTGCCAATAATATTAATAAAGGATTCAGTTAAACTAGTTAATGTCAAAAGTAAGCGTTTTGTTCATTATTCAAAACATATATATAGTCAAACAAATAGAATAATAATCACTCATTTGTTACTATTAATAATAATGATATGTAAAAAAATGGTTTCAATTGAATTAATTAATCAAAATTAATTATTTTATTCATTATACAAACGTATATATATTAAACAAATAGCATAAGTATGATTGCTAATGATAATCATAATCATGTAAAAAAAAAAATTATTTGAATCGAACTGTATTGAACTATCGACAGAATTATGCTTGGGGGCTAGTTGGCTGGGTTACAAAAGAAATTTAAGATTGCTCTCATAATTGATTGTAATGACCAAAAAAAAAAAAAAAGAAGAAGAAGAAAAGCAACAACAGAAAGCAATTCCCAATTTCCCCGAATCCCAATTACAGAATTCCCGCAAGAACATTATAGGAAATTTGGGGAAAAAATGATGGGCCCTGGATTTGGTCTTGGAATCGGGTTCGGCATTAGAGTAGCCTTTAGGGTGGCTAGAGGAATCGGATATGGTGGCTGTCTTGAGGTGGTTTGTAGGGTTGGCATGGGTTACGGCAGCGGTTTCCGGTTCAGGTGTGGGCGTGGGTTTAGATATAGTTTTTGAACAAGCTCGATTTTTGCATTTTTTTTCAAACAGTAAGTATTTGGAATTTCATCACCATATAAACATATGCTAATTTAGCATGCAAGATGAGTTGATGAATAAAACCTAACCTTAATGTTGAACGTTTATTGGCAAAAGCAACCACAAAGATTAAGTTGATGAATTGGATGGATTAGAAGCTAGGCACTGCAGAGATGGACGTGAGTCATGAGATAGCAACCACCTAAAGTCAACGGCACGAGGTGAATGGTTGTGGGCTACAAGCATCGGCAGTGTGGGCGTGTCAGAGTGCGGCTTGCTTTGTGTGTGTGAGCGTGGCCGCGTGGTGGGATAGTCGTGACTTTAGTAAGCACACAGTGAAAGATTGTTGGAGTTGGGCATTGGTTGTGAGCGTGTTGAGGGCTTGCTGAGCAAGTGTAGTGCTATCGTGAACGACGGCGTTAGGCATCGGCTAGAGTTCGGCATTGGCTTCACACAAATTTGCTATTGTGTTAGGGATTTTATGACTTGCAATTTGCGAACTGTGACTTGTGACTTGTGAGTTGTGAGGGTGCTGCGTGAGTGTGTGAGAGGTTTTTTTTTTTTTTTTCAAGCTTAACCCGATCGGATTTTAATTTCGATTATCAGGTTGAGCATTTCAACCCATTTGGATTTGATAGGCTAACCCGAATTGTTCGGGTTAACCCGATCTGAACACCCACCCCTACCATTGATGCCTTCGATAGATCTTGGCCTCTCTGCAATTTAGATTTCAATTGTCCATTATAGTACTGTTATATTTCTTCTTATCGTAATTTTTTTTAACGAAAAACAATTAAATTTATGACCATTAAGTAAAATTGAGCTGCTTTTACGTTTAATCTTTATTTCTTAATATAAAAACTTAAAGAAAAACTTTTGAGGTTGTTTTAATTTGATTCTGAATAACTATAAATAATGAGAAAGTTTTAAAAATATTTTTGGCAAACCATATAATTGAAACGTTACTCTGTTGGCTATACATTTTTTTAATAAAAAAATATTGAGTTCCTTCGGTTCATTGATTGAATTTTGTAAGTTAATTTAAATTCATTATTAAAAAGATTTAATATTTTATTTCTTGTAATTATAATGTTAATAATAAGATAAAGAGAATTTATAAGGAATCACCTAAGACACTAAAATTTTATTTTATTTACAACATACTAATATAATCTTTAAAAAAAAATAATATGTGGATCGATCTCACAATCACAGTGTGTTGAAATGATTAAGGTGGTGCGATTGACTTAAAAAAAAGGTCATATGAAATTTTTTTTGGTGATTCTCACCTTAATTTTTTTTATATGTGATCGATATCACTGTGGACTGATCGACCAGACCATACGGCTGTTTTTAATGTGCGATCGGACTGAGGTGATTAAACCCACAAACATAAGTATTTACAGCTAGCAGTTGTATTATTTTCAAAGGCACAACATTAGTAAAAACCTGTTTATATGCATTCATTTGTGGTAGCAAAGCATCAAGCAAGTAGTGATCATGTTCATGTATTATTAATTAATAAGTAAAATTAAAACTAAAAATATATCTATATAAAATCGAAGCCCAAGCTTCGATTTACCAAAAAAGTAGGGGAAAGGAATCAAATTCAAGTCATTAAAGACAAAAGGAGATGTACATATATAATAAGAAAGTTGGCAGCTCCTTCGGTCACGAACGAACCGTTGCAGAGTGTAATTACATTAAAAAAGCAGCAATTTAAAACTCAGGCTTTAGCAGCAAGACCTCAGTCCGAAGTTCCCTTTTGCTCGCATGCAGATTGCAGATTATGTCTGCTGATGGGTCATTTTTATTACCATTCAAAATCTGAACTGCGGCATTACTTTGTTCAGAATCTTGGAGAATGTATGTGTGTATACCCTTAAAAGAACTCTTAAAAGTGTTCCAATCCACGATCTTGGATTTGTTAAGTCTGAAAAATTTTTAAAAGTGTTCCAGAATTTTGGATTTGTTAAGTCTGAAAAATTATTAAGACATGATTTGAAAAAACTATTAAGTTGTACAATTATATAATGACATTATACCATCAAATCATACTACTTATATAACTTTTTCAAACTTTAATAAAATTTATGATTTTGGATTAAATAATATTTTAAAAAAGTACTAATTAATTTACCATAAATATATATTTATAGGAATGTAATTACACGCGGGATAATTGGATAAATGCCTCTTCAAGTCCAGGGCTTGGGCAAAATTCTTGGTTGGTCTTCGTATTTAAAAAAATTACTCGAAATCTCTATGTTTTTATAGTTGTTTTTATTAAAAAATAAATAAATTGTTTTATTATGTATCATCTCAGAAAAAACTGACATAATTCAATTTATTCTGATTTTCCATTCAACAAATTGTAGAAAATAGAGGCTGCATTGATAAAACTTTAGTTTTGATCGAACTTTTTTTTTTAATCTTTTTACAGCTAAATCAAATAGGAATGAACTGATCTTTAATATTTTCGGTAGAGTGGATGTAAATTGCAGTATATCTATCAATTTATGAAAGCATAAATTGAAATTCATCCATTTGAAAATACAAATGTATGAAGAAGAGTACTTTAATAATTGAATAATTATCCCAAACACAAATGACTAAAGGTGAATTTAATGAGGTAAAATTAAACAAGAGTGTGTGTATACATACATACATAAGTATGTCTATGCGCATGTGGCAGAAAAATGCTGGCCTACTATTATATTATATATATTATGAAAGGTACAAGTACATGTAGCAAAAGATGAAACTATTAAATTATATATGGTTGTTCATACAAGAACATGTATACTTGAGCTTGAGGGTTCCTTTTTTGACCCGAAACTTTTGACCCAATTGCTAAGATTGTTGCAATAATCAAGCTTTCTGATGGAGCGTGGGGATGAAGTTGATGAGACAAATTAATCACCAAATCAACAAGAAACGCTCTAAGCTTCGGGAGCATCAAAAGCCCTGCAAAAAGAAGCGAAAGCAAATAGCTCGCATAAGATGAGAAAAGTGCCAATATTATCTTTAAAAGAAAAAGAAAATGAAAATGAAAATCTCACCATTAAGCTTACGAAAAAATTATTATTTTTGAAAAAAAATTACTAAACGGGGAAAGAAAACCATTTTCATTACGGATGTTATATAAAAGCAAAATAAAAAAGAGAGAGAGACATTTTGTCATTTTACAACAACAAAGAGTTTTTAAATTAAATAAATATTTTGAAAAAGTAATTTTTCATTCTTCTCATATAACAAATATTCTAACGTAATTTTACTTTATATAATTGCCAAAGGAACGTAAACTTTATAAGCAATGAAAATTACGAAATTATGCAAATTTAGTTCAAATCATAAAAATAAATAATTTTTAAAACACGCCCATGTGCATAATAATAATAATAAGATAACCCTCTCACAAACAAAATATAAATTTGAGAATGAATTTGATTGTGAAATAATGATCAGAATTAATGCTTAATTACAATATTAAAGCAGAAGAATCGCCATCTACAAGGCTTGTTGCTCTCTTAAGCTAGGGGAACATCTCCTCATCTGAGCATTTTACCCGGCGAGTTCAAATAAACCTTTCTAGGAACCGGAGGAGACCACAAGCCGCTCTGCTCATAATCAAAATCATATTGCAATGCATCAAAGAATTTCCCCAGAAGCGGATCCGATACTGATTTCGAAACCATCTGAACATTAGTAGTGCTGCCGGTAGTACTGGATGTTGGCGATGAAGGAGTACTCTCATAGCTGCAGCAGCTGTTAATTTTTTCTAGGAGGGCTTCATTAATGGCCATTTGGATTTTAAGGAAAGAAAACATATGTGTGTGTGTGTGTGAAAATAAATGTATTCAGAGAAAATAGATAAAAGCTTAGAAGAAGATAAAGGAAAGTACCAAAAATGAAATGATCTAAATCATGGAGGTGGGTTCTGCGATTAGGTTAATTTGGTTACTTTATTTGGGGAAATTTAATACATTTTTTAACAAGGGAAAGGAAAAGCCACAAATATTTGGTCACTGAAATTTGAGACAAATTGTCTCCTATGGGACCTTGGGGGTGTGTGTATGTGTGTATGTATAGTACATAACTTTTTATGAATAGCAATGATAAATTCTTTTGCAATCCATGCTTTGATGACGTGCGTATGTATTATGTATATCCATGCAGTGGAAAGTGGCAGGCTTGCAGCAGAAGTGCTCTGCTTAATATATATGGTGTATATGAGATTGAGATAGCTAGCCGGTTCGACGCCCTATTATAATAAGCTGTGTTTTTTGGATTTTGAATTGGCCGGAGGGTTATTTGGTAGAGCTCAGCTGCATGGTGGTGATGCCGATGGGGCAAAATGTTTTCGTGATTATATATGATTCAAAACGAACGAACGAACGAGGCGAGGAGTTCGAAATTAGTATCAAATTTCGGAGTTCTAACACTTGAACGAATTGTTTTCAAACATCTTTATTTATTACCCGAATTTTAATCTAGGATATTATCGTTAACTTTAAAATAAATGTGATGTATAATTTTCATTTTTGAGTAAATATACGACCATGCAGCCATGTTAGGCATTTAAGCGACTAATAGGAAGACTCATAAAATAGACTTATTGGAGTCATGTGTTAAAATATGTTAATCCTTAAAAAATAATGCTTTCACGAACATAAAAATGAATCATAGTATAAGCTCAACCCTGTGTTCTTGAGAGCGCATACTTGTGAGTCCATAAATTTTACTTAATTAATTATAAACCCTATATATGAGAAGATTTCAATTTGTAAATCACAATTGACACTCCAATACTTTTTTATCCTTTTTATTTTTATTTTTATTTTTTTGCTTTGTGTGAAATTATGTGTACTTTTAGAAAAATACATACTTAAATTATTGGAACTAAAAATAAAAGAATTTGAAATGCTTCTCAATTCGGTAGTACGCACTTCTTCCAAAAGCATTACACGATATTCTATGCAAAGAAAGCACTATAAAGAACACAAAAATTTCCTAGGAATCACTCGCAAACACAAGCATAGATTCTATTAAGTGGCTCATAGACAGTATATTGAAACTGGTGTCTAATATTGGAAAGCACCATGTTCAAAAAGTGGCAGCAGCAGGCATTATGATTATAACTTTCGGTAAGCTTATTTGGAAATTGTGTAGTAAGCTTTTGATCTATAGTCTGGTGTTACAACGGTCATGATTGCGGGAAAGCTAATTTCATACAATAATATAACCTTACAAATGTAATAATTCCTTTTAATTTGCAGAAACTTGCAGCAAATATTTGTGTTCCAGTGTGTTGACAATTGCATCACATATTGAAAATTCATTTTAATTTTTATGGATACTATTTGAATTGGCTGAAAAACTATAATATATAGTATTGTTAGTTATAACTACTTGACAATAGTCAGGGTGAACTATGAACAAGCCTGGCGGCCCAAGTGCTAGGAATTTAATTTAACAGGGACGCCTATTCAGATAGTAACTATTAATTTTTTTTAAAAAATCAATAAATAATAAATATAAATATAAAAATTTAATAAAATATTTAGGGTAAATTTGGTGATGCCATACCTAACTCAAACAATTATTGTTACTCGCGTTATAAAAATAATTAATTGAAAATAAAATCAATTAAACATTCAGTAAAACTTCTTCTTAAAATTGTTTTTATAAATCTTATTATTGAACTACTATAAGAATGCAAATGATTAAAATAGACATAATATTAAATAAAAATTATTACATATTATATATAAAATATTTTTTATTGTGTATATTAGTAATTGATAACTAAAATAATTATCTTTAGTTTATTAATTTATTTTGTTACATAAATATAATTAGTAATAATAATAATCTCTAAATTTAATAATTTTATTTTCTAATTGGATAAGGATAATTTTAAATTTTTATAATATATCTAAGGATATATATGGAATTATATTAAGTACAAAGCTTAACTTGAATATTAAATTTTGAAAGCATACTTCTTTTTTGCTTTCTAAAATCTACAATATATAAGATGGAGTGATTTTACTCAAGGTGATTTAAAAAAAAAATCTACTAAATAGTAAAATTAAATTTTAGCTTTTTAAAATTACTTTTGAGTCTCTCAAAAGCAATCCCTAATAGGCCATCAATTCAATACAATTATAATTGTCTTTGATGTATTTTCATATGTTGAAAGCTGTTAGCCTAAAGGCTATACGTAATATAATTTTGATGATAACAAACATGTATCTTAATTGTTTTAAATTAATAATGTATTTCATATTTTCACTAAGCTTTTGAAAGATAGTATTTATGTAAGTGAATCAAGTGAAATCAACTTCAAGACACTTAACGGACAACAGCTCAATCAAGAATAAAGTTTGGAGTGCAACGGACTTTTGATTATGATAAATTCTTATAAAGCCGATATGATTTAATTTATACTTGATTTAGCAATTTGTGAAACTCAAGCTTTTAATTCATTAATCTAAAGTTTTGGTCATAAATCAAGTATTTCATGCAAAATAATTAATTTTCTAAAAATAGATTAAAGTGAAAAAGTTTTATAATTTTTTATTTTAACAAGTAATGTTTAAATATGAATTTGGGTTTATTTACAAAATCAAAAATATTTTTGGTCCTATCATAATTTTAGAAAGTTGTGGGAATGAGAAATAATTTTTAAAAATTCTGAAATTATACTTGTATGCAAAGATTTTAACATTTTGGACTATAGTATAATTATAAAAATATATTGGGTAAAATTATAATTTTATGAATAGTGGTATTGTAGTAAGTTGAAAAAATTTCAAAAATGGACCTATCTGTAAAGTTTTATAAGTTATTGGGTTATAGTATAATTAACAAAAATTTTAAGTAAAATTATAATTTCATGAACAGTATTACTGTAGCAATTTCAAATTTAACGGTAATTTCACTGTAGCAAGCAACTAACCGTTTGAAGGAAGAGGCTAACCGCTTCGGCATTGGAATTTGCCTATAACGGCTATTTTTCGAGTTTAAACTATATAAATCCAAATCAAACTCATTTTGAACTTCTTGAACAACCAAAAATAAGTTCATATATCATTCATTGAGCTTTCAATTTATAAATTTTCATAGATTAAATCTTAATTGAGCTATCATTTGTATATCAACTCTAGATAGAGAGTATTTGTTGTATTTCTCAAATTCATTGTAAACTTTGTGATTGTTTAAGTGTGGAAATACTTGAGTGAAGAGATTGGGGGATAATCTCTTAAGTGTAAAGGTTTGCTGACACCTTGAAGTCAATTGTAAAGAACTTGAAGCCTTGGGAGGCTTGATTAATGAAATTCTTAAGTTTGGTTTGCTTGGAGGCGTGGACGTGGACCTAGGCGAAAACTGCCGCACCACGTAAAAATACTTTTGTTTGATTTCTCTTCCCTTATTCTTTTATTATTGCACTTTATCAAACTTATTATTTTTTATTTTATTAGGGCAATAGATTAAATTGTTGTGTGGTTTGCTTAGATTAAATTTTAGAAGCCCAATTCACCTTCCCTCTTGACTTGCATAACTAGCATTTTATTTGGTATCAGAGCAATGTTCTCTTATTAAGATTTAACTATCTAAAGTAAAAGATTTATGGCAACCCAAAATGAATCCACATTTAAGAAAGGACAATCCACAACTCGACCACTGTTCGTTGACAGTAATGACTACCTATATTGAAAAACTAGGATGAGAATTTATTTACAAGTTCTAAATTATGAAATTTGAGAAGTTTTTTGTGATAGACCATTTATGCCAATGACTAGAAATAAATTAGAAGATGACATTCCAAAACCTTCAAGGGAATGGAATGAATTGAAAAAGAGAAAAGCTTCTCTAAATTCCAAAGCTATGAATGCATTATTCTGTACTTTTGATAAGAAAAAATTTCATAGAGTTTTTAGTTGTGAAAGTGCCTATGAAATTTGGCACAAACTTGAAGTTGTTTAGGAAGGTACTAATTAAGTGAAGGAGTCTAAAATTAATAAATACGCTCGACAATATGAATTATTTCAAATGGAACGAAATGAAAGTGTTTACTTTATGTATACTAGATTTATTGATATAATGAACACTTTAGGAGCCCTAGGGAAGACCTTTTCTAATAGCGAAAAAGTTAAGAAAATCATTAGATCATTACCAAAGGAATGGAGGCCTAAGAGGACTACCATTGAGGAAGCTGAAGATTTAAATACATTGCTTATTGATAATCTAATTAGTTCTCTTTAAAATACTAACTAAGCAACCCAAGAGGGGGGTGAATTGGGTTTCTAAAAATTAAACAAACAAAAACTTAAAGCAATATAAACTAAGCAATCAAATTCGAAACAAATAGATAAATGTACAATGAAAAATAAAGAGATAGGGTAAGAGAGATCAAACACAATGATTTTTATGTGGTTTGGCTATCCCGCTTACATCCACGCCTCCAAGCACACCGGGCTTGATGATTCTACCAAGTAAGTCTCTAAGGCTTTAAAAGCTTACAATTGACTTCCAAGGTATCAATAAATCTTTACAAGAAGAGATTATCCCCAATCTCTTGATTTAAGTGTATACCAACACTTACAATCACCCGAAACAAAAGATTACAAATTATTTTTCTCTCACACAATCTTCAAGATTACAAATCAATGCCCAATGTGTGAATAGATGAAGTGAGAATGCGTTTGAAGCTCAATGTAGATTGTATAATCGTGTATATGCTCAATGGTCGTGTTATTATCTCCCTTTGATTTGATTTGGATGAGTTTATTTATAGTTGAAACTGAAAACTAGTCGTTATTCACCTTTTTGCTAGAAAACAGATCGTCCTTAACTATTAACGGTTATCCATTTGCGTTGATCAAAGTTACCGTTGGGCTAACTTTCAAATTAACGGTTGACCGTTAGTAATTACCCTTTCGCCGTTAAAAACCAGAAACCTGCACAATAAAAATCTTTTATCCATTTTTTCTAAACGGTTAAAGATTAACAAAGAATGTTAGTTTGGAAATTGTCGGTTGGTCATTTATACATTATCGGTTCACCGTTAAATTTTAGAGATTTATAAAATAAAATACTTAATCGGTTTGCTTTAAACAGTAAAGGATTAACAAGATTTGACAGACTGGATATTATCGGTTAGCGTTATATATTAACGGTTCGCCGTTAAATTCCAGCAACTTATAAAATAAAATGCTTAAGCGGCTTGCTTTAAACGGTAAAGGATTAGCACATGACAGAGGTTTGAACATTATCGGTTAACCGTTAAAATTAACAGTTCACTGTTTACCTTTAGCGAGTTTAGAAGCTTATCGGTTAAGGCTTAAGAAATAACCTTTAGAAGGTTAGGCTTTAACATAAACGGTTAGCCGTTTACATCCAGTAGGTGATTTTTATTAGGTTATAAAAAAAATCGGTTAAAACTTTAGAAAATAACCCTTCTCTGTATTTTATCGATTAACCGTTGAAATTAACGGTTCACTGATTATACCCAAAAAATCATAGTTTTTTACAGAAATGTTCCAGTTTATCTAAATTTTGTAAACACACAAAAAGTTTTTACCTTTTAAGAAAATATTTGAAATTGTGAAACTCTAACAAATTTATCAAAAAAAAATTAAGGTTTGTTATCATCAAAATCAATAAAAAGAACATTTACATGTTAACACTCTTATTTCTTATGAGGAAAATTTGGCAGCTGAAAGAGGAAATAAGGAGAAAAAGAAAAGCATCGCTCTCAAAGCTTTAAAACGTGAGAGTGATGAGGATAGCGAGCTGGATGATGAGGAGATGGCTATGCTGACAAGAAGATTTAGAAAATTCTTTAAGAAACCTATTGAGCGAAGAAAATTTAGAAACCTCAAGAATCAAAAGAAGAAGAAGGAGACGATTATATGTTATGAATGCAAGAAGCCTGGCCATATAAGATCGAAGTGCCCACTTCTAAGCAAGGTTAAAAAGAAAGCCATGGTAGCTACTTGGGATGATAGCGAAGAAGAATTGACTAATGAAGAGGAATCTCATGAAGTGTCAAATTTGGCACTTATTACAATTGGAGATGAGTCAGATGATAAACATGATGAGGTAAGTGACCTTATTTATGATGAGTTATATAATTCATTTAAAGAATTGCATAATGATTGGTTGAGAATTGATAAAAAGAATGCATGCTTCAAAAAGAAAATGTTAGAACTTTCAAATGAAAGAAATGCATTACAAAAGTGTAATGACTCATTAAATGAAAGGATCAAAATGCTAAAATTAGATAATAAAGAATTGCATGATAAGATTACTTCAATTAAAGATAAACAAAGTACTTCACATGAGCATAAAAAGTTATGTAATAATAAATTGTTGAAAGAAAATAAAGTTCTTAAGAAAAAGACAAATGAACTCAATGAAATTGTGTTAAAATTCATAAATGGTCAAAAGAACTTAGAAAAATTGCTAAATACTTAAAAATGTGTATTTGATAAAGATGAAATAAGATATAAGCCTAACTTAAAGCAAAAATATTATAAGAATTATTTTGTTAGAACTACTTCTACAATCAATCCTAAGATTATTTGTCATTATTATAATGGAAATGATCATATGAGTTATAGATGCCATATTAAAATAAATGCATACCTAGGAGCTAAATGTGTTTAAGTTTCGAAAGGAATCATTGCTAACACTCAAGCACCCAAAAAGATTTGGGTACCTAAGACTTAAAATTTCTTTTATAGGGATTTAAGAAAAAGAAGAACAAATGGTACTTGGACAGTGGGTGTTCAAGACACATGACAGAAAATTATTCTTGGTTCTTAAGCTTTACCAAAATAGAAAATGGTAGAGATGTATCTTTTCGAGATAACTCAAAAGAAAAGATTATAGGTATTGGTAATATTGGTAAAGATTCTTTCACTCTTATTGAAAATGTGAGTTTGGTTGAAAATTTAAAATATAATTTGCTTAGTATTAGTCAATTGTATGATAAAAATTATAGGGTTATCTTTGATAAATCAAAATGTGTTATTAAAAATACATGTGATGGTAAGATAGTATTTATTGATAGTAGGTATATAAATGTGTATACAATTGATATAAATTCTGCATCTACTCATGATAAATATTTTTCTATATTATATGATGATTGTTGGTTGTAGCATATAAGACTAGGACATGCAAGTATGGATTTGGTATCAAAAATTTTAAAAAATGATTTAGTTAAAGGCCTTCCAAAAATTGATTTTCAAAAGGATAAAATTTGTGAAGCTTGTCAATTCGGTAAACAAATCAAAACTTCATTAAAAAACAAGAATCATATTTCTACTTCCAACCCTCTTTAATTACTTCATATGGATTTATTTGGACCATCTAGATATGTTAATCTAAGTGGAAAATATTATGCATTTGTAATTGTAGATGATTATTCTAGATTTACTTGGGTATTATTTCTAGCTAATAAAGATTATGCCTTTGAGGCATTTATAGTTTACTGTAAAAAGGTTCAAAATGAAAAAGGTTACTCTATTACTTGCATTTAGAAGTGATCATGGTAGAGAATTTAAAAATCATGCATTTGAAAATTTTTGTAATGATTTAGGTATTGAGCATCAATTTTTATCACTTAGGACTCCACAACAAAATGGATGTTGAAAGAAAGAATAGGTCTATTCAAGAAATTGCTAGAACCATGTTGAATGAAAATAGTTTACTAAAATATTTTTAGGCCGAAGCTGTCAACACCGCGTGTTATGTTTTAAATCGTATGTTAATTAGACCTTATGTCAATAAAACACCCTATGAGCTTTGGAAAGATAGAAAATCTAATATTGGTTATTTTAAAGTTTTTAGATGCAAATGTTTTATTTTGAACACAAAAAAAAATCTTAGTAAATTTGATTCAAAATCTGATATTGGCATCTTTCTTGGTTATTTAAACACAAGCAAAGCCTATAGAGTTTATAATAAAAGAACTTTAGCAGTAGAAGAATCTATGCATGTTGCATTCAATGAGTCTAACCCTACTTCTGTAGAGAAAGTAGTCGTTGATGATGATACAGATAGAGATTTACTACAAGGATCCATACAAGATAAACAATAGGAGACACCACCTGAAAATCAAGAGGGTATTCAAGAAGAAGAAGCAAACTTAGAACAGCAAGGAGATACTTCTTAAACACTCCGCAAGGAGTGGAAGTATGTTTCCTTTCATCCTAAGAGTTTAATTATAGGAGACCTTACACGAGGTATAACCACTAGGTTATCACTTAGGAATACATATGAGTACAATGCATTTATTTCTCAAATTGAACTAAAATCTTTTACGGATGCGGAAAATAATGAATCTTGGATTATGATAATGCAAGAAGAATTAAATCAATTTGAGAGAAATAATATGTGGAAGTTAGTTCCTAAACCTAAACACTAGTCATAGGCACTAAATGGGTATTTAGAAAAAAATGGATAAATCTGGTGTAGTTGTTAGAAATAAAAATAGATTAGTAGCTCAAGGATATAATCAAGAAGAAGGAATTGATTTTGATAAAATATTTACATCAGTAGCTAGATTAGAATCATTCAGATGTTGTTAGCATATGCATGTTATAAAGATTTTATTTTATTTCAAATGGATGTCAAAAGTGTTTTTTTAAATGGTTATATTATGGAGGAAGTTTATGTAAAACAACCCCCAAGTTTTAAAAATGAAAAATTTTCAAATCATGTTTTCAAGTTATTAAAAGCTTTATATGGATTAAAACAAGCATTTACAGCATGGTATAATAGACTTAAGAATTTTTTGCTGGAAAATGGTTTCTTAATGGGAAAAATAGACACTACTCTTTTTGTTAAACATAAGAACTAGGATATTCTTATAGCTCAATTTTATATGGATGATATTATCTTTGGTTCTACTAATAAGTATTTGTGTAAAGAGTTTTCTATATGTATGAGTAAGGAGTTTGAAATAAATATGATAAGAGAGTTGAAATATTTTCTTGGACTGCAAATAAAACAAAACAATGAAGGAATATTCATTAATCAAGCTAAGTATATCAGAGATTTGCTCAAACGTCTTGGGATTGATAACTAAAAAATCAAAAGTACCCCCAATGAGCTCAATAATCAAGCCAAACAAAGATAAAAAAGGTAAAAATATTGATATCAAGATGTATCGAGGTATGATTCGTTCTTTACTCTATTTAACTGCTAGTAAACCTGATATCATGTTTAGTGTATGTTTATGTGCAAGATTTCAATCATATCCCAAGGAATCTCATTTGCTTACTATGAAAAGATTTTTTCGTTATTTGAATGGAACCATAGATCTTGGCCGTTGGTATCTTAGGGGAATTCATATAGATTTAACTTTTTATTCAGATGCCGATTTTGCTGGTCATAAGGTTGATAGGAAAAGTACTAGTGGCACTTGTCATTTTCTAGGTCATGCATTTGTTTCATGGTTCAGTAAAAAACAAAACTCTGTTGCACTTTCAACCACTGAAGTCGAATATATTACCGCAGGTAGTTGTTGTGCACAAGCTCTTTGGATGAAACAAATAGTTAAAGATTATGGTGTTAACCTTGAACAAATTCCTATAAAGTGTTATAATATCAGTGTCATAAACCTATCAAAGAATGTCATTCATCATTATAGAACCAAGCATATAGAAATTAGAAATCATTTCTAGAGAGATCATGTTCAAAAAAGTAATAATGCATTAGAGTTTGTCTCTACAGAAAAATAACTTGTTGATATTTTTACAAAACCTCTTTGCGAAGAACAATTTTCTAAAATTCAACATGAACTTAGGATGATGAAATTTTCACATTAACATCTTTAATCATATTATTGAGACTATTACAATTTGATGTTCTAATGAGTATTGATATCTTTATATATGTTTAAGCATAATTAATGAGTAATACACTTGATTTGTCAATCTATGAATGCTTACATATGTTTTCAATATGTAAAGTTTATGCTTGATTAATGAGTTGATTGATTGAATCTTTGATCTTTTGAATGTTAATTATCATGATTCATGAATGAAAATGGCTTTTGAAGTGTTTCGAGATCATAAAATGGTCTTGGAACTGATCAAAATAAGTGAAAGTAATCCTTGTGCAATTAGGACAGAGACTAGGCGGCTAGTCGTCTAGCCGCTTGGAAAAACAATGCAACCTGAGAGCAAGCGGCTAGCCGCTTGGTTACCGGTTCCAGCCCATATTTGTGTCATCTTCAACCTTTCTTCATCACTTATCATTCTCTCTCTCATCCGTGACTTCTCTTCTTTATTTCTCTCTCAAATTTCTTCATTTCTTACTTATTTTCTTGCCAAAATCACTCACTCAAATCATTTTCTAGCCATTAACCTTTCATTGTTCATCATTCAAACATCATTTTCTCTCTTATTTCTCTAAATCAAGAAATCAAAATCTAAGCTTACCCATTTCTCTCTCTACCATTTTAAGGCATTTTTAGTTCATCTTTACTCAAACCACAACCATATCTTGCCTTAAATCATCTCTAGAATTAATTTTCTTGTTTTAAAAACACTCATTTTACTCAAAATCTTAGAAACACGAATTTAGGATTTAAGCTTATTCTTATTTCAATCATGGTGGGTAGTGAGAAATCCAAGGAAAAACATATATCCAAGAAAAAAAAAAGAGAATCGTGGAATAATTTAGAGTTTATAATGACTCATCTACCAACTATACCTCTTCGAAAATGGTTTATCGATCTTTTCATGTCAAGACCAGTAATTTCTTCACATTTTATCAATCTTAATAATTTAAATAATTTATATATTTGTGACAAATCTCTTAGTGCTTTACTTGTTGCAATGGGTGGAAAAATACTTTAGTCATTAATGAACCATATTATGAGAATTTAGTTCGAGTTTTCTATTCGAATATGGTTATTTCTTCACAATCCTCAAATAGGATTATTACAAATGTTGGGGGAATTCCTATTGAATTTAATATTGAGGATTTAAATCGAATTTTTAGAACTCCTAATGAAGGATTAGAGGTATACACTGCTAGGAGTCAACTTTATTACCCATGGTATTCCGTTGAGAATGCTGTTAGAAAAATTTGTAGATGTTTCGATTTATTCTTTGAATTTTGTAAGTCCCTATTAAAATCTCAAGCATTACTGCTTCAAATGAGAATCCTCCATTATGTTCTTCAACTTGTAATAAGTCTTAGGGATAGACATGGAGATGAAGTTACCTGTCTAGATGTTGCTTTGCTGGATTGTATTCTTGAGGGTAGAGTATTGAATATTGGATATATCATCCTTCAACATATGTTAAGTGTTCCAAATTTTCCAAATCAGAAACTTTTTTATGGTAGTATTATCACTCGTATTCTCAAATATTTTCATATTCTCTTAATCGAACCAATATTCTTGACTCCTAAGGAATTAGGAGATGATGCTATAGCTAATTTAGGATTTGTTTTTCAAAATGGTCAATGGTATAAAGATGAGATACTAAAAAAGAAAGTCTCTACATTTGCCCCTTCAGATCATTTGTTTTTTAATGATGTACTTCACCTAGATGCTCACATCTTAGTGCTCCACAATGCTCACATCCTCCGTCACTTGTGGATCCATTATATGCTGATTTGATGCAACAACTATTGACTGATGTGTATTCTTTTTCTAAGCAACACAATCAGCTTCAGTCACAGTTTTAAGCTTTTCAGATTCAATCCATTTCCGAACATCAATGCATCTTTGAGCAGCAGCAATGACTATTTGATCAACAATAATGTCTTTTTGCTTAACAACAGCAGATCCTTGATAAACAGCAGTAACTTTTTACTGCTCTTGGGTTTCCACTACCACCCACTTCTTCACATTTACTATCTCTATAATACTCTGTTTTAATCATGTCTTACTCTGCACTACATTTTCATATACATTGTTGTTTTATTTATGGATTGAGGATGATCATTGTTGGTATTTGGATGTTTCCTATTTGCTATTTGGATGTGTGATTGATGCTTGCCGGATAGTATGAATTTTATAACTCTATAGTTAATTGCATGCTTGAGTTTTATATATTTCTTGATTAACCATTTATGTTTATTTCTATTTGCATAAGTTATTGGTAATTTTAATGATAAAGGGGGAGAAATCATGTATTTTAAATTCCTGAAAATAGGTAATACGTATTTTTTATCTTGAAGTATATATGCATGTTTTTGAAATATTGAGGGGGAGGTTTACAAATTATTATGGATCATATATTAAGGGGGAGTTTATTTTAAATATGTTGATTCATGTATGCCATGTATTGAGGGGGAGTATAAATGTCAAAATACATGAGATGTTTGTCATCATAAAAAAGGAGGAGATTGTTAGCCTAAAGGCTACACATAATGTAATTTTGATGATAACAAACATGTATTTTAATTGTTTCAAATTAATAATGTATTTCACATTTTCACTAAGCTTTTGAAGGATAGTATTTATCCAAGTGAATCAAGTGAAATCAACTTCAAGACACTCAACGAACAACGGCTCAATCAAGAATAAAGTTTAGAGCGCAACAAACTTTTGATTATGATAAATTTTTGTAAAATCGGTATGATTTAATTTATACTTGATTTAGCAATTTGTGAAGCTCAAGATTTTAATTCATTAATCTAAAGTTTTGGTCATAAATCAAGTATTTCATGCAAAATAATTGATTTTCTAAAAATGGCTTAAAGTGAAAAAAATTTTATAATTTTTTTATTTTAATAAGTAATGTTTTAAATATGAATTTGGGTTTATTTACAAATCAGAAATATTTTTGGTCCTATCATAATTTCATAAAGTTGTAGGAATGAGAAATAATTTTTCAAAATTCTGAAATTAGACTTGTTCGCAAAGATTTTAATATTTTAAGCTATAGTATAATTATAGGAATATATTGGATAAAATTATAATTTTATGAATAGTGGTACTGTAGTAAGTTAAAACAATTTCGAAAATAGACCTATCTGTAAAGTTTGATAAGTTTTTTGTCATAGTATAATTAATAAAAGTTTTGGGCAAAGTATAATTTCATGAACAGTATTACTGTAGTATGTTCAAATTTAACGGTAAATTTACTGTAACAAGCTACTTGAAGGAAGAGGCTAGCCGCTTCGACACTGGAATTTGCCTATAACGACTATTTTTTGAGTCTAAACTATATAAACCTAAATCAAACTCATTTCTAATTTCTTGAACAACCAAAAACAAGTTCATACATCATTCATTGAGCTTCCAATTTGTAAATCTTCATACATTAAATCTTCATTGAGGTATCATTTGTATATCAACTCTAGATAAAGAGTATTTGTTGTATTTATCAAATTCATTGTAAACTTTGTGATTATTTAAGTGTGGAAACACTTAAGTGAAGAGATTTGGGGATAATCTCTTGAGTGTAAAGATTTGTTGACATCTTAAAGTCAATTGTAAAGAACTTAAAGCCTTGAGAGGTTTGGTTATTGAAATCCTCAAGCTTGATTTGCTTGGAGGCGTGAACGTAGGCGAGGATTGCTGAACCACGTAAAAATACTCGTGTTTGATTTCTCTTCCCTTATTCTTTTATTATTGCACTTTATCAAACTTATTGTTTTTTATTTTATTAGGGCAATAGATTAAATTATTGTATGGTTTGCTTATATTAAATTTTAAAAATCTAATTCACCCTCCTTTTGAGTTGCATAATTAGCATTTCAAAAACTTTGAAGAATAACCTATCGTCATTACTGTAAACATATTTGCTTCTTTGTACACAATAAGACTATCATTTAACAATTGGTTTCCCATATGACTTTGTGGAAGATTTTTCAAAAAAATTAATAGCTGAAAATACCCTTTCTAATTTAGTTGTTTTAGCTTATAAAATCATTGCTAATGTTATCAACAAATAAGTTAATGAATATAATTATTCATTATCCAAGCCATTTTTTTTTTGTTACCTCACTAATCTCTTTCAATCTTAAAAATATTGTCAAAACCCACATTTATAATATAAACATCAAATTGAATTTCAACTTTCACAATGCAACTATCTTCCTTTATGGGTTTAAAGTGTTAAAATAAATATTCGATATTTTATTTATTTTTAAATTTTAACATCAGCATTGTGGTAAATTGAATAAAAATAGAACATTTATTAAAATAATTTTTTTAAACAAATGAAAAATTAGGAAGGGATTTTTGCCATGCAAACATGGCATCACATATAAAGCCTAATGTCATGGGCCGCTCAAATCTCCTATGACTGCAGGTTAATTCTATGCCCACGAACTTGCTCAGTAAAAATCTGCCTAAACTCGAAATGCGCTTAAAAGTAGAATGTGCTCAGCACTAAAGGCGAGTTGCGCTTAATAATTGGTTACCAACATAACCAAGTCAATTATGGTGTACTTAGCAATAGCTCAAGTTCTAGAGTTCTTCATAATTGCTCACTTGCTGGAAAATTCTAGGCTTGTGCATTTAAGTCCCCCTTGTCTACTAGCATGGCCATCATCTTTATAAATAAAGGCGAGCCCTCTCATTTTAGGCGACACCTCCACACACACAAGCATATTTTAGCACACACACTCAGCGCACAAGCTTTTGAGCTTTCTTGTATAAACACTTGTGTAAATTACTCTTTGAGTGCAATTTAATTTATATTTGACTAGCATTACTCATATTTCTCTCTAACTTTTCCGCAAGTGTTGTCGCTTAGGTTAGATTAAGAAGAGTTCTAGGCTTACTTAGCGACTTAAGTGTTACAAAGCCATCTAAGTGCTACACGGGATTGTTGTGCAAAATACTCATCCCGTAACACTAAAGTGCCTTGTGGAAACCTAGCAATAAAATAATAATAATAATAACAGCAAAAGAAATTAAGAAGAAAGATACATAATAATAAGTAGTAACATTAGCAATGTTATGTGTATTTAATGTTTCCACTTACTCAAATTTATGATTCCCTTTTTATAGTCATTGTTTTTAGTCCTTTCAATTTTAGTGATTTTATAGTATAGTTTCTTCATTAGGCCCTAAAACCAAATTGAGTATTCAACAATTCTCAACTTACTCAAGCGTTGCTCATTTAATAATACTTAATTGACTACTCAAACAATTTGTTTGACTTACTTAGCCATACTCTACTTACTTAACTGACTCAATGTATTAGTATTTTACTATTTTTCTAAATCGTACAACTAGTTAAAAAAAAAACACGAAAAATTGATTATGACAAAATGTTTAATGAACAAAGGTATCTTGTCCAATCATAACAATGCTTGTTTAAGATTGGTCTAATAGCAAGTGGTCATTTTTTAATAAAATAAAATTAAAGTTGGCAAAATTTAAGGTGACTCGTTTACTCTATACAAAAATAATATGAATCAATATGTTTGCGTTAAAAAATTAATTTGATTATTAAATGAATTTGGTCTGAGCCAACCTAATTGTTTCCTGTTTCATGTTAGGAATCAATTTCTTAATGCATTTACTTGATCAATAATATAATTATTAAATAGTTAACCAAATCTAATTCATATTTGCATTAAAAACATACTTTTATCTTCAATTCTAAGTTAGTTTATAAAATATTGTGATCAAGACTCAAAATTTGGACATGATTTTTTTTTTTATGGTGTGAACAATGAGCATATACATGATGTTCCATTTTGTAAAATTCTAGATATGTTAAAAACTTCAATGGTGCAACACATGTTATGTTTTGCATTAAATGAGTGTTGTTGTGTTTGATGCATATTGTATTAAATAAGTATTCAATGAGTCATTAAATTATATCATGTTAGTTAATATAATTATCTAGTTATTAAATGAGTATTTTAAATTATTAATTTTTTTTATTTTAGACTCAAATTTTAATATTTTAACATAATTATTAAGTAAATCATATTTCGAATAACCTAAATTTAAAATAATATAATATTAACACAATACAAACATATCTTAATGACCAATTTTGTCAGTTTCAAATAAAACCCCTCTAATCTAAAAAAGGTCCATGGGCCTGGCCCAAAATAAATTCAACAAAACCAGCTCCCGCTCAAATCGTTCTCTTAGTCGCTTCCTTCACTCTCCAACACCCCCAGCTCAAACAAAGCCCTCAGTTTTCCCTCTTGGCAAAGTCACTTTCCCGAGAACCGAACATTCCCTTAGATCTCCAATTCATAATGAGAGAAGAAGAAATAGAGAAGCTTCGAGGAGTGGTTCGCGACTGTGTGAGCAAGCATTTGTACTCGTCGGCCATATTCTTCGCCGATAAAGTCGCCGCTTTGACCAATGACCCTGCTGACCTGTACATGCAGGCTCAGGCTCTGTTCCTTGGCCGCCACTACCGCCGTGCATTTCACCTCCTTAACGCCTCGAAAATTGTGCTCCGGGACCTCCGATTTCGTTACTTGGCTGCTAAGTGTCTGGTAAAGTTCTGGGATGTATGCTTTTTGCGTTTTTTGGTTTTATTATATTATGAAAAAGGGAAATCTTGAAAATGTTAACCTGAAATTTGTGTTCTTTGTATTATATAACAAAAGAATTTCAATGAAAAATATGTGGAAATTGAATTGCCCTAGCAAATTTGCATATGTTGTGTGTTTTAAGAAAATGAAAACTAGATTCTGAGCAATAATTGTTGACTTTGAGCTGAATGATTTTGGTCAATTTTTTCTTGAATGTTTATTTGTTTATACAAGTGGGTAGTTTTCCTTTTACTTATTTATTTCTGGTCTGCCCTTTGTATAATTAGGAGGAACTGAAGGAGTGGGACCAGTGTTTGTCGATGCTTGGTGATGCTAAGGTCGATGAAGATGGGAATGTTATTGACACAAAGGATAGCAATGTCATGTACTTAGATAAAGATGGGGAAGACAGAGAAATCAATGTGAGTTTTTGTTTGTAATCTCATTTTATTTGGCCATTTATTTTTTAATTTGTTGCACATTTGTTGTAGTCTTGACCCAATATTTATTTTTTCCTCTTATAGATCTCTTCAGCTATATGCTTTTTAAGGGGCAAAGCATATGAAGCCTTAGAAAATCGTGCCCAAGCTCGGCTGTGGTTAGTTTCTTGCGATCAATTTACTTGAAAATCACTGTGCTTAATTGTAAAATGCTTTATGGTTATTTTCCCTTAGTTTTTCAGCCAAAATGATACTAACTTACACTACCTAACTGTCTTATGATATAGTAAATTATGTGTAGTAATTTAACGTGCTATTAAAGAAAGGAATGACTTTATTGATTTAATGAGAGAGTTTTGAACATTGTTATAAGCTTATGTAAGTTGGGCATAGGTAAATTTATCTTCAATTTCATTACTGAGCAGATTTTGTTTGAATGCATGAATGTTTGATATATGTGTTTAATAACCAAGGGGTTTGTTTAGATTCTACTTGAAGAAATATCTATATATAGATTGGCTAGTCTAGACAACTTTCCTTGATATAAATCAATGCAAAATTTTGATAAGACAGGTTTGTTAACATCCCATGTCTTCCGGAGTCCATTTGGTGACAGAGAAATGTAGTATATGCAGGAATGGTTTAGTTCAATAAGGCTATTGATTCTGTTCTGCTTTTTCAAAAAGGTTGATTGGCAAATTAGATGCCACATGAAGGAGATTTTCTACTTTCTGTTTTTTGGTTTATATCCTGAATGGTTTTTGCTTCCAACCACAATTCTGGTCTTCTATTGGTTCACTCCTTCCTACTTCTGAACTCGGATGAACTTTTAGCTGCAATATCTCATTACTAAATTCAGCTGTAACGACAGAGGAACTTATTTGCTTTCCTCTTTATCTTGCTTCATTACTAACTTTCATGTGCAGCATTTTTAGAACGTTAAAGACTAATAGTATAAATGGTGGTTTTAAATCAAATTTAACAAGATTCAATTGACAGATCAGCTATGCTTCATTTCATGTGGTTACCTACACCTGGATGTCTGTTTTAGAGTTTTATGCTGTCTGAATCAGTGGCCTTATTTTGTTATCTGATTGAAAGCTTGCATGTATTTCAGTAAGTTAGGTGCCTTCCTCAACTCTTTTTCTTTAGCAACTATTGTGTTATAGTTTTATAACCTAATTAGCTTTTCTTTGGTTTTTCATTTGTCAGTATATCTGCTCTATACTGTTCAGTTCCTTTTGCTCTATTCTCTCAGTTTTGTTGAACTTAAACACTATGATACATACCAAGGCTTACTATATTTTTTCATAATGATTTAAGGTACAAAGCAGCAATCAAAGCTGATCCTTTGTGTTATGAGGTATGCATGACATGCTATTGATGTTATTGTTTTTTAATTTAAAAATTTTTTTTTTCTCTCTCTCTTGGCCCCTTGGGGATAAGCTGGTGGGGGAAGGGTCCATATTCTCGAAAACTCCTTACCTTGAATTTTGTGGCTGCATAAATTTCAGACATGACATTCTATGCAAAATATTACAACCTCTAGAAACTTTTTGGCCTTCTCAAGGATTAGAAAATTACTCAAAAGAGGACCTAGATTTTTTGAGCTAGGCTTGTCTTTTTTTTTTTTTTTTTTTTTCTCTCAATAGAATTTTATTCCTTTTTTTTTTTTTAATTTGACCTCTGCTGATCACATAGGTGTCTCATTTGGATGTTCCATATAAGATAAATGGCTTCTCATTTTTTATGATTTTTTTAATGTCTGTACCATGATTTCTTTTCCAGGCTTTGGAGTGCCTTATTGAAAATCACATGCTAACATGTGAGCAAGGTAATGATTTAATTTTTTCCTAGTCATTTGTTCATTTCATCTGAGAGAAGTGGATTATGAAAATGTTTACAGTTTGAATTCTAGTTCTTACATAACTGCATACACACACATATAAAGGAAATTATAGTCACGCACAAACATGTTCATATAAATTTAATTTGGTAAAACTTTCTATGGCTGTGTTCTACTAACATTTCATTTTTCAAGGAACATGTTACAATAGGCTAATGCTTTAAATTATTGGATTTGCTGTTGAATTTCAGAAACAAGTTTACTTTCATCATTGGAATTTGGTTCTGAAGAAGGATGGCTTTCTTCATTCTACTCATGCTTGATAAAAAAGGTGAACCGTGTGCAAGTTCATTATATGCTCTTCCAAATGTAAACATTTCAATAATAAGTTTCCCATCAGTTCTCCCGATATTGATTCTTTTTGCTGTGTTTGAGTGCACTGACAATTTTTTTCTTTCTTCTTTCCTGTCTCCCTTTGTTTTATCCAGTATGAGAAGGAGAATGTTATAGAAGCCAAATTCAGAGAAATTGAAAAAGAAAGGTGTGATAGTGTCCATTCGAGCCCATCCTTCTTGCACAGTCTGAAAAACAATACTGATCTTTTAGCGTGCAAAGCTGAGTACTATCATCAGTGTGGAGAATACCAAAAATGCTTTGAACTGACTTCTGTGTGAGTTGGTGAATAAATGAAGAAAATATGGCTGCATTGTTCCTGAGATGCTGTATGACCTTTTTTCCTTCTTTTTGTCTTTGTTTCTCCAGATTACTTGAGAAAGACCCTTTCCATCTGAAATGTACCTTGGTGCACTTAGCTGCTGCTATGGAACTTGGACATTCAAATGAACTATATCTGATGGCATGTAATTTAGTAAAGGATTATCCTCAAAAGTAAGCATTTCCTCTTTTCTTTCTGCTCTTTCTAGAAAACTTTGGAAGCATGAAATAATGAAAGCATTTGCTATTAGAGTGACTGTTTTAAACCTTAATTTGAACTTCTATTTTAAAGTACTCTTTTGGGTATTATATTGTTAGCTTATGCAGACTTTTCATTTTTTAGGGCTTTGTCATGGTTTGCAGTTGGTTGCTACTACTATTGTATAAAGAAATATGATCAATCGCGCCGTTATTTCAGGTAAGGATTATGCATTATTGAGTAAACTAAGGCCCTATTACTAATCTATCCACGTTCTGTTGCTTCTGCTGATTTTAATACTGAAGCTTGTAGGTTTATGGTTTTTTTTCATATGTGATTTCATGAAAGAGGGAAAGCTTGTATATTATATCCCACAAGATCCTTATATTATGAGATTCTATTATGTCTTTTTTCTTTGCATTTTGGAGGGCTTGTTATTCTGTCAACCTGCGATGCTAGATTAAATCTTCTCTTCACAAAGTGTTCTTGGCTCTGTAATTGTCAAAATGTTGAAAAGCCTTTTTCTGTCTGATGCATTATACATGCAGTATAATATTTGTGGAGTTCATTAATATTGATTACCTTGATTACAATATTTTCAATTGTATAGTTTTTGTGTTTCCTCTTGGTAAAGAAGATTTTTGCCTCTCTCTCTCTCTCTCTTTAATTCTTCCTCATTATTATGATTATGGTTAATGTTCTCCCATTTACAGGGAAGGAAAAAAAAAAAAAGGAACTTGCTCCACATTGCAAAATTTTTAGGGTGCATTAATTCTCGAATTGGGGAATTGGAATGGCGAATAGGAGTGATAATTGTGTTTACTTTCTAAAAACGTGAAGGACTGAGAATCGATTTTGGGTGGGGCCCATAAATTTGGGACTGAGATATTGGAATCACATTGCCATGGGAAAGGTGGGAATGAAAACGGGGAAGTGGGAATGGGAAATTAATTGACACTTTTATCTTTAAAGAAAATTAAATATTCCTTTTCTACCTTAAATAAATAAATAAGAATGGTAATAATAATAGTAATATTAATATTAATAAAAAAATTTAATAATAACAATAATAGTAGTAGCAGTAGCAGTAGTAGTAATAACAACCCGTTTATTCTTAAAATTATAGTATTACACTCAATATTATAGTAAATATGTATATATTTCTCTTTAAAATGTTTATTTATTTGTTTTGTTAGTGAAAAATATACAGTTTTAACTAAGGCATTATGGTAACTTGTAACAATTCATTTCGATTACAAAATAAACACATAAATGGGAATACAACTAATTTCGATTTTGATTCCTATAGCTCAAATAAATAATTTATTCTGATTCTCATTCTCCATTTTGATTCCACACTCCAGCCTATTTTGATTCTTGCCAATTTTGGTTCATGGGAATTAAATGCACCATTAGTTTGTTGCTATTATTAAATATATCCTCTGTGGATTTTATACGAGGTTTGAAATGTTATTTAGTGATATCTAATTGCATGTTGGCTCCATTCATTACAGCAAGGCTACAAATCTTGATGGGACATTCGCCCCTGCTTGGATAGGTTATGGAAATGCTTTTGCTGCTCAAGAAGAGGGTGATCAGGCAATGTTGGGTTATCGCACTGCTGCTCGTTTGTTTCCAGGGTAATTTTTAGCATTATTTATTCCTTTTCTGTGCCTTTCAGATTTTTCTTTCCTTGGATCAGCATATTCATGCAATGAGGACAAGGACAAAGCCACTAACTTGCTTTTGAGCAAGTTCCAGAACACTTTCAGAATTTCATTTTTGTCCTTTTCCCTCCTTTTTTTGGTCTCTGAAAGATATCCTAAGGGTTGGATTTGGTTGATTTTGCACATCTTGATATTATTCAATTCTTGTTTAATTGAAAAAGTGTGCTTTGGGGTATAATCATGTGGGTAAAATATTGTTTGGGTCCCCGATATTTCTGTTAGGTTTCATGTAATCCTTGAAATTTCAATTGCTTCAGCTTAATCTGTTTCAATCAATATTTTTTTTTCTGGCCCCTTTGATTTTATAAAAGTTCTTACATATTTAATAAACTGTTTTACCAGTATAAACTTTTTATGAATTCTTTGCATTTGAATTCCATATTTCTTCTTGAGAAATGTTGTAAGTTGATTAAACTTAGCCTAAATCAACCCAAGGCATTGTTGTAATGTCTTTCTATTTTGATAAACTACACTGTCATGAGTAGTTTTTTGGCCGTAAAGATCAATGAATTTCATCGTTTATTGTTTCGTGATGGTATGCATTGCGTTGTGGGAGTACTCTTATCACTATGAATTCTCTTTTTACAGGTTGAATCTTGATGTTCTCTTATTCCAGGTGCCATTTACCAACTTTGTACATCGGAATGGAGTACATGCGAACTCACAGCTTTAAGCTTGCGGAACAGGTGTACTACATTCTTCCAAATATAGGCTGATTTTCATTTTGTCTTTAGATTTCAGTGAGAACTCTTAAGAGGTTGTTTGTTTTGCAATAGGAAGTCTGATTGTTGGATATTTAGATGTTGGTCTATGTGTTTGCTGGTTGATCTTGTCTTGGGGTTTTTGTTTTTTTCTTTAGATTTAATGTGAATATGACCTCTTTCCTCTTTGTTTAATTGTGACAACTTCTAAGATGCTAATCACATTCTTTATTCATGATTCTGAGACCTGTGTAATTAGAATTTTGGTCATATTGTCCATTTTCCTTTGTTGTCAAAACAGTGTCTTCTTTATCCGAATCTCTTAGTGATAATTCTCTGAAAATATTGTTGAAAATCTGATTAGCAATCCTTTCTCCAGTTTTTCATGCAGGCAAAGACCATATGCCCATCAGATCCACTTGTATATAATGAACTCGGTGTTGTTGCTTACCACATGAAGGAGTAAGGATGTTTGGTTCACTTGGGTTGCTATTTTCTGCTGATCTGTTTACCTTATTGGTGTTTCTTTTTTAATAATATTATTACTTGAGTATATGAAATTCTAGCTGAGTTAAACTTAGGCCCTGTTTGGTGTTGACGTGCTTTAGCCTACAACTGCTGTGGACAAAGCTGCAACTATTAGATAAAAATTAATATGTAGTAAATATAATTTCTTAGTAATAATTTTGACAAGGTTAGTAAAGATATACTAGATTTTTCGTCACACAAGTGTAAAATTAAATCAGCTTATAAGCGATAGCAGCTGGTGTTTGCTAAACACTTTAGTGCTTTAGCATTTAAGCTATAGTTGTCAACTCAATCCCAAATGGTGCTTCACAGGAATTGTGCTCTTTTTATTGTTATATGTTATGGCTTTTATATGAGTTCCCAATCACAAGTTTGACCAGCAAGTATTTGAAACATTTGTAGGTATAACAAAGCTGTGTGGTGGTTTGAGAAGACCTTGGCACACACTCCGTCCTCTTTAAGTGAAATGTGGGAACCAACTGTGGTGAATCTTGCACATGCCTACAGAAAGTTAAAGTATGTTTAAGTTTGTTGGAATAGGCTGTCTCACTTGCATTTTCTTGTTCTATTGCCTACTCAAGATATTTATCTGTTATTTATTGTGCTTTTGTTGAATTTTACATGAAATATCATTCAGCTAGCTAGATTTTTTTTTTTTTTGGGGGGGGGGGGTAAATTTTGAAATAGAGGATTACATTTATCTTGATAAATGCATTTTATTTTAGGGATTTGAGTATACTTTAATAATGTAGGATTTTTCAGTTTGCATCGTCTGAGATCGTAGCAGCATGAAGATATAAGAAAGAAGTATATAACCTTCCTTATACCATCGTGGCTGCTTATGATCAGCTTTGCCCAATAAGCTCGAGAGACTACTAGGAGCCTTAGGAGTTGTATCTATAGCACTTCCTAAAAGGACTTGATGCAAATAGTTTAAATAAGGATATGCCGCAAGATGGATTGTTTTGCTCTCTACTGGGTACTTCATATGCTCCCTGTTTATAAATACTAATCTTTTTTTCGTCTTTGGGCTTTTTTCCTTAGTAGGTGGTGGATTTAGGTTCACTCCTGGTATTATTAATCCATAAACACACATTTGACTTATTGTTTATTAAACTTGATTTTAGAATCTATCATGTTTCAGGATGTATCATGAGGCAATATCCTGCTATGAGCGAGCCCTGACATTGTCAAACAGAAGCTTGAGCACCTATGCGGGTCTTGCTTACACTTACCATTTGCAGGTATGGTGGATTTATTATTAATTCATTTTTCAATGAAAACTTGTGCACCTTGCTGTTGTGAGTAGTAGTTAGCAAATTGATTTAAGTGGTATTTGTTAGCAAATATTAGTTTATTGGATGGAGCTAATATCTACTGCTTGAGTTTAAAAAACTATTGTCAGATTTTCAACCTTTTATTCAAATAACTGCTATGGTAATGAATTTGTTTCTTTTGGCTCTCTTGTGCAGGATAACTTTTCTGCTGCCATTACATATTATCACAAGGTACATTAAAAAATACTCTTACTGTTTCTTTTATGTGCAATAAGCTTATTGTCTATCCTAGTCATACACTGTTGAAAGGACAACTCTAATCTCGCAGCATTTATGAATCACTGATTTGCTTTTTCATCCTAATGTGCAAATCAGGCATTGTGGCTGAAGCCAGATGATCAGTTTTGCACCGAAATGTTAAGTTTGGCTCTTGTTGATGAAAGTCGCCATAGCATTGACCCCAAAATTGAATTTCACGGATGATATTCTTTTCCTTACTGTTGTATTGTATATGTAATTTATTATTCATGCCTATAACAGTTTAGTTATTTTTGTTTCTGATTCACCCTTGGTATTGGCGAAGGGCTTTATTGTATAAGCATGGGGGCGTCATCTTCGTCAATATTTTATGTTTTACATTGTTAATTTATTTCCTCATTTGTTGAAGTCTACTTGACTTAGAAGTAATCTACTTGAATTGCCTTCTTTCATGGAACCATTTTATTTTAAGAAGGTATATCATCATTTGATACATCATTTTGTCATCAAAGTTTTTTAATAATTATATTTTTTCAGAGTTTTTATTATTTACCACCAAACCCGTAAGTCCATTAAGAAATTAATGATGTCACATGGATATATTAGGAATTTTAGTTTATTAAGCTAAAAATATTATAATCTTTACAATTTTATCAATTGATTAAATTTAGATATATCAAACAATCAATTGATAAAAGTATTATGTGTTTATATATAATTAATTTTATTTTTTATTTATACAGAGGATTAAATTTATTCTCACAGTTTAGGGGTAAAATGGATTTTTAGTGTAAATTGCATTAAAATTTTGTAATTTTTAACAAGTAAAATGATAAAAATTGAAATACTAAGCTGTTAAAATGTAATTATCAAATAAAAAAAGAAAATGGTTGTAAAGTGATATATTAGAAGAAGTTGGGTGATAAAGGCATAGAGCGATGATATCCCTCTTAAGCATTAATCATAGTGGTTTACGACCTTGTAATCCTTAATCCTCAATTAAGCAGCAAAGTTAAGCATCTGTTATTGAGTATTTTTGTTTCCTACTTAACACATGCCATCTTTATCAAGAATAAAGATTTTTTTAAAAAAATAATAATAAATGAAAGAGGAGCAAAGCCGAAATCAAAAGAATTCAACTTCGTCAAGTTTTTTTTTTTTCCCTTCTTTTGGCCTCCTGCCTTTCCTATGCCCTGAACTTTGGTGAACGACTAAAGAACGCATTTTTAAGGCCGCGGCTGAGCTTCTGAGTCTTATCCAAAAATTATTGGTTTTTACCAAGATTCCTAATTGCTACTGTTTGAATTGTTTTCCAAATTCTAGTTCTCATAGTTTTGAGAACAGTGAACCATGAACAGAATTGTTTTCTTTGATGAGGGATTGATGTGATTCTATTTCATTGGATCATTTTATTTATTCTATTTTTCAATGCTACAACCAAAAATGCTAGTGGGATCTCTTTCTAGTTTCTGAAGTACTCTAATCTGATGTGTTTATCACCTCGATTCCTTCGTGAACATTAATTGTAGGCTTTTCTGCTACACAACCTTTAATCTTTTTGAAGTTAAAATCAAGAGGGATTTATCGAATCTTGATCCTTCCCACTTTAGGATTTCATAAAACAAAAAATAACTTTGAGAATAGGTGTCTTTTTTCTTTTTCTTTTTTTTTTTTAAGAATAAGGGGAACAACTATAAAAACAGTGAGTTCCAATTAATTTAATTAATAAATCTTTATTCTCAAAAAAGAGATTTAAGTTTTAATCACTCTTAGGTGCATAAGTACTTACCAATATTTTTGTGTTTAAGTGGTACAATAGTTTGTTTCATGTACATTGTTTATAATTAATCATTCCATTTTTTTTTTGGGGTTAAATGAACGATAAAAATTTATGTTTGGGATCTTAGGAAGAAATTAATAGGAACTGGATAAGAAAACGGAGGGCTAAAATGAGAATGAAACATGAATCTCTTAAGATATGGACATTTGTGCATTTTGAATTTGCCAGGAGTTCTATTTTATTATTACTATTGTCGTCGTCGTTGCAGTCGTCTTCGGGGGTGTTTAGGTCAATTTGCGGTGTAAATGCCAAAATTAAAAGAATCGATGAGTCAACATGCGCTGGTGGGAGGTGAATTCTTTTTTCTTTTTTTAATAATTTTTTAACGATTTTTTTTTTGGGTCATTTAATCTTGTAGCGACTTTAAGCTTTTTCTTTAAGACTTTTCGTTTTTAATGGAAACACGAGATGCACGCGAGGTGGTTATTAATCTAGGGGTTGAGTTGAGTTTTTATAAAATATTAAATTAATATTTATTAAATAAAAGAATAAAATAAAAATAAATTTTTATTATTAATATAGTAACAAGTAAAAATTAGTTTAATATTAAATTTAAATTCATTAATTTAACGTATAATTTAAAAAATAATAATAAAAAAATTAAAAGAGAATATAAGAAAAATAAATTAACTATTAAATGAGATAATTTTATAATATTAATAAATTATTTTATTATTTTTTTAAGTTATATAATTTTATCATTAAAATTTTTCTATCATATATTTAATATAAAATATATTTTTTTATAAATAAAATTAAAAATTTTACTTAAATTTATATTTTATAAAAAAAAAAATTCTTATCTTATAAAAGAAACAGCTCCCATATCATTAATCCTATCCTTCCTTGGTTTATTCTCTCCGTTTGGATAACATCATTCCAACTTCAATTGACCGCTTGGCAACATTTCAGTGATATCATGTCAAATTATTAGCTGTGAATTATTGAGTGGAATAACATACCGGACCCACAGTTTTAACTTTTTCGTGCATGTGAGTCAGATTCTTCGAAGCTATGACGTGGGACCCAATGATTTAATTATTGGTAGCCCCTATAATTGAGGTTTTATTTGTTTATTTATCTATTTTTTAATATGGCTATAATTGCAGGCTGCCAATTGATTGTTACCTCCACTAAAGTTTTCTGAAATAACATATTTTCCACAAAACAACACATGATGATCGCTCTTAATTTTAAATGCCTCGCGTTGACTCACCGTTGAACTGCAAGGACATAAACAGAATGACCCTCTTATTTTCCATCCGCCCTAAAACATTATTTCAAAATTAAGTGCGTAAACTAAGCCGGGCTTAACGTTTTATTTTTTAACCTATGTATATAAATTTTTTTAATCCGAACATTGGTATCGGTTTTTTTTTTTAATTCAATAACTGTTGAAAATGACTGTGTTACCCTGTTACAAATATATTTAAATATCTGCACGTTAAATGTATTTTAAAATACCCATCAATTTATTATTTTCTTAAACTATCTTTTATTAATAAATAGCATCATACACGCGAAGGACCAGTGATATCGATGTTGATACATCCGAATCAATTTTGCTTATGAGGAGTCTACGTCATGATTTCTACGTCATGAATTCTCCAAAATATTATGTATGACTATCCTTTCTCCTTTAAGTAAAAATATCTCCCCCTCTTATTTAAGTAAACCAAGATGGCTTCTCTAGTGCATTTAGCTTTGTAAAACGATCAAACGCAGATAGTGCTTCAGCTGATAGATATTCATCCGTTATATAGTTTAATTGAGTGAGTTTTTAATTTATTGTAAGGTCATATATTTTAATAATATATTTATATATAATTTAATAGTGTACCTGCATAAAAAAAATAAAAATGTTTATATTAGAGAATTAGAGAAGGACTATATATATATATAGTATCTAATTAATGAATTTATTTTTATTTTAATAAAATAAAAATGTGACTGTCTTTAATATATTAAAATACATATTTATTTTATTTTATTTGTATTCTTACTTTATTAAAATTTCACTTTAGAGAAAGACTATGTGTATATGATCACAAATAAAATTTAATTAAATGATAATTAGATAGATTATTGTTATTTCCACTTCCTGATGATATCTAAATTAATGAATTTGTTTATCCAAAGCAGATTGTAAGGCGTTTATTGAATTGCAAAGTTGATACAGACCCCCGGAATTCGGAAGGTTTGACACCTTTAGATACTTCATTACTTGACCAAACTAAATCCGAAAACCAAGTGATTGTGGCAATGGTGCGCGAAACTGGAGCACGAAAGGCAACTTCACTTCCTATTAGCGACGGCGATATAAATTTAGCGAGGTAACAGAAACACGGCTCTTTTACGAAATTACAGTCCATTTATCGATTATTTTTTAAAAAATAATATGGCATTTTCATACAACGTACATCTCAAAAATTGTTTAATGTCCTTCAGAAGTAAGGATCAGAGGCTGGACGAGGCTGCTCAAACAGGAAATGTTGATGCCTTGTATGAATTAATATGGGAGGACGCATATCTTTTAGATGAGATAGACCAAGTACCATTCGTGGATACTCCTTTACATACAGCAGCATCAATTGGGCATATCAACTTTGCCCTGGAGATAATGAGGTTAAAGCCATCATTTGCAAGAAAGCAAAACCAATTTGGATATAGTCCCCTGCATCTTGCTTTGCAGAAGGAACAGACCCAAATGGTACGTCGGCTCATAGATGTGGACAGAAATCTGGTTCGTGTCCAAGGAAGGGAGGGTGTAACGCCTCTACACTATGTTGCTCAGGAAGGAAATGTCAATCTTCTATGCGAGCTTCTAGCGGCTTGTCCCGAGTCCATCACAGACGTGACAATCCGTAAAGAGACTGCTTTGCATGTTGCTGCAAAAAATGACCAGTTGGAAACCGTTGTGTTCATGCTAGGATGGCTTCGATACGTCGACATAGAGGATATCCTTAACTGGACGGACGATGAAGGCAACACTTTATTGCATATCACAATCTCCAAAAGTCAAATCCAGGCATGAAAATTTTTTAAATTATACTTCAGTTCATCCCTATATCTTCATGATTATTAATCAATTGCATGGACATATAAATATATGCTTGCAGTTGGTGAGGCTAATAGTTAAAAGAGTACGTGATCAAATAAACGCCCGGAACTTACAAGATAAGACACCCATGGACATGGTAGAAGAACATTTGAAAAGTAAAGATGAATTTAAAGATGAATTTAAAGAAGTGAAGCGCATGATGCAAAAAGCCGGCGGTCGACAGGGGACCTCCCTTCGCGTTGCGGACATTCCAGGTTACTTAAAAAAAGGTTTGACATGGCATCAAAAGCTGGTTTTGTTCTTTTACCGCTCATCACAGCGCATTTCGGATGAAAATCGAAACGCACTACTTGTGGTTGCTGTATTAATCGCGACAGCCACATTCCAAGCAGCGCTTGACGAGAATAAGTCAACCGGAACCATCAACTCTATTGCATCACCATCAGCATCGACCTCGGCATCGACATCAGCAGAAGCAAGGGCAAACGTAACACGACCAGGAACAGCAAATGTAACCGCCTTTTCTTGGAGCAATAGCAGCAGCGTCCCAACAAGTGACGCGATTCTGTTCGCTCCGGAGCATATATACGGCCAAGCCGTCAGTGATATGATCTCCACACTTTTCGCATTTTCAAATATTACAGCCTTTTGTGTAGCTATGCTGGTGATTAATTATCACCTCCCGTATGGCTCGGCAGCCACTCTGGTATATCCTCTAGTTATTTGCTTTTGCCTGTTAGTGGTTGGCAGAACCCCGGTGTCGCTACTTGCCTCATTTTTAATGCTTCTCCTCCTTCGGTTTTGTCTATTTGTGCAACTGGACTTCTCCAAGAGTCAATTTAAACGAAGCGTCTGGTTTTCACAAGTTTTGGGCTCCGTTTTCAAACATTACGGAAGCCTCCGCAATAAGATGAGAGAGGCTGAAACCTAGCTATGATGCCAATAAGCTGCCATGGACAAAACGCGTCTGTTGCTTTGTTGATGTTCTCTGCTGGCTTGGCTGTATCTACTTAGTGTGGAACTTCCTCTCAATTAGTGTGAAACTTCCTCTCAAGTAATATTGCTGGTTTCGTTTTGTGTAAGGAGTTTATTTGTGTACTGTATTTTCTGAATTATGTTCGTTAGCTTTTGCTTCATTTTGTAAGGTCTTGCTGTTTCAATGTAATATTAATTACTGTTGTTGTATCTCATAGTTGTATTGTTCTCCTTCGTTACTGTGAATATAATGATGTTAATTTAATTAAAAATATATGCTTTTTCGTTTGATAAGAAAATGAACGAAAATTTACTGACTTAGAGAGGAAAAACAGAAATTGAATTCATTATGATGGATACAATGAAATGAGATTACGATATGCTATATATATGGTAGCATCTGGAACTTTCCAAGTGTAACAGAATCATATACACACTCTCCGATATTCACCATAACATTTTGGTGGGAAAGCACACACTAATAAAAACTTTTAACAACTTGCACAACAATCTTCCAGTAGCTTCCAGCAGCTTGCCCAGCGTAGCATCTGATTCATTACTCTAGTTAACAATTTGCTGACATCAGCTGACTCAACTTATTCTTAACAAATTTTAACGAACATGAGGAATATCAATATCATTGGACTTTTGATGCTCCAACAGACAACTTAAAATTGTACTTATAAAAGTCTGTTTTAGAAGAAAAGCTGATTCAAAATACTTAACGGCAATATAAGTATGCCTCCGGTAGTAGACTGAAAGCCTACAAATGAAGAAAAACAAACAACAAACAGCAAAAACACAAATATATCAGTGAAAAGGACAAGAAAATGTTTGATGAGATTAGAAAACTGACACATGTATCATATATATTTACGTTTTCTTGGAGAGAGGAAACCGCTGTTGGATCCTCAATTGATGAACCCTTCAACAAGCGTCCAAACCCCTCAGCTGGGTCATAACCCTAAGTGATTCATCAACCTATGTGTCAGGTTTTTCATTCATCAGCAAAGAGCTTCAGCAATGGATCTAGAAAATAAAGGCCAATTTTGACACTGTGGACATTCAATTTCATTTTTCCATGTTCCTGATGACCAAATCCAGTCAATTCATTTGATAATATTTAACTTGATCACTTGATCTGCAGGTTATATTGTCCAAGTTTCGATTAAATAGCTATTAGTAATAACATCCGTTCCTCTAGATCTCGGCATATTGATATCATCATTGCATATTCTTAGAAATTAACTTCTCTCCCAATTGAATCATGACTAGTCAGTAGTTAACTACAGCCACGCAACAACGTTGGGACCTTCAAACAAAGAGCAGTATGTACAGAAGAACCAAAACGAGGACAAAAACGCTAAAAAATAAAAGAAATAAATAAATAAAAAGACAAATCGTTACTTTAACTATTTGATTATGCGTACACATGCAATTACTCAATTGCCTCGTGTCCTCGATTTTCTCTCCATTTTTGCATATCAATTATGGGGCAACACTTCAAGGTAAATATTTTGTTGATAAAAATTAAGGCTATTATATAATTTATAAATGGCACATCCGTATAAAATTTCTGAGTGGATGTCTGCTTCTGTAAAGAGTTAAAAGAACAAGCAGTCGAGCAATTAAACCCAATTTCAGCATTCAACCCGTCATCAATCAAGTAAATTACCGGGTCATTGCTTAATCTTTAATTTTTTTTCCCTTCCGATATTAAAAATTAATTCTGCCTGTATACTTGCTCAAAAGAAGAAAAAAACGCTACCTGTGCATGACGGCGACATAAAAAAAAATTGAAAATTGGTTCCCAATTCTAATACGAGGGAAAATTACACCTTGGCTTTAATTAAATATTGAATAATATTACTCTCTTTTTAATGGTATCTCAATCTCGATATCATTGCGATGCTTATTTTAAAAGTTTATAGTTAATTAATTTATTATTATTATAATTATATATAATTGAACATCTGGATTAGTATGCTTTATACATGACGGTTTCAGATATGAGTCACCAAAGTCTCTACATGTGTGATTCATCAATGAAAATGGATATTCCACTGGCGGTTCAGTCCGAGGAAAATTGTGAAGTTATGATTCTGTTATTATTATTATTATTTCCTTTTTCTTTTTTTAAAATGGATAAGATTTCAAATTGAAAATCTTGATACATATAGAAGTTTATGTAGGAAATATGAGTTAATATTGCTTCAGTGAATCCAAATCCAATTGAATCATAGGTTTTACCTGGAAAATAGAACCTGATAAAAAAATGGTTGTGGTACTGTTTATACAATACTATTACAATGCTGTGTCACTTGGCACTGCTCATCTAGCACTGTTTAATTGGCATTATTCATCCGATAGCAGTCATAAATTCGTTAAGGCATGCACAATGCACTATCTCTAAGATCAATTTACTCTTCTCCAAGAAGATTTTTCAATGCAATAAGGACATAAATAATGCATATTGATCTCAATGACGCTACTATTATGAGGTTATATTTCAAATAATAGTGTAGAATGATAAAAGAAAATTATAAAGGAAAAACATGGAATAGGAAGAGAGATCAATTGAGATTGTTTTTTGAAGACGTTTGATATCTCCTTTTTATAGAGAATTTTTTATAATATGTTTCTTAATTCAAATTGAATTACGAATCTACTTTCCTTATTTAATTTGAATTAGTCATCTATGAGTCTCACAACTTAATTCAATTTAAATAATCCGAATTACATTTAAGTTTGACTTATTCAATTATAATTTATAATTAAATCAAACACACGACTAATTTCAAATCAAATATAAAAGTAATTGCTCTCACTTCCCTTTAATGTAGGAAATAGTATTTTGAAATAACAATAAATTCCAACGGTTTAATCATAGAAAGTTATACAAAAAAGGAATTATGAGTTAAATAATTTAAACGAAATGACCTAAATAACAACGACTTGACCTAGACAAATCTCACTTTTCAGACTGCCTCACCAGTTAAGGGAGGTACCAATCAAAAGCTTGAGCTACGATGATCATTTCTTTGCCATCAATGCCGCTATAAAACAACCAGAAAGGCCCTAGTTGGTTTTTGGAAATGACACACCTTGGTCTCGTTCTTTACTAGTATCTCTTTATTTTCTTACCAATCTTTGGCACCAAATCAGCCGCTTTCACTACCGATCAACTATTGGAGATTCATGGGATCTAATTTCACCCATGGCTTCAGCACCTCATAATGGTGATGATTTACCAGATTTTGTCAATATTAAACCTTCTAACTAACTTCAACCAACACAACCACATCTGTATCAAAACTACAAAGTTATGCCAAGTGATACTATGTAAACCGCCACTACCATTCTTGACATTGACGATGTTGTAGCACAACAGCTTTTACCTTCCTCGAACCTCTCAAACACAACTTTACCTATATGTAATAATCATGACCTAAACTATATGGCTTCCTAAGCTCATTCCACCAACCCAATTCCCTCAACCATGACACCAACATGAACCCTACTCCTTCATATGTTTCTACTCTCAATTGAATCATCTTTCTTAACCCAAGTCCTTTTTAAGACTACAAAAGTCTTTTATAAAGGACGTGATTGGTTTTACTACCTCATTAATTCTTTTGAAATTGGTTTAGTTGCATAAAGATAAGCCAACTATCTATTTATGTGCAACTAAAATTAAAAAAAGATGGTTGCACTTTTAAATTGGCTCTTGTTGGTAAGTTTTTTTTTTTTTTAATTTGGCCCTTCAAATGTTATTCAAAAGTTTTTTGTTTCTTTGGAGCTAAAAGAAAATTCCTAGATTTTCTTACTTGATACTAAAGAAAATTCCTAGATTTTCTTACTTGATAATAAACACATTTTGATCAAACTAGAAATTGAGAAAGACTATCTTAGGATATGGATAAGACAGAGTTCGTATTCTAATGGCAGAGGGACATGTATTTTTAAATGGTCAATTGACTTCCATTGCTTGGTAGAATCTCTTATTATTCTTGTTTGAGTATTTTTTTCTTTATTTACTTGTTTATTTTATTCATTGTAAGCCAGCTTTATTTTCAATTGCTTCTACTGTTGATACTCATTTACATCTAGATCATGCTACGACCTTAGTTAATAAGCTATCTGTTGTCAGGGTATTGGTAGAATATGATGTCTCACGACATTTGTTACCACTTATGTAGATTGGTAAATGTGATTTAGGTTTTTGGCTGGATGTTATTTTTGAATGAGTTCCAGCCTATTATGATTTATGTAAGCACTTAAGCCATTTGGCGGATAGTTGTTACATTTCTAATCTTGAGCTTCATAAAATGCAGAATACAAGTCCTAGGGATAACAACTTACATCTACCATAAATGTACAACATAAGTGTGAGGAGATGTTCTGGTTTTTCGAGAACTAAAATGAGGAGATTTGAGAAGTTCGGTGGCTAAAGTGCAGTATGACTTCAGTTGAAGGGGTGCTGTTGATATTTTCTTGGGTGACGTGGCAACAAATTTGTTAAGTTTGTTATGGTTTCCAGAAATATCAGTACTTTAAGAGCTGATCTTCAACTTCTGATTTTTTCATTCGTTTTTCTTCAATTCTTTGTGAAACAAGCTGGAATTTGTTTTGTTCAACAACTTGTAATCTCTTTTTAATCTTGAGTTGTATTTGATTCATTGTGATTAATAAAGAAAAGCATATTTTTCTTTCTAAACTTGTTGCTCGTTCAATGATTCTTGTTCTGATTTTGTGTTCATTGTTGTGCAAATTTTAATGAACTCGCAAGCGCACGAATCTATTGTAGAATAGATTAATGGTGACGAGTGTCGATCCCACGAGGAGGTTGATTTTAATTATATGTCGAATTAATTTTCTTTTATGGGAATAATTAAATTATGATAAAATTAATGTAAATTATGCTTAAATTTAAATTACAATGGTAGGAATTAAATTAAATTGAAATCTATTATAATAAAATATTTGAGTATCCGGATCCACATCAACATGCTCCATGGGCTAAATATTCCATATTAATATCAATTAAATCATAAGGGGGGATTCCACACCTCATGAACTACTCTCCAATAAGTATGGTGCCAAGGGCTTATCGTGCCAAATAATAACAACCTTGTACTAGGGTCTTAGGTTTAAAGTACGTATCAGAACTAGACAAGGCTATTATTATTTGTCGATTTAAAAGTCAAAACAACCACAAATATTAGAGGGAAGAAGAAAGTAAATTTACCAAATTAAGCCCATGGAACATGTTGAGACTTCACCTTCAACCCAAGCTTGAAAAGAAATTAGCTACTCATACTTTAATTAAGGATAAAAAAGGAAATTTTATTAAAATACAAAGAAACTACAAGAAAGAGAAGGAATTTCAGAAATCTAAGCTTAGAAATGAATTCAGGGGTGCCAAATTAGGGGGAGGGAGTCCCCTTTTTATAGATACATTGAGTGAATCGTGACCATCGGATTAAAAACAGTTCGGATGCTCAGGATTGTGCCACGTCATCGATCAGCGATCAATCGGCCAATCGGTCAACAAATCAACATTTTATACGAGAACGCCGCCTGAATAGTAAATAATCCCATGTAAGCGCATGTACTGTACACCCGATTTCTACTCCAATGAGATACTGCCACATCATCGATCTACAGTACATAAGAAATTTAGTCCAATAAGATCATGACACATCATCGGTCAACGCCACGTCATCGGTCAATGCCACATAAGCAGTCAATCCACATAATTCGTCCAATCAGATACTGCCACGTCGTAAGTAGTTGCCACATCATCGGTCCGTATACATGAACAGTGTCATGAACAGTATCGTGAACAGTACCGTACGTATGAACAGTACCGTATGTGTGAACAGTGACTTTTTCCTTTAATGCTCTTCTTAAGGTTTTCGACCGTCCTGAGTCCAAATATGACGTCCGTTTTGCTGTCTGATCACTCGTTTATTGTGAAACGATTATGATACCCCTAAAATACATAAAATACACAATTATAATAAAACACATATAATTAAATAACAAAATACTTAAATAAATAAAAGTAGCAATGTTAGTGAGATTTAAAGTATAAAATGATGATTTTCTCCTTTATAAATATACACTTTCTAACACTCAACACACCCCCCAACCAGCTTATTGCTAGTCCCTAGCAAATAAAGCGAAGATAAAAAACTTTTTTTTTTAAACACACGTGTTTATTCAATCAGATTAATGATAACAATCAAATAAAAGTTTAAGCATTATCTCTAGTCTAAAGGAATATCACACCCACATCAACCATCCATATGTATCAGTCCAGCAGATTTTGTTGTAGCAATAGTAATCAAGCTACTTTCAAGAAAGACATATCCAACCCCAAAATCTCACCGGTTGTAGTGACACTCTCACAAAGAAATTAATCCTAATAAAATTTTGTCACTACAATGAATGGTAAATTGAGAGAAAATAATAAAGAAATATCACACACTCTCACCAAGATGAAAAATATGCCCATAACTTAGAAATAGTACGATCTCAAATAAAGTATTAGTCAACCCAATGTATTCATCATTTTTTTTATATATGCATCACTACATCTTAATTACCCATATAACTAGCTTTTATGTTAGACTATAGTTCCCTAAAATCAGGAAGGACTTTTATTAGGACGTAACGTAGGCTAGGGACATGGTTAACAAAGAAAGGAAAATAGGGAAACAAAATATATATGTTTGAGAAAAAATTAAAGAACTTTTTACAGGATACATTTTGCTTATTTATTACTATTGTACATCTTTTTTTTTCTTTTTTTTCTTTTTTTTTTATATGGCACAACTTTACTGAACAAAATAATTATTTATTTATTTTTTTCTCAAACATGAATAGGTGGATGGAACTTATATGATATCGGGTAATACTCCAAATTGGAGTGGGTTAGGATGATAAGTTAATAAAGAAAAAGATTTTTTTTTTAAATAAAAGGCTCAAAAGGGGTAACTATGGATATTAAATAATAGGGATGGCTAGAAAGGCTCAAACGGATCAAAAATAGCCTTCCATCATCTTTTAGGACTCTAAATAATCTTCCATATCTACTAATTAAGTGGACATTTAGATGCAGTAACACACACTTTTTTTTTTTAAAGGATTGACTCAAAAAAAATCTAGAGATCATGTATGAAATAATAAACTGCTAAGCTACATGAAAAATGGGCAAAAAGGGTTACTCTCCAAGAAAAATTGATAGGCTCAAAAACTCACTTGGAATTTATTATGACATGTGCATTCTTTCAAGCAACTCATATTTGTCTCCAACATCAACATGTAGAATAGTAAACATGGTGTAACATTACTCAAGACCAAAGATAATACAAATACTAAAATTCAAAAGTCATCATATCATCCAATATCAAGAACTCACAAATTTTTTTTTTTTAAAAAATAGAATTATTGCCCCCCAACCTATTCTAAATATAAAAAGAAAACATACATGCAGAAAAATTAAAGAAAAATGAATATTTTTTTTCTTTTTTTTTATTATTATTATTTTTTTTTTACAAAAGAAGATGCGTTTCTAGAGTTACTACACTCCATATTCAGCCATCTTCGACTTTAAAAACTTGAAAACATATATTTATAAAGGAGAAAAATGAAAGGTTAGAAACACACACAAATATATATATATATATATTTTTTTTTTTTTGTTTTTTTTTGTTGTTTTTTTTGTGTTTTTTTTTGTGTTTTTTTTGTGTTTTTTTTTTAACTAAGAAGATGCGTTTCTAGAGTCAGTATACTCTATATTCAGCCATCTTCTATTCAAAAAGTTAATCATGGTTAGTTCAACATTTCACAATTGTCTACTATTCCCTCCCCCCAACCAGAACGAAACATTGTCCTCAATGTTTGAAAGGAAAGAAGTAGAGTTTAGAAGACATCACCTGGGTGCTGCAATACAGAGGAAAATATTTACAAGCGGAGAGTTAAATCTAATTTGTACTTCTTACTGCCGCTACTGTTACCATCATTATTTGAACACTCCAACACAATAGCCTTGGGATCTGGCTCTGGTTGATAAACTTGTAACAGATCAAGTAGCGCATTAGCAGTGTGTGCATAAATAAAGATGTTTTTCACTGAGGAAGGAAGAAAATAATTTTTTATTGCATGGTTAAGAAATGCGAGAAAGCCATCATAAAAGTTATTGACATTTAACAAACCAATGGGTTTTTTATGAATGTTGGATGGGACCAAGATGCTAATGTCATTAGTGCCTCAAGAGTTGTAAGATCGCCTGGAAGGAAAATAAAAGCATCGGCATGATTTAACATTTCAGTTATTCGTTCTTGCATACCTGAGACGACTAACTCTTCTCAAGTTGGTGAATGAGACAAACAACCCAAAGGTTTTAGGATTTGAGGGATGATGCCTAACACTTGGCTCCCTCTGACAAAAGCAGCTTCTGATACCATTTTAGATAACCCTCGGTCACCTCCTCCATACACCAAGTGCAATTTTCTCTCTGTTATTCTTAGACCAAGATCTATGGCTGCCTCCATGAACTCTTTATGTTTGCCATAATGGAACCCAGAAAGCACACAAATGTTCTTGAATTATTTACTAGAAGAAGCTGCCATTAAGATATTGCTCAAAAACAACTTGTGAGTGCTCAGTGAAAACAATTCACATTTAAAGACCTTGGTGACAGTTGGTTACAGCTGTGTATGGGACATTATGTCAATTAACGTGTAAGGCACATAGCTTAAAAGTCAAAAAAAAAAATAGTAAAAAGAAAAAGTAAATGAAATTATTAAACAACAATAATGCAAATAGTAAAATAACAGTGAAATAAAAGAACAGAGAGGTAAAAGGATATTTACAGATAGTTGTGATTGTGGTTCACATCTTCCTCTGGTTTTACGTCCAGAAACGGCTTGAACGCCCTCTATGGGTCGAGGATAGGCTTCCCATCCAGTTTTCTTACAAACTGGCAAACAGGGTCTTTTATAGTCAGATTCCCGAGACTATAGTTTGCACATTCTTTCTAGAATAATGGCCATAACTGAAGTATTGCATGTTGGACGTATCCACTGGGATGCGTTTCAAGAGACAAAAGGATATCATCCAATGACTCCTTATTCAAGCCATCCCTAATGAATTGAATCTTATCTTCTCTGTTATCAGACACCATTCCTAAGGAACATGATTTTTTATTGCATATCATTCTGGCACATTTATGACAAGCAACAGAAAGTCTTCGAGCTCGTCGTTTTCTCGCATAATTTCCTTTACCACAACCAGGCATGTATGCAATAAATTTGGGAGGTAACTCACCGCTTAAGCAAACTTTTGCCTCGATTAACCAACGGATGTCGCAGGATGTTATTCTTCATAAGCAATCGCATGCGTTCGGACCGGGCTTTATAAATTAAAAGTAGGGCATTCTGAGGAAGCGAAGGGAATCGTTTGTGAAGCTTTTCTAAAATCTCATTTCTGTCCATACCTTCGTCTCAGAATATCAGTTATTGTGGGAAAACTGAAGTAACCGACTTGATTGACACGGAGTACCGTTATCCGCCACTTGACCGGGGTTACAAACTTTAAACACACAAAACAAACTAAAACACACAAACAAGAAAATAAATTAAAACACACAAAACAAATTAAAATCGTCCTCTTATTGAATTTACCTCAAGCTCCAATTGGATGTTGTAGATGCCTCTCTCAATTTCTCGGAGTTGGCTTTCTAAATCCTCAACATAGGCTACTAACTCTGGTGGTTGTAGCTGCCAGATACGATGTGTTTTACAAAATCGTATCTGACCTCTGAGATGAGATTGTATACGTCGAAATTGTCTAAGAATGTTTAAGAGGAACTGTCTCATGATTAAATAGATAAGAAAAACTTAACGGTTAAACAAACACAAAAAAAATAATTTCAATCAGCAAAAGAATGAATAAAAGAAAGAAAATAAAGAAAATAAATAATCAAATCACCGAAAAGTAAAACCTCAATTTAAAATAGGTGGGTCACTCAAATTTATTTTACTGTCCTCTCCATGTGGTTGGTATTCTAGATATGGCTTTAATATTTGACCATTAACTTTGAAAGTGACACCATTCATTGGATCCTTAATTTCAATTGCCCCATGTGGAAAAACAGTATGAACAATAAATGGGCCAGACCATCGAGAGCGTAACTTACCTGGGAATAAGTGTAAGCGAGAATTGAATAAAAATACTTTCTGACCTGGAGTGAAAGATTTTCGCATAATTTGCTTGTCGTGAAAGACTTTCATTCGTTGCTTGTAAATTTTGGCATTCTCGTACGCATCATTTCGAATTTCTTCAAGTTCTGCCAACTGTAATCTTCTTTTCCGAGCGACTTTTTGTATGTCAAAATTGAATTTCTTGATAGCCCAAAGACGCACGATGCTCGAGTTCCGCGGTAGGTGGCATGCTTTTCCATACACTAGCCTGTAGGGTGACATCCCAATCGGAGTCTTAAAAGCCGTTCTATATGCCCATAATGCATCATCAAGCCGCAACGACCAATCTTTTCTGTCGGGCCTCACTGTTTTTTCTAAAATGTGCTTTATTTCTCGATTGGAGATCTCAACTTGGCCGCTGGTCTGTGGATGATATGGGGTCGCCACTTTATGAGTGATGGAGTACTTTGTCAAAAGTGCTTTGAAAAATTTATTGCAAAAGTGGGCACCACCATCACTAATTATTACTCGAGGAAATTCAAAGCGGGAAATAATATTGCTTTTCAAAAATCCTATTACACTTTATGATCATTGTTCCTACATGGAATAGCTTCTACCCATTTCGAAACATAATCAACAGCGACCAATATGTATTGATGGCCAAAAGATGTGGGAAATGGTCCCATGAAATCGATACTCCATACGTCAAAAATTTCAACCACCAAAATTGGGTTTAGTGGCATCATATTCCTTCATGTAATGCTGCCCATTCTTTGACACCTATCACATGAAGAACAAAAGGTGTAAGCATCTCGAAATATAGTTGGCCAATAGAAACCACATTGTAAAATTTTAGTATTTTTTTTTCTTAGATCAAGTGGCCTCCACAAGCTTGTTCATGGCGGAAAGAAAGGATATTCTGAAATTCATTCTCTGGGACACATCGTCTAATAATTTGGTCCGCATGTATTTAAATAGATAAGGATCATCCCAAAAGAAATTCTTTATTTTCGCAAAGAATTTGGCCTTGTCTGTTTTAGTCCAATGCTCCGGAAGTTGACTGTAACAAGATAATTAACTATATCAGCATACCATGGTACTACTTCCACACTCATTAATTGTTCATCTGGAAATGACTCATTCAAAGGTAAATGTTCTTTTGTTGTGTCAAAATGGAGACGGGAAAGATGATCAGCCACAACATTTTCTGTTCCTTTCTTGTTTTTGAATTCTAAGTCAAATTCCTGTAAGAGTAGCACCCAACGAATTAGTCTAGCTTTTGCATCCTTCTTTGTGAGAAGATATTTAAGAGCAGCATGATCTGTAAATATAATTATTTTACAACCAATGAGATAAGATCGAAATTTTTCTAATGCAAACACAACTGCTAGCATTTCTTTTTCAGTGGTTGAATAATTCAAGCGTGCATCATTCAATGTCATACTAGCATAGTAAATCACATGGGAATTCGATCAACTCTTTGTCCTAATATCGCTCCCTCTTTGATAGTCGGATGCATCACACATAAGCTCAAATGGTAAGTTCCAATTTGGGGAAATTTGAATGATGGGTGATGATGTCAACAACTGCTTTAGTTTTTCAAATGCCATAAGACATGAATCATCAAAGACAAAAGGTACATCCTTAGCAAGTAAATTGCATAAGGATCTAGAAATTTTGCTAAAATCTTTAATGAAACGTCTATAAAAACCAGCATGCCCAAGGAAAGATCTTACTTCTCTGACTGTTTTAGGTGGAGGAAGATTGGAAATGAGATCCACCTTGGCTTTATCAACCTCAATACCTTTGCTTGAAATGATGTGACTGAGAACAATACCTTGTTTAACCATAAAATGGCATTTCTCCCAATTTAAGACTAAATTCTTCTCGATACATCTCTGCAGAACTAATGTTAGATGATGTAAACATTGATCAAACGAATCTCCAAAAACAGAAAAGTCATCCATAAAAACCTCAAGGAATCGTTCAACCATATCAGAAAAAATGCTCAACATGCATCGTTGAAATGTAGCAGGTGCATTACATAATTCAAACGGCATTCTCCTATATGCAAAAGTGCCAAAAGGACAAGTGAAGTTAGTCTTCTCTTGATCTTTTGGTGCTATGGGAATCTGATTGTATCCTGAATAACCATCTAGAAAGCAATAAAACTCATGACCCGCTAATCTATCAAGCATTTGATCGATAAATGGTAAAGGAAAATGGTCTTTACGTGTGACAGAATTCAACTTTCTGTAATCAATGCATACACGCCATCCTGTAGTTATTCTAGTGGGTACCAATTCATTATCAGCATTGATGACTACTGTAACTCCCGATTTTTAGGAACAACTTGCACAGATCGACCACGAACTATCGAAATAGGGTAAATGATACCGCATCTAATAGCTTGAGGACTTCAAATGCGAACAACCTCTTTCATGTTAGGATTTAACCGACGTTGCATTTTCTAGTAGGTTTAGCATTTTCATCAAGATGAATGTAATGCATGCAATCTCTTGGGTTTATACCTTTTATGTCTGCCTATGGTCCATCCTAATGCTCCTTTATGTTCTTTTAAAACATCCAACAACTTACCTTTTTGTTCGTCATTGAGGGAAGAAGAGATGATTACTGGTAAAGTGCTTTCTTCTCCCAAGAATGCGTATTCCAAAGTGTTGGGTAATGGCTTGAGTTCGAGTTTTGGTGGTGATTCTGATGATGGGCTGAGTTTCTTTTCTGACAGCACTAGTTGTTCAACTCTCAATTTCCATTTATTAGTGTCCATGGATGGTGCTGAGTCAAGTAGAGCATTGACTTCATCAACTGAACTGTCAATATCAAAATTTAAACCAAAGTGAGTTAAACAAGTTTGCAAAGGGTCATTACTAAGGTTTGAAAGAAAATTGTTATCAACTAGTGTTTCTATTAAATCCACATTAACAATTCCATCATCTGCACTGTGAGGTTGTTTAGCAATGTTAAAGATATTGAGTTCCATGGTCATATTGCCAAAAGACAACTGCATATTTCCGGTTCTGCATTGAATATGTGCATCGGCAGTTGCCAAGAAAGGTCGGCCCAGAATAATGGGAATGTGCTTCTTTGAATCCTGCACTGGTTGAGTGTCAATTACAATGAAATCAACAGGAAAATAAAACTTGTCTACCTGGATAAGCACGTCCTCCACAATACCACGAGGTATTTTTATGGACCGATCTGCAAGCTGTAACACCACTGGAGTTGGATGTAATTCGCCCAGTCCAAGTTTCACAAAAACAGAGTAAGGCAACAGATTTACACTAGCTCCTAAATCCAACAAAGCATTCTCAATTGTGTGGTTCCCTATACTACATGAGATAGTGGGAGAGCCTGGATCTTTGCATTTTAGAGGCATTTTATGTTGGAGTATAGAACTAATATTTTCTGTTAGAAAGGCCTTTTTCTGAACATGAATATTTCTCTTTTTAGTACAAAGGTCTTTAAGAAACTTGGCGTATGATGGCACTTGTTTTATAGCTTCAAGTAAAGGGATGTTAACACTTACCTGTTTGAAGATTTCAAGAATCTCACCTGTGGATTTTCCTTTCTTTCCTTGAGCTAACCTCTGAGGAAATGGAGCTTTAGGAACATATTCTCGTGAGTTGGTTTCCTCTTTCTCCTCTGATGATGATTCCTCCGAGTTCATAGGTATAATTTGAGTTGATTTTGGCATCTCCACTTTGTTGTCAACTTCTTTTCCTTTTCGCAAGGTCATCCTTTGCTTTGACCTCTTCATGCTGCTGTGGTGAACTAGAACTTGCTTCATTTACTGCTTTAGGATTGGGCATTGGTTGACTTGGGAATTTGCCTTTTTCAACGGTCATGGCCAATGTTTGAATTGAAGAGGCAAGTTGTCCTACCATTTTCTCAAGGCTTGAAACAGATTGAGCTTGTGAGTTGAAGCTTGCTCTCATCTCATTTCGTAATTCATCAATGGTGCGGTTCTGCTGCTCGATCTTGGAGTTAGTAAGATTTCTGAAATTTTGGGATGTCTCCTCCCATGGTTTAGGTTGAGAATGATTTGGATTCTGATTGTATGGTCTAAATGGTGGTTGAGAGGCTTGAGACATTTGAGGAACTGGTTGCATTGGTGGAGGTGGAACTGATGGTCCGTTTTGTTGAAATCCTTGAGACCATGAAAAATTGGGGTGGTCTCTCCATCCAGGGTTATATGTGTTGGAGTAAGGGTTGTAGTTTAGTGGTTTTCTCATGATACCTATGGCATTGGCTTGATCTGAATATGAGTCATGGTCATGTGGCTCTGTTGATTTAGCGGTTGTCAAAGATGCTATTTGTCGAGCAAGGCCTTCGACCATCTCTTTGACTTCTTTAATTCCTGAGCTTGACTCACCAATGTTAACCTCATTCACTCCCTTAATTCTCCTGGTATTTCTGAGTGATCGACTCCGTTGTTGAGAATTATCCGATTGCCGCTGAAAAAATTCCCAAATCTCAGATGCACTTTTGGACATTAACTCTCCTCCACTGGTTGCCATTAGCCATTCTTGCATATGTGGCAATAATCCCTCCAAAAAATATTGGCATTGGTGCCATTTCTCGTACCCATGATGTGGACACTTCAAGAGTAGCCTATTAAATCGCTCCCATGCTTCAAAAAATTGCACGTCGTCTCTTTGAGTAAACTCTGAAATTTCCCTGCGAATAGCATTGGTTTTATGAACTGGGAAATATTTATTTAAAAATTTAGTTACCATTTGTTCCCATGATGTAATGCTATTAGCAGGCATTGTATTAAACCATGAACGAGCTCTATCTTTTAATGAAAATGGGAATAATCTAAGTTTAACATCATCATCTGAAAAATTCTCATATTTAAAAGTTTGACAAATAGCATGAAAATCATTCAGATGATTATATGGGTCCTCATTTTCTAAGCCATAGAATGTGGGAGACAGTTTTAGCACACTAGGTTTTAATTTAAAACTCCCAATGACTACATTTGGGTACCTTATGCATGATGTGCTCAAATTAGCTAAAAAGGACTAAAATAATCCTTAAATGGCCTCTCTTGTGGTTCGGTTCTTGATTTTGCAATTCCATTTCAAATTTCTTTTCAAAGGCAGTGTGTTTGTGCGTGCGAAGTGTTTTTTCCAAATCGAGGTCTAAAGGTTCAAGATTGGGTGATAATGACCTTCGACCATGCATGCAAAGAACAAAATAAATGAAAATAAAACAAACAAAAATAAAGAGGAGGGAGAAATTAAGATACTAACCTTGTGAAGTTGTTACAACCTTATAATGAATATACACTCAAGTGCTAAAAAGAAAATACAAGAAATAGATTAACTAAAAAAAAATAAAATAAAAAGATAAATTACAACGAAAAATGAAAAATTACATTACAGAAATATAAAGAAGAGAAAAAGAAACAAAATTAAATTACAGGAAAAAAATTACTTAAAAAAATTTAATTCTATGGAATAATAAATTAACAGAATAAATAAAAATTACAAAGAAAAATAACTCAGAAATTAAATTATTGAAATTTAAAGAAATTTAAATTACCAGAATTAAATTACAGATTCACTTTTTTTTTTAATTTTGTAATTTTTTTAATTTTTTATAATTTTTAAGGAAAGCAAAAAAAAAATTACTTAAAAAAAACTAATTATATGAATTAATTCTACGAATAAATTAAAATAAATTACAAGATAAACAAAACAAATTACAAAGGAAAGTAAAGCAAAAATTAAAGTACAGAAAATTAAAGAAATCACACAATAAAATTAAATTGCAAAAATTTAAATTACTGAAATTAAATTACAGAAATTTAAATTGCAGAAATTAAATTACAGAAATTAAATTGCAAAAATTTAAATTACAAAAATTAAATTATAGAATTATTTTTTTTATAAGAAAAAAAATATAAGAAAACAAAAAAAATTAATTCCACAAATTAAAATAACTTTATCAAAATGCGCGCCAAAAACTTGTTGTGCAAATTATAATGAACTCGCAAGCGCACGAATCTATTGTAGAATAGATTAATGGTGACGAGTGTCGATCCCACGAGGAGGTTGATTTTAATTATATGTCGAATTAATTTTCTTTTATGGGAATAATTAAATTATGATAAAATTAATGTAAATTATGCTTAAATTTAAATTACAATGGTAGGAATTAAATTAAATTGAAATATATTATAATAAAACACTTGAGTATCCGGATCCGCATCAACATGCTCCATGGGCTAAATATTCCATATTAATATCAATTAAATCATAAGGGGGGATTCCACACCTCATGAACCACTCTCCAATAAGTATGGTGCCAAGGGCTTATCGTAAAATAATAACAACCTTGTACTAGGGTGCTTAGGTTTAACCAGTCTTCAGAATTCTAGACAAGACTATTATTATTTGTCGACGAAAAGTCAAAACAATCACAAATATTAAAGGGGAAGAGAAAGTAAATTTACCAAATTAAGCCCATGAAACATGTTGAGACTTCACCTTCAACCCAAGCTTGAAAAGAAATTAGCTACTCATACTTTAACTAAGGATAAAAAAGGAAATTTTATTAAAATACAAAGAAACTACAAGAAAGAGAAGGAATTTTAAATCTAAGCTTAGAAATGAATTCGGGGTGCCAAATTAGGGGAGTGGAGTCCCCTTTTTATAGATACATTGAGTGAATCGTGACCATCGGATTAAAAACAGTTCGGATGCTCAGGATTGTTCCTTTCAACATGATCAAAAGTATGTGTGAACGATCAAATGCGTATGAACAAAGACGTATGTGTAATGGTGACTTTTTCCTTTAATGCTCTTCTTAAGGTTTTCGACCGTCCTGAGTCCAAATATGACGTCCGTTTTCTTGTCTCGATCACTCGTTTATTGTGAAACGATTATGATACCCCTAAAATACATAAAATACACAATTATAATAAAACACATATAATTAAATAACAAAATACTTAAATAAATAAAAGTAGCAATGTTAGTGAGATTTAAAGTGTAAAATGATGATTTTCTCCTTTATAAATATACACTTTCTAACACTCAACATTCATGATTTGTTACATTTCATTCGTTGCTGGAAATTCATTCAAGATTGGTGAGTTTGGATCAAGAATCCATTGAAACTTCAACAATAAGGCAACTTCTATTGCCTAATATGTAGTGGTTACTGATAATTGCCTTAAGAAGCCTAACTAATTTAGCATAGTAATATAATCTATTGAAAAAGTTCAATTTTTAAGGCTTGATGGTTCTTAGGATGCATCCATAAATGTTGGGATCTCAATATTTGATGTTCGGATTGATAACATTCATTTAACTAACTAATATTGGCCAAATGTTATTGATACAAATACTATAGTTCTTCCTAATATTGTTTAGAGACCTAATGATGACACAAATAATATACAGGTGAATTTTTATGGTTCTCATATCCTAGAGGCAAACAGGGTAAAAACAATGGCCATCATGGCTTATCCGGTCAGATATAGATTTTAGCTCGAAAATTCTAGTAAGGATGAGGGTCGGTTTTATGTGATCCAAATGATGCTTTGAGTCTTTCTCACTCGAATGTAGTGATAAATAAAATTGATGGCTAAGTGAGTTACTAGATCTCTTTGAGATTTTCCCTCACATTACTAGTAGAAAGAATCGTAATAACAGAAGGCATATGTCGCTAACTATATTTTTCTCATCTAAAAGATTAATAACATTATATAACATATACGAGGATTAGTAAGGCCTTCGCAGATTCGTAGATTATGAAAACCGATCCGGATGCATCTATTTATCTTGGGTTTGTATTTTAGATCTGTTTTTAGGCATGAATAAATTGGATTATGCTAGAATTCATCTAGGGATAAAGACGACATTTTTTTCTGTATCTAGAAAGATTTGGATACTTTGGTCTTTTCTTTTTTTCAATTAAAGTAATTCATGATGCAAATTAAGTGATTCATTGCCAGATAAGCCACTCATTTTTTCATAACCCTATTTTGATTTCCTATGTTTATACTTGTTGTTCCACTTTTAAATGATAAGTTTTATGGGATGCTTTTATTACCTTGACTAGAACTCATAATAATCCTTGGATGGCTAGAGAAGACTTTAATATAGTACAGTCATTATCAAAGATTTTTTGTGACTGCGGTCAGCTTAAGCTGCTTTGGATGCATTTAATATAGCTTCATTGAATTGTGGCTTGAAGGATGTTGGTTTTTTAGAAGCCATTTTACTTGAACTAATGGGCATACTTGCAGACGCCTTGATAGGGTGGTATGTAGCTTGTCATGGTCTGGGTTATTTCAGTATTCAAAGTTTCTCACTTAAACCATACTGCTTTAGATCACTCTCTATTTTTTTTATCTTGCTAAAAGAACACAACTAAGGGTTCATCTTGGTTCAAGTTCCTTCATACTTAACTTAAACATCCTAATTGTTTGAAATTTATTAAACAATCTTAGTCTACTTCGATATTAAGTTGCGGGGTGTGGGATTTTCAGTAAAGCTTGTTTGCCTAAAGCTCTGCTTAAAAGCTTAGAAAAAAGTTATTTTTGGTGATGTCTTCTAATAGGTTAAAAAGGCTAAGAAAGAGGTTGCTCAGAAGCATAGGCGATATGATTTGTCTGGTTCACTTTAGGATAGAGTTATTTTTTCAAAGATTAGGACTCATCTATAACATGCTTTACTGTGCGAGAAAATTTTTTTAATGCAGCAATATAATGTTTGTTGGGTCTAAGAATGGGATGTCGATATTCAAACTTTTTTATACGATGATTCAAAAGAAACATCAGTTGTTCAATGTTCATCAAATTTAGTATGCTTTTTCAGTATGGATTTATAAGCCTTCTATAGTTGCTGAATCTATTGTAAAATTCTTTCAGGACCTGTTGACTAATTGTGATAGCCAGTTTCTATTAAATTTTAGTTTTATCTATTCTATAATTATAGTGGAGGGTGATGTAGACTTATATAGGATTCTTCATATGAAGGAGGTTCACTAAGTGATTTTTATATCGACACTAATAATGCCCTCGACCTTAATAGTTTCCATAGTACATTTTATCAATCATGTTTGGATATAGTTAGGGTTAACCTACATGCTATTATTTTAGACTATTCCAGTGAATCTGCTATGCCTAGAAGATTTTAGGGTACTTTATTAATTCTATTACCCAAAAAGAACTCCCCTATTACTTGGGTAGATTTTCAGCCTATTAGTCTTTGTAATGTCAACAATAAAGTACTGACTAAGTTATTGGTTTTGTAATTAACTATTTTGCTTCCTCTTATTATATCTTCATCTCAGAATGGCTTTGTTTTAGATTGGTTGTTATAGGATAATATTTATTGGTCTAAGAGCTTGTTCATAATATTAATTGATGTACTTGGGGTCGTAATATGGTTCTTAACCTAGATATGGCAAAGGCTTATAATAGAATGTCTTAGTTCTTTAGTCTTTAAATGCTCTAGTGCTTCAGGTTTTCTGATTGTTGGATATCCTTAATTAAACGAGCTATTTATAGGCTATGGTTTTCAATGCTGGTTAATAGAGTCAATCATGGTTTCTTTTAGTCATAGGGTGGTCCTTGTTAAGGTGATCCTCTAAGTCATAGTGTCTTTCAGTCATAGAGTGGTCTTCGATAAGGTGATCTTCTAAGTCATAGTTTCTTTCAGTCACAGAGTGGTCTTTATTAAGGTGACCTTCTATCACCTGGCCTATTTATCATTGCTATTGAATTTTTATTCTAAGGCTTGGAGCGATTATATTTATAATACCTTTTACTGAGATACACTATGACGACTTTTATATATGTTTCCTATTTAGGCTTTGCAGATGATATTATTATCTTTGTGAATAGGTGCCAAACTAGTCTTTATTGTTTTATAGATTTTTTACATCATTATAAGACTATTTTTGGCCAACTAATTACTCAATCAACAAATAGCTTTATATGAGAGGATAGAATTCGAACTCACATAGGACTATAATTTAATCTATTACTAGTTTCCAACCACAACAATTTTCATTTATTTAACTAGGTTGTCTAGTATATGTGGGTAGTGTGTGGATTCAATGCTTTGATTATATAGTCCGTAAGATCAGGGGAAGGATTTCTCGGTACTCTCCTTTAGTGGTTAGTTAGTGCTCATTCAACATAAGCTTTCATCTATGTCATTTTATCGTTTTCATGTCCTTTGCTTATCTACAATAGTTATTCAGAATCTTAAGTAGTTATTTATAAATTCTTATGATGCGATATGGATTCTTAGTAGCACACATTGGTGCAAATGATAATTTATCTATTTTCTGATGGCAAAAGATGGTTTTGGAGTTTGTTCATTCTCTGATTTGGCTGATGTTTTTGAGATGAAGTTGTGGTGGCAATTTTAGGATCAACATTTGCTTTGGGCTTCCTTTATGAAATCTAAGTATTTTAGAGCTAAACACTCAAATACGGTCCAATTTCGCTATCTTGCCTCTCCTTTGTGGGGAAAATTATGCTTTATTCATCATATTGCTGAGTCTCGTATTTATTGCCTAGTTAGATTCGGTAATAGTAGTTTATGGTATGACTGTTAGCATAGTTCTATGCCTTTTTTCTATTATAATCCTTTAACAACTTATATGGCCTATATATCTTCTTTTTAGTGTAGTGTGGTTTGAAACAAGAGTAAGCTTTCGTTAGTACTGCCACCTTCGGTCATTGAGTAGGTTTTGTAAGTATTTATTTCCAGTGGTAGGCCAGATAGCTTCATTAGGCTTTATTTAAAGATGAAAATTTATCTTTAAAAAGTAATTGAGAATTGGTACGTGACTCTTATAGCCAGAATGAGGTTTATTCTTCTATTTGGCAATGTCATATTCATTTAAGTGTCTCTTTTTTCTTATGGTGCTTGTTACATGGTTTCTTGGCCTCAAATGATGTTTTTTGTTTGAAGGTAGTTTACATGGTTTTCCCAATGCCATTGTAATTGGGATGTTGGGACAATTAGATACTTATTTCTAGATTGTACGATGGTTCAACAAATTTGGCAATAGTTTCACTCGATGATCAGCTGTCCATGTCTTTTTTTTTTTTGTCTCCCCATGCTTTATTTAGTCACTAGTAGTAATTTTGCCATTCTTTAAAATATATTCTAGTCATTCTCCCATACTTCACTCTATGACATGTTTAGAAGGCTCGAAATACTTTTCGGTTTGACTCTGTTGCCTTTAATGTAGACACTGTTATTTTTAGGGTGCTTTTGGATCTTAGATTAGTTAGTAACACTTTTGGTTTCTAGCTATCTCAATTGAATGGTATTATGGATACTTAAATTAGGGAGGGATTACGAATTATCATGCCTAATCATAAACCCTCTCAATTGGTTTCTTAGATGAAACCACCGCTAAAGGTGTTAAAATTAATTATGGATGGTTGTTCTAGGGAAAACCCAATTATGGCTGCTACAATTGCCATTTTGCAAGATTATTAAGTAGTGGTGTTAGTTGTCTTTGGCTCCTTTTTATGATACAAGTCAATTCTTTTTGCTAGGTTGACAACTTTGTTAAAAGGTTTAGATCTTGTTGCTGATATTGGTTTTTCCACTCTTGAAGTGGAATCTAATTCAGTCACTATTGTTTCTTAGGCAAATTCAAAATGAATCTGTGCACTAGGATTTTACTTATCTCCTTGGTCATATTCAAGCATTGGCTTCTAATACATCTATTGTTATCAAACATGTTTTTTGAAAAGCCATATCTACTACTGACTACATGGCTAATTGGGCTTGTACTCATCAAACTTGTCAGTGATTTTTTATCCTCTAGAACTTCCAACTAGTTTATTTGGTGTTCTTCATTTAGATACCCTCGAGATCTCATGTATTCGTAGTTGATCACCTCGATTTGGATTGTTTATACATTGATCATTAAATCATTTGCTTTTCTTGAGAGGTTTTAGTTTATATCCCCTCTTTATGTTCATTCATTGATAAATTTATTTTATAGGTAGAGGCCTAGCCTAACTCCCTACCATCTTGGTGGATTTTATTTAAAAAAAATTGAAAATCTTGATGATCAATTTCTGGAATTTCAAACCAAAGAGATTAGTATTGATAGAGAAAATATTCTACATTAGTTGAGAATAGTTACAAAACTCTTGAATTAATTACTAAGTATAAAATTAGCCTAATGATAGACATACAAAAATGGAGACAAAATTAGGAACGTGAATCAATAGAGCAATAGTATGTACGCATTTTGTGATCAATTAGTTAGAGTAAATGATTGGTCTTTTAATTACTTTTCAAAAGTATAAATAAGTAATTAACTTTTGCCAGTGATTTTTAAGGAGTTCTAGTCAAATAATTTGGGCTTTGCCTATGCTCCTATAACACCCCACACCAAACCAAAAAAAAAAAAAAAAGCAATTATTTGTCTTTCAGTTAATTTTTTTTTTGCCCTCACGTCGATGCATGGACTCTTGTGCAGGTAATAACTAGTCATGATCCAATTGGAAGGGAAGATTTATTTTTTTGCCCTCACCCTCCATAATTGTGTAAACTAAACAGTTAAGAATTTCTCCTTCATAGTTATAATTTTTATTACTTAGCAGTTGTAGTCTAAAAATCATATTATCTTAATACTAAACAAGGCCTAAATTAACTCTTACAGATGCATACGCTTAATTGGTAGGATTCTTTAAGGATTATATCTTCTGTTGGCTATTCAAATTTAGTTTTTAGTTTCTTTTAATTTGCAAAAATCTGCTTTAGTTATTAAAGATTATATCTGCTGGTAGGATTTTTGCAAAAATCTGCAATTTGTTTTTTCGGTTATTAGTTAATAACCATCCCAAACTTTAAATTGGTAATGATATCAGGTTGCGAAGAGCTAGGTTTAATGATTTGATCATTGCAAAATCTTGGAAATTAAGTTTACCTTGCCGACTAACTGAATCATCTCTAGCTACATAGCAAACGACGGGGTTAAAATCTTGAAAGTAACGCCAAGTTTTATAATTTATCCCGGTCGCGTACAAGTAGCACTAATCTTTAATTTTTCCTTTTTTTAAGAAAAAAGAAAACTCAGGTGAAGATTACTGCTTCTATATTCACCGGGTACATAATTTGTATTGGCTTCTTTTCAAACCTCTTCTTGTTCTTAGTTATCTCAATTCCCTCATAACCCCATTTTTATCACATTTATGTGTGCTTGACAAGTTAATATTGAACATTAAATTAATATAATTAGGGGTACCACGCTTTTTTAGTCCAATAATCAAAGAATTCAGGGAGGTGCCTTCAGCATTTTTTTTTTTTTTTTGAGAACACCCGTTCAAATTTTCATTGACTGAATATTAATCCTCATACTTAATATGGGTGAGATAAATACATCTCCTCAAAAATTAGTACAAGGATAGATATATCTCCTTGAGTGTGAGGATGCAGCCGTAGATTTATCGCCTTTAGTTGGCGTAGATTTCCAAGCTATTCCTAGTAGACTCTAGCTATACAGTATACAACTTGAGCTGAGATAGAGCACTCAGTTCATTAAACATCTTTTAAAACTTAAACTAAGTTTTAAAAGGAACAGAACAACAATGCACCCCCATTATCCGATGAAACGGAGTTCGTAGAGACACTATTATATATTTTGAGAAATGATTACATAAATCCTTTTTTAGTCAATTTTAGTAAATATAGTTGTATCACTTTAGTTGAAGAGCATTATTGTCCAAAAGGAGGCTTATTTGATCATTTTTAAGGTCAAGGGATCTCCATAACCATTTTGTCAAACCACAGAGATGTCGCTGCTGTTTTTTCTTTTTTCAGAAATAAAATTTACTATATTCCTAACTCTTTTATTCACGTCGATCTAATTGTTTGTTCAGTATAGCTAAAAAAATTGTTCTAAAAGGCACAATGCTACCAGAAAACCAGTTAACTTCATTCGCAGCACCAAGCAAGCGGTGATCATGTCCAATGTTTTCCAGTTTAATTGAGAGAAAATTAACTTGATAAGCGTTTTGTCTAATGCAGAAATCCTTGATTCTAAGTGTTCGGCTGTCGGCTACCTATTGTATCATGCCTCGAGCTGTATCCTATCATTCTGTTTTTTAGTTTGTTAATATATAAAACTTCTTAGTAAGCTTTAAACTCCGTTACTGTATACGAATAATAAATATGAAACAGATATTCAAACTAATATACTTGCTAAGAACTAACTAAATATTTTCCAGCAGGGATTTTTTTTTTGGAAATATATACGTCATAACTACTACAAGATATAATAAAAATAAATTGAACCGCTAAAACTAGAAATTTTGAACACCGAAAAATGACTTGAGCAGACATAAAGAACAAATATTTCGCCGATTTCATTGATTTATGCAGTACTAGGCAGACAAAGGCAGTCCTTTTCTTCAGCTAGGTTAAGGGTTGAGATTACAGCACGTATCATAGCAAAAGAGTTTGTAACAATCTGCCAGGATAGTTCATCGCATTATCAATACTAATCAGCAAGTGAACTTTCTAGCTCATCAAGCCAATAAGGCCGTGAATCTTGAGCTTTAATCCATTGTCTATACTGATAAGAATTTAGATCAATTTTTAACAAGTATAGAAAAAATAAAAAAATAGAGAAATTATTTTCCCTAATTAATTAATCACAAAATTAGACAATTATTGTTTAACACAATATTGTTTAAAGTTACTATTCGTCCTTACCGTTTACAATTACTATTCATTATTTATAGTTACTAGTCATTTTATCACATTGTTCACAGTCATAAATATACTAGAAATAGTAAATTGCAAACAGCAAAATACACAAAGGATTTGGACGTAACTTGGATCACTATCTTACGTCTACAAGGCCATAGTCCAGACAATAAGTAATTCACTAAATAATAAAAAAATTACATCCTATTAGATTTTTATATAATCTCAAACATCCTCTTACTCTTGTCAAAACTTCTTTATATCTAACTTAGTTGACCTTATTTAGTGAGAGCCTCTCGTCTTCAATTGTGTTTGCTATTTTCCTTGAGATTTCCCCAACACAAGCAAACGATCTCTTCCTCACAAAGAGACTAAAGTAAATGTGAAGAATGCCTAATAAAAGACTTGACATGATGAAGACTTGACTTAGAAGACTGAAATATCATAAAGATATGAAAAATCACATGCAGTGGCTGCTTCTCTGGTGTGAAATTCGATATGTCTTCTTCACCAGTTAAATTTGTGAAATACTTCTCCTTATATAGGAGTAACATTTCACCTAAACTCTAGCAAAGGAATATTAAGATATATTTACTTAGGAACGTAATATTCTAAAAATACTTAATACTATGATGTAATTCTTTAAGAGTCCAATGTTTCATCAATACTTGATATACTTACCAAAGTAATAGCCATCTTTATTTGGAACTCTTTGATATGAAATCCTACTTACATGCCAATTTACTTCTTTTATGCCTCCAAAAATATTTCTCTAATATTCCATATAATCTAATCTTAATAAATTTTCTAGATTAGATAAATCTTTAACAAAATGAAACAAGTTCCTAATAAAAGAAATAAATAAATTACAATATTATTGATAGGGTGATGGCAATAATAAAAGTCTAACATATCCAAAGACTATCCTTAAGTCACCAAATTCTCCATATAATTCAAATAATATTATATTTACTTGTCAATAATTAGAATAAATTGAAATCAGAATAGGTTGGAATAGAAATAAGCTGAAATAGGAATGTAAAATGAGAATTAAAATAAATTATTTACTTGACCTGAAAGGATCGGAATTTGAAGGGACTAGAATTTCATATATGTGTTTATTTTATCTTGAAATTGGAATTGGAATAAGCTAAATTATTTTAAGTTATTAAAATATCCTTAGTTAATTACAAGAGCAATTATTATTATTGTTGTTGTTGTTGTTGTTTGTGATTTTTATTATTATAAAAATCATTGTTAATAATAATAATATCATTAATAATTTATTAAAATACCCTTTGTCAATTATTGTCATTTGATGATGATAATAATGAAATGCTAGTTATGCAACCCAAGAGGGAGAGGGGTGAATTCGGTTTCTAAAATTTAAAATAAATAAACCTCTCAATAATTTAATCTAATGCTTTAATAAAATAAAAAACAATAAATTTTTACGTAATTTGGCAATCCACATCTACATTCACACCTCCAAGCCAAACAAGCTCACTACCCAAGCTAGCCAAAGTTTCAAGTTCATTACAATAGAATTCTAAGATGTCAATAAATCTTTACACTTAAGAGATTATCCTTCAATCTCTTTACCTTAAGTATTTCCCACACTTATATACTCACAACTTTGATACAAAACTAAATATTACAATAAAAAAAACTCTCTTCAAGAGTAGATATACAAATTACAATACAATGATGATTTAATCTATGATGATTTGCAAGTTGGAAGCTCAAAATATGTTGTATATACTTATTTAGACTTGTTGGAGAACTTAAAAATGAGTTTGATTTAGGTTTTTATAGTTTTGACACAAAGCTAGCCATTACAGGTAAAATTCCAACAATAAGGTAGTTAGCCACTTAATTTAGTCCGCTACTCACTTGCTTTATAGTGAAATTCTTGTTAAATTTGAATTTTATCATAATATCATTGTTCACAAAATTATAATTTTACCTACAATTTTTTATAAATATACTATGACCCAAAAAGTCATAAAACTTTATAAACAACTCTAATTTCGGAATAGTTTGAAATTGCTACAGTACAGCCGTTCACAAAATTATGATTTTACCAAAACTTTTTATAATTTTACTATAATCTAAAATGTCAAAAATATTTATAAAAAAATCTAATTTAAAAATTTTTAAATAATACCTGTCATTCCCATAACTTTCTAAAGTTATGATATGACATTTCTAATTTTGCAAATGAATCCAAATCCACAATTAAAACAATACTTAAAGATTGTAAAACTTTTCATTTTAGTCCACATTTTGAAAAATAATTTATTTGCATAAAATACTTCATTTATGATTGTAAAACTTTAGATTAATGAAAAATAATAAATATCTTGAGTTTTACAAATGTTAAACCATGCATATATTAAATGATACCTATTTTATAAGAATTGTTGCAATAATGAGTCTGTTGTGCACTTGAATTTTTAATTCTTGATGTGTTGTTGCCTGTTGAGTTTCTTGAACTTAATTTCACTTGATTGACTTGCATAAATAACATCCTTCAAGAATTAGTGAAAATATGAAATACAATTAAATCAATTAAGACACATCTTTATTATCATCAAAATTATATAGTATTAGCCCTTTAAGCTAACAAATAATGACTAAAATAATAATAATTAATAATTATAATAATGATATTAATAATAATAATTAAAATAATAAATAATAGTAATAACTAATAAATTAATAACAATAAAAACAACAACAATAGTAGTAAATTTCATAGTATAAATTATGATTGAAATAAAATAATTAATAATTATAATAACAATAGTAATAATATAATTAAAGTAATAAATAAATAATAGCAGTAATTAATAAATTAATAACAACAACTATAATAATAAATTTTATAATCATATAAATACTAATTAAAATAAAATAATTAATAAAGATACTAAAGAGTATTAATAATAACAACAACAATAACCAAATTCTATAATAATAATAATAACTTTTCATTTTTTTAATTTATATTTTTCAATTTCCAAATAGGGTATTTTAGGTATATTTAAAATGTAGTAAGGATAATTTTGTCCTCGTAAGGAATGAGATTTCCATTCCCAACCCTCTCAAGGAATCACAACTCTGTGATCAATCTAAAATTTATGTGGGCCCACAAAATTCATTATCATTCCAACCTTAATCTAACAAGTAAACAAGTTATTCATTCTACTTCTATTCTGATTCTCATTCTAAGTAAACATAGTGTAAGAGTATTTCTACTAAGAATGCTTCGTTGAGGCATTTCGTTGGACACTTTGGCAAATGCATCAAATGTCTTCTTATTTTAATTATTATTAATAATAAAAATAAACTTCTTGTTATATCTTTGGGAATGTGATTTGTAGACTTCAACAAAATTTGCTTTCCCTATTAATTAGCTTTTCTTTTTTCAGCCATATCTCTGTTGTATTTTAGTTGCTCTGCTTGCAAAATTAAAATTAATTATATGTGAATAAAATTCATCCCAATACCAAATCAATCTATACAATTTTCCATAGTCTTTAGCTTGAATCACCATTTCTTCTTCTCTAACCACCATTGATGCCTCTAATAGATCTCGACTTTTTTGCAATTTATATTTTTATATCCATTATACTACTATTATACATTTTCTCATTGTAAGTTTTCTTTTTTATTTTCAGAGAAACAATTAAATTTTTAAGTATCAAGTAAACTTAAGTTGTTTTTACACTTAGTCTTTATTTTTTAATATAAGGAGTTGAAAAAGCCTCTTGGGTGATTTTTATTTTGATTCTAAATAATATAAATAATAAGAAAGTTTTTAAAAGATTTTTGGTAAACCATGTTGGAAATATGAGCTGATGTTGCTCCCATGAATTCAAATAAAGTCAAATCAGCAAGTTCAATATAAAGAACAGAACTTTATGAATGGTAGTCACAGTTATTATTCATCTACTATTGTTTAATCAACACTGTTTATTCTGTAACAATCTTAAGTTTGTTAAGGCATGTGTAATAAATTGTTCGTAAGCCCAACATTTGCTCTTTTAGGAAGATTTTTCAATGCAATAAGGATACTAATAATGTGGATTGATCTCTAAGTTTCAATAATGCTATTGTTACAAGATTACACTTTAAATAACAGTGTAGAATAATAAAAAAATTATGAAACAAAGTATAGAATAAGAGAAGAGCTAATAGAGGCCTTTTTTTTTCATCTTACCTTGAAGGCGTTATGTTTCTTTTATATAAAGAAACATTTTATAATTCTTTTCCTAATTCAATTCGAATTAGTTACTCACTTTTCTTATTTTATTTGAATTAGTCATCTATGTATCTCATAATTTAATTTAATTTGAATAATCTAAATCACATTTAAATTTGACTTATTCAATTCTAATTTATAATTAAATCAAACACATGACTAATTTTAAATTAAATATAAAAGTTGTTACTCTCACTTCCCTCCAATATAGGAAATTGGATTTCAAAATATGAAAAAATTCCAACAATCCCTTACATATTTCAAAATACTTTAGTTTCCTTTATCATAGAGTTTTAACGTATATGAATTGGGGCCTTTTGGGCTATAAACCAGCTATTGAACAAATAATCATGCATAAGAGGAACTTGATGAAACTTATAGTTTCTATGAACCAATATTCCTTTGGTGGAAGGTAAAAGACTAGAAGCTGGCATTAAATTCTCTCAATCTTTTATTGTTTTACAGTTTGACACTTTACTGGCTTTATCTAACTCTAAAGTGCATTAAAGTGTATTTAATAAGGATAAAGGACTAAAAGCTCACATTAAACTCTCCCAATCTTTTGTTGTTTTCCTATGTTCTGCTTTAGAGAAGTTTGTCTAACTCTCATAGGAATCGATCGAATTTTACACATACATCGATGAATTTCTATCAAGTGTATTATGCAGTTTTGATGTACCCATTGTACACAAAACATAGGCTACAGAGTTGATTGAGAGCTCAATTGCTCAACCTAAATCACTGCAATAGGCAACTATCTCACTACAAGAATGACCTAACTAAATAGATCAATAGTGCTATAAGAAAACAAGTGACTTGTCTTTACCCTTATGGACCTACTTCATGGAACCTTTAACCATATATAGGCAAGGTTACCATCACTCTTGTCTTTTATTATCAATAGAAGTTCTATCCCTCCTAATGTAATTACCATTAACCTCATGTAATAGTTTATCAAATAATTGGCTAAATTTGACTCTAACATCATAATTTAAGTTATCCTAGTAGCTACTCAAAAATATTATATCTCAGATGAATTTATCTTATTATCTTATTGTATATCATAGATCTTTGCGTTGGCCATAAGGCCTAGCAAAAAGAATGTAATCATAAAATCAAAGGATAAATGATAATGAGAAAATGTGCTAAAACGTTTCTTAATCACTTAAACTATATGGTAGAACAAGGAAAACATTTTTGTTTAGAGATTTTCAAGACACAACTCTTTCATCAAGAGTAAAAGTAAAATCACTAGTGGATTCAATCTCATCTTATCATAAAATCAAATTTGCATTACTATACCTATCTACTACAAATAGTGCCTCTTAAATACTTTATAAGTTTGTCTAAGGCAGTCAAATGTTCCTTACTTGAGATCTTGATTATAACTACTCAATTTGCCTTGGCATATATATCGGTACACTTATACTATCATCAATTATATAAAGCAATCAATGATTTTCGTATACACTATGTTTTAAATTTATTTAAATTTGTTAGAGTGTAATTTATGCACTAATTTTGCATTGTTTAATCAATGTTTTACACTTAATAATAGTGATTTACTTGTATTTTATTTTTGTAGGTATAATTCTATTGATTGGTGCTAAAATTGAGCTATAAGATGATATTTGAGGATGATTTTCCTAGAGAAATTATGAACTTAAAAAGAACTTTGTTGAAAAGACATAGGCTCGTGTTGTTAACGAAAGACCTATAGTTTTTATTTTAAAGTGTTTTATCTTTTTGGTTATTTTTGTAATTTTGAATTTAACATTTTAGATATTAGTATTTAATTTTTGGAAAACTCTATAAGAGAAGAAAGACGTGAAAAACAAGAGGACTGGAATTGGACTTGAAGGAAAGAAAAGAGAAAACCCTAGATCTCAACTTTTTTCTTTTTTCTATGAAAAACTAAACTTATTATTCTAATTAAAGGTTAATAAAGTTTTGATTCATCACTACTATGAGATCTTTCTTATACTTTAATTGTTTTATTACTTTTGCATATTTATTTATTCTCTAAATTATTATCATGATTATATTTGTTAATTAGATAATTGACCACTATTTAATTATCAACTTAATCTACTGTCAATTAAAAGATTCATCGTATGAAGATTTTAAAGTTTGTGACAAATAGTATAGCAGTGCATTGTGTTATGAGAATAAACAATATAATTTAAATGAACCATCTTATATGTTTATTCATGAGCATTTGGATCTCTCTGGTTTTTTAGGTTATCAATTGATTAAATTTTATGATTGTATCTAAGGTGTCTATTGATTAGGAAAATAACCAATGGTCGTACCTTGGTTATCGACTAGTTAAAGAGAGATTGGCTATTAAAGGATCTCAGTAGCTATAATCGGTCTATTCATAAGAAGTAATGATTTATATTTAAATCAATAATCAATAATCGAATCAAGCTAAATTAATTCCTTAAATCAAAACTTTTCCCAATTTGAATTACAATTTTAATTTGTATTCTTATTATTTTTATTTGATTTTTATTATTTTCAATAACCCCTAAATTTTACATTTTACATTTAAAACAGAATTTAAATAATTACCGATCTCTGTAGACATGACCCTGCTCAATCACTATATATAATTTATTTAAAGTAGGTATTTATATTTGCTGTCTTCAACAACCATCAAAATTTAAGTTATAGGAATCAAATGACCAGAAAAATTAATAGCCCTTTCATTGACTTCACTTCATGACTCAAAGTATTTGGAGTATCATTTATATACTCAAATCAAATCAAAGAATGTTATTACCATAAGCTTGCTCATATATCACATCTTAATCCACAAAATAGGAATTAAATGAAAAAAATATAAAGGTCTTGGAAAAGATGTAATGGAGCTAAATAGGTTAAATGAAAAAGAAAAGTCTATGAAAGAAAAAGAGATCAAAATGAGAAGAATGAACTCATTGAATGTACCTTATGATATTAAAACATTTATTTCTACTCAAGTCATGTTGATAATGTAAATACTTTCTTTTTTTTCAAAATTTTTATGCATTTTCTTTTACAATAATGGTGAACCAAATAAAAGAAATGGGCCTTGCATAATTTTATTCAAGTATAATGCTTGTTGATCTAATTGAGAAACTTTAATTCAAGGTAACAAAAGCAACAAAATATATCCAAAAGTGAATCTAAAAATCTCATTAAATTCACACTAAAAAATAAAGTAAATTAAAAATTAGATGAATTAAATTAGATGGGTAAAAAAATAATAATAAGACAAGTGAAAAGAATGGTTAAGGCTCAAAGAAAAATAAAAAATAAAGGTCTTTGGATAGAGAAAAATAAGAAAAATGAGAAAATAGAAAAATGAAAATTGGTTTGCCCTTATTATTTTAATGCATAAAATCTTGTAATGTCTGACTTTAACATGCATAACAAAGCAAGCTCTAGAATAAACAAAATAGGATTGATATTTACACAACAAAATTAATTAGAGCAAAGTGGTTGCTTATAGGCTCAATTCCTCACAAAGTTGGTAAATTGGCCATCAAATCATGTACACTCTTCAAATGGATCAACTATTAATAGTGGTGTAGAATGAGAAAAAAGTATGAGCAATATATAATAGAAAGGTAAAAAGGATAAGAAGTGAGAAAGATGTATGTAGTATATAAAAAGTGAAAGATAAAGTGAGAAAGAATGTGATTGTGGAACAAAAATGAAAGAGTATGATAAAATAAAAATAGATATAAATAATTTGAGATAGATGAGAAAAGAGTAATGAGAAAGAAAAGAAAAGAAAAAAATTTAAAAATAATATATGAAGCATACTAACTCTAAAATCATTTAAGGATGAGCAGAGTGAAAATAATACTTCTGGACATCAATATTAGAAAAATCTCTCCCTCACTCTAAGAATTTACATTGTCCTCAATATATGATAATCAAAGCTCACATAAAGAAATAAACGTAAGGATAAAAGATTAAAGGCAAAGAAAATGTCCCTGAATTGTGAGCTTTGATCCACATAATGTCTATGGGCTTGGTGGAAATGGTAGGATAACTCTCATACTCTCAGTATGCAGCCAAATTCTACTCATGTTGTTCGGCTTGTGCTCTATTTTCTCTAATCGGAAAGTGCTCAAAGGTGGCACAAATATAAAAGAAATAGTTGGTGAGGCAGTAGTTTCATCGTTAAACTCATCATCAGAGGTAGCACACTCTGAGTATAAAAATTTCTTTAGAAGTTAAGCACAGTTTGAAATTGATCTGCTAACTAAAAACCTAAATTAGACCTTACATCATTTAACATGCACAAGATATAATAAAACTCAATTTTAGAGAAAACTCCTAAGTGATCTTTGTTTCCTAAAAAATTATATGCTAAGAACTAATGTACATGTTTCAAAATAGGATCACGTAAGAAAGATTTCTTTGATTTAGTCGGGTTATAGGCATAATGATCCAAAGATAAATTACGCCAAAGACCATAAGGCTCAAAATTTTCACTCTGATTATAAGTTGTCCCTAAATATACATTATATTGTGCAAATTTTATTGAACTCATAAGTGTCACGAATCTATTGAAAAATAGATTAATGGTAATGATATCGATCTCACGAAGAGGTGGATTTTAATTATGTGCTAAATGAATTTTCTAAATAGGTGGTTGAATTATGATGATATTAACTTAAATGATCTTAAAATTTAAAATGAAATGGCGGGAATAAATTAAAGCAACAACTATTATAATAAGGCGTTTTGACTATAATGTATTCGCATTAATATGCACAAGGACTTAATATTCTTTATTAATACCAATTAATTAATATAAGTCTTAAAGACTTATCATGCCAAAGATAATAACGATTGAGTGTTAAAAAGTGTATATTTAAAAGGAAAAAAATTATCATTTCACAATGAGTCTCACTAACATTGCTACTTTTATTTATTTAAGTATTTTGTTATTTAATTATGTGTATTTTATTATAATTATATATTTTATGTATTTTAGGGGCATCACGATCGTTTCTGATGAGACAAGTGATTGGCAAAGACCAAAGCGGAAGTTATATTTGGACTCGGGCGGTGAAAACCTTAGGAGGAGCATAAAAGGAAAAATATCACTTTTCACATACAACATTGTTCATGGTATTGTTCATGACCTTTGTTCGTATATAGGACTGATGATGTGGCATTGTGCCGATGTGAGCGTGGCATCTACCCTGTAAGCGTGGTAGTATTTGATTGAATTATATGGCATTGACTACTTATGTGATGTTGGGAAGTAGCGTGGCATTTACTAATGATATCACACGATCTTATTAGGCTAAATTTCTTATGTCTAGTGGATTGATAGCGTGGCTGCATTTAGGGGAGAGTAAAAATGGGTATTAATGCGGAACATGCACATACATGAGATTATTTCTTGTACAAATAGTGTTATTGTAAAAGTAGTTTATTGTACAAAAGCGTATTCTGTGCAAATCGTTGCCAAACCTTATTCTTATTGAAATGTTGATTATTAGTTGATGACGTGGCGCGTCGAACTATTTTAATCCGATGGTCACGATTCATTTCAATATATCATAAAAGGGACTTCACTTAATTTGATCTCAGATTCATTTTCTAAACTTAGATTTTTTAATTCCTTCTCTTTTTGTATTTTCATATTTTTAATAAATTTCTATTTTGCTCTAGTTAAAAAATGAGTAGCTAATTTTCTTTTAAGCTTGGGTTGAAAGTGAAATCTCAACATGTCTCATGTCTTAACTTGGTAAATTAATTTCTCTTCTCCTGCAATATTTGTGGTTGTTTTGACTTTGTCGATAAATAATAATAGTCTTGTCAAATGCGATCTATTTAAGCGGCACACAGTACGAGGTTGTTGTTCGACACGATAAACCATAGCACCATATTTATTTCAGTATGGTTAAGTAGGTGTGGAATTCCTTAATATGGAATATTTAGTGGGCGTATTGGGAAGTAGATCTAATCTGAGCATGTCATTTTCAATATGTTAGAGTTCATTTAATTCGCCATCGTTCAATTTAAATTGACGTAATTCATTGAATTTGTTCTGATTATTCGGGTGAAGAAAATTAATTATGCTTGTTAAAATCGGCCTTATTCTAATGGATCGTATTTCGTCGCTAGTTAATTTATTTTTCTGATGATAGATTCGATGTGACTTTGGGTTAATAAAACTTGCAATAAGTTTTGGCGGCAGATTCTTGAGGGAAATTAATGTACCAATTCATAGAATTAAAGGTTTTTCTTAATAATTATTTTTTTATGGTTGTTATCTTTTCTGTAAAAAAGAAATTAGAATAGAATTTTATTTCTTTCTCTCTTTTTAATTTGTATTATTTAATTTCCATGTATTTTCTTTGTAATTTTCTTAATTTCTCTTGTTATCTTTCTTTGTTA
>JASUUL010000066.1:0-82858 GCA_030449875.1 Aegle marmelos
CCTAACCATAACCCCTAACCCCTAACCCCTAACCCCAAACCCCAAACCCCTAAACCCCTAACCCCAAACCCCAAACCCCAAACCCCAAACCCCCAACCCCCAACCCCAAACCCCAACCCCCAACCCCCAAACCCCAACCCCCAACCCCAAAACCCCAAACCCCAAAACCCCAAACCCCAAACCCAAAAACCCCAAACCCCAAAACCCCAAAACCCTAAACCCCAAACCCCAAACCCCAAACCCTAAACCCTAAACCCCAAACCCTAAACCCTAAACCCTAAACCCTAAACCCTAAACCCTAAACCCTAAACCCTAAACCCTAAACCCTAAACCCTAAACCCTAAACCCTAAACCCTAAACCCAAACCATTCTTCTCTTCTAAACCTCTCACTAAAAACCTCTCACTAGAAATCTCTCTCAACTCGTCGCCGTTGACCACCGTTGACCGGCGTTGACCGGCGTTGACCGGCGTGACCGAACAGTTGACTTCCGGCCATGGCCTCCGCGGAGGCCGGTGATGGCACTCTACCACCGCCGGCACCACACCAGCAAACCGAAAAATCCTCAACCCGAAACCAACTTCCTCCCTCTCAAAAATCACGTCCAAACCCACGGCCAAACCCACGGCCATCATCTTCCAACAACCTTCCCAAATCCGACACCAAATTGACAACAAATGAAACCCATCATCACACCATACCTCCATCAAATCTCGAAATCAACCCAGATCGGCATGAAAAATCTTCAAAAATGCACAAAAAAACAACCTCAGCTCTCGACTTTCACAGCCAATCGGACCGACCACGGCTTCTGCTGTTTTGACCATAATGGAAGCTTCAGAAAGGTTGCTGCCACCTCCCCCGAGCTATCCCAGCTCCGATGCTCCTTCTACAACACCAACCAATACCGGATCGAAAGAAACTCAACAACAGCCGCAACCAATCCCACCCACGGGAAACCACCCATCAGCACAGCTACAAATGATCTCAGATTCACGGGAGGACATCGGAGAAGTCCCGAATCAAAGTCAAATCCACCAGATGACTGCCACCGCAATAAACCCAGCGTTGGTCACGGTGACAGCGTGCCATCATCTCTCTTCGTCAACGGCTCTCCCAACGGCCATCGAGCAAGGCACTTCCAGCCTGCCGGACACTCTCCCGCAACCATCTCTCCCCTCTCGAACCGATCAGCCTCCTCCACCAGCAGCCGACACCATCACAGCAGCCAACTCCCTCCATTTCCAGCAGCCGCCAGCTCAAACCCTTAACATAAAAACAAAAAACCCTAAAAACCCAAACCCGAATTTGACAACCCAAACCGCAACCCATACCCGAATCAACCCAACCCAAATCCGTGAACCCAACACCCATACCCATGCCCAAAACCAAACCCGAATCCATGACCCACACCCAATAACTCAAAACCAAACCCAGCAAGCCCATATCCAACAAACCCGAAACCACACCCAAAAAATCAAGCCCAATGTGCAAAATATCAGCCAAGTCCACAACTTTGAAAAAAATACACATTTCCCCACAAAAAATTCCTATGCTTCCATTGTCAACCCAACTGCTATCCTCAACCCTAATTCTATCTCACGGCCTCAAAAATCTTTTGTAGATGCAGTTACTGGGGACTCAATAAATCCAGTTCCAATCAAACCTGTGTCTCTAGTCCGATGAGCTGAGTAATTTTTCCAGGTTAAAGAATTCAATCAAGAAACCATTCAAGCTATCCCTAAGAGGAATTTTCTTTTAGGCGACCTTCTATTGATATTATTAGTGAAATTTTTTGTTTCCTCGACCTAAAAGGCAAGACTAAATTTCCTCGCTTGATAATCCAGATATTTTGATTAAACTACATCTCGGCGATGATTACTGCAGAATATGGATTGACAGACAGACTTTGTTCATTAATGGAAAATCCACGCGGCTTTTTTAATTGGTCGACATCATTCGGGAGATGTTCTGCGAGTCTCCTATAGCCTGGGGTTTGGGTATCATTGCCATATCTCCTCGCGCATTTTATTCATCGCAAACCGCCTTTATTTTCTATTGCCGCATGGGACTCCTCTCAAGCGAAGTTGATCATGCCACGGCTCCGCACAGGGCCTTCAAGAGCTTTCGAGTTCCGTGGAGATGATGTTTCGAGGCCATTATTGCCTCGTATTTGATTGGCGAGGCGCGCTGCTTTTGGCAGGATGTTGTTTTTGGAGGGTTCCTCCTTATCGCGGGGTTTGCAGACATCTTGGTCATTCTGCAGAGGCTTGTTACATTTCCAACCCTGGCCTCCGCAAACCCCAGCAACCGAGTAATGTTCATCAGACTCCAGGGAGTAAAGATAAAGAAAAGATCCTGCACATAAATTCAGAGGAGCAATGAGGATGCCCAATATGGGCACAAGATAGGTTACCTGATAAATGGACACACTGAGTCCACCTCGATCCTTCAGACAGACACACCTCCAGTCACACAGAGCCTTTACCTACTTCCACAGACATCAGGATGAGTGATCATGGACTTTCTCCCTTATGTTACTGGGACAGATGCGATATTTGACTGGGGCCCGTAGATTGTGAGATTCAAACAGAGATAGACTCGTGAGTATGATGATGGAGATCAGCACATCTTTTCCCGGTGTTGCGATGACAGTTCTGGGAGACCGTCCGCCCCGGGATACTATTCACACTCACGTGGGATTTAACTCCCATTGCACTGATATTCCGTAGTCGACGATTGGCCGAGGACGATCCGCCGTGGTGTATCTCACTCAAGAACGGATACCCTTCCGACCCGGATAGTGACTTTGAGACGCAGGGTCGCTTTTCCCGATCGACTCGAGCGAGGCTCATACCCCACAGATCGGATGTCAGTATTGATAGTTTCGATGGTGTTCTGACCACGAAGTTCTTCTCGGATTTCTCTCTCTGGTTGTGGGTCGCAGACGCCGTGACAACCGTGAGACGGAGGCGAGACGCTTCTTCCACCCCGATGATTAGTTCCCTTATTTGGAACATTGGGGATTGAAAGGTGCCTTAGGCCTGGGCAGATTGGAAATTAGTTCATCTTCACGGTTATTTTTGGTTTGCATTTTTGAGCCGCTTTCTCTCTTGGACGGCCAGAGGTCGTTTCGGGTCTGGCCTTGCGATGGATCATGCTTTATCTTCCTCCTGGGAAGATTTGGGTTTTCTCGTCACGCCCTGGTTTCGTGGAGCTTCTCGACGATACGGGTCGTGTGATTCACCGCCGGTTAGTCATTCTTGTCTCCCTACCCTGGGCTTCTTATTTCTTATGTTTATGCCGCTTGTCTCATGGATGAGAGAGGACTTTGGGCCGCTCGAGACTTTTGCCGATAGTCATGATCTCCTCGAGTGGGAGGTGACTTTAATGTTGTTCAAAGCGATTTCGAGATCTCAATGTTATGTCACTGCGGGCTATCGATGCTTTTAACGAAGCATTGCTTAGAAGGGCTTGAGGATGCAGGATATGTTGGGGCCCATTTACTGGGACCAACGGGCGTCGTGAGGCGTCTTGATGTGAGTGGTATGTAACGCCCGTTGGTCGATTATTTCGTGTTTCGTGTTTCCCACCAACCGTGATCGGCCCCACCATTCTCCGCTTCTCTTATCCCGTGATGTAGATGCTATCGAGGCCCTTCACGATTCGATTTCTTCACGCGGGTCAAGCATCCGGGTTCACCGATATTGTTCGGCCGGGTCTTTGGATGTCCCTGGGTTTCGGCATGGGGGATTTGAGAGCCTTCGCCAGGTTTACCTTGCTAAAGCTCGTTTCAAGGCTTGGAACAGGATTTGTTCGCAACGCGTTTTCTCCTGTGTTCAGCAGCAGGAGACGTAGCTGAGAGGGAGAGACAGTATGATATTTCTGGTTCCGCCGATGACAGAGTTGCTTTTTCAGAGTCTAGAGCGATATTGCAGCAGTTTTGATTCGGAGGAGATTTTTTACGCCAAGAAATTCAGTTGTTCGCTGGTTCGAGAGGCGATTAACACTCGCTTTTTCCATGCGATGATTCTAAAAAGCGATACCGCTTCACATTCACAGGATTCGGGAGGATTCCTCTTCCGAGTGGATTTCCGAGTTTCCGCCCTTGCCGATTCAAATGCTGAGTATTTTCGGGGTTTATTGACGGAGACTCGCCGATTCACTGTGCAGATTTTCATTCTATCCCCGCCTTAGTCTGTCTTCCGAGGATGACGTGGGCTTACGCAGGAGCCTGATATGACGAGGTTCGACGGCGCTTTTTTCGATTGATCCAGAGAGTGCCCGGTCCTGGATGGGTTCTCAGACTTGGCTTTTACTGTCGGCCGGGATATCATAGCCGTGATTTGTTGGATGTCGCCCTAGATTATTTCGCAGAGGTTCGGCCATGCCTGTGGATTTCGTGAGTACTTTATCGTCCTCCCGCCAAGAAGACCTCTCCGACTTCGGGGTCGATTTTCGACCGACGATCAGAACGTTAAGAATAAGGTTATCACCAAGTTGCTTGCTGAGACTATCCCCTTTACTTCCCTTGATTATCTCTCCTTCTCGTGAGCGGTTTGGCCTGGCCGGTGATTCACGACAATGTTCTTTTGGTTCGTGAGTGGTTCATGACCTTAATCGCCCATCCATGGGCAATGGGCGTCAAGCTTGATATGGCTAAGGCATACGATCGCATGTCTTGGCCATTCATTCTCCACATGCCCGATGCTTTTGCCAGAGGCCGATTTCTTCGATCCGAGAGCGCTTTATGGCCCTTGGTTTTCGGTCTTTGTTAAGTGAGCTATCACGGGTACTTTCGGGCCTGAGAGAGATCAAGGCTGTGGCGACCCCATCTCCCTCGCTTATTCATTATAGCCATGAGTACTTATCCCGAGGCTTAGATCACTTATACTCCTAGATCCTTCGGCCCCAGATATCACCTCTCGCTCCCTCGGGTCTCCCATTTGAGTTTGCATGATGACATTATTATTTTTGCAAACGGGAGTCGATCCATTGGCAGAGGTCATGGATTTCCCCGATCATGAGATAGCTGAGGCCAGCCACCGATCACCAGCAAGAGTCAAGCTTTACATCGAGATCACCATGCCTTCCCACCGGCCTATAGTGCACTCGATTCACGGCTTTCAGGCATGGCGCAGTTTCCTTTTCTTACCTTGGTTGTCCGATTTTCACCGGGGTGTCGTGGATCTCTTATTTTGATGATATGGTTCGGAGGATCGTGAGAGGATTTCGTGTGGGCTAACCGCCTTTCTCTTTTGGGAAGTCGGGTTCTTATTCGCCACGCCCCGGCTTCTATGCCCCCGCACTTGTTTCATGTTATCCGTCCTCCTTCGACGCATTTCAGAGCCTAGAGCGGCTTTTCACCCGCTTCTTTGGGAGATTCTGAGGGGAGGCGCTGATCCATTGGTGTAGATGGCCGTGTGTTATCCGGCCGAGAGAGTGGACTCCTTGATTCGGTCTTTCACCGAGCATGATTGAGGCTTTTGAGATCAAACTCGGTGGCGCTCACAACAGGATTCTCTGGGGCTTCCTTTACGAAGTCCAAGTATTGCAGATCCTCACATCCGGTCTTATTCTGGGCCACTATCCAAGATCTCCGCTTTGAGACGCTTTGCTGCGATGTTCGCCAGATGGCCGGGTCTCACGAGCGTTGGCTAGTTGGGGAGAGGAGATCGCAGTTTTCCGTATGATTGTTGGCCGGGATCTTGTCCCTTATTTTTTATAACGTCGTCATTGCGCTTCTTCTTGAGCGCCTCCTTTTATCGTGGCAGATCGCTTTGGGACAGAGGAAGCTGTAGGCATCCTTCCATCATCCATTATTGATCGATTCTATTAGACCATCTCCGAGGACGAGTTTTGACTTGATTCGTTGGGATCCTAGTCCAGATGGCTCTTTTCAGCTCCGGACTGCGTGGGAGATTGTACGGTGTTCTAGGCCGAGAGAGGAGACTTTTGAGATGATTTGGCAGAGACACATCCCGACACGAGTCTCATTCTTCTTATGGCGGCTTCTCCACGGTTTTCTCGCCACTGATGATGTTTTATGTTCGAGGGGGTTCCACATGGTTTCTCGATGTTTCTGCGGAGGAGCTTCTGAGACACTCCGCCACCTTGCTCGTGGGATCGCCCGCTGGTTCAGATATTCGGGACCACTACCGGCTCTTCGGGATACGAGAGCTTGATTTTCTGCCTCCTCGTGCTTTGCTTGCTTTTGAGGTACTCCGCTTCCTCCCTAATCATCTTCGCCCTTCTTCCTTGCTTCATTTTGTGGGCAAGTCCTGGAAGGCCCGAAATGATTTCCGCCGCCAGAGACATTCTCGACCGATGGGTCATTTTCCGTAGATTCGTGACATCGACTAGCTGGCCGGGCTTTTGATTCAAGCCTCCCAAGTGAGGGAGTTTTGAATCCCTTTGACATGAGGCATACTGTGTCATGGCAACAAGCAGAGGCCGATCCGATTAGTTTCTCGGACGAGGCCATCTTCCTGTGATCAGCCGATCGTGGATGGTTGTTCCTGCGGGTAACCTGGATGGCAACTTCGTGAGGTATTCTCGTGACCACCGGCGAGGCGATTGGCCGCTTTTGCTCCTTTTTCGGGCCACAGCCGATCATATACGCCGAGCTTATGGCGATTATGCGAGGGCTTGCGCTGGCCACCCAGACGGTCTCGCCCGGAGGTGGAGTCGGATTCCGCGACGGTGGTGTCTTGATTCATTCTCGTGGTCCCGTTCGGTGGGATTATGCTTATTCTTTACGACGGGTATGCAGCCTGATATCTTCTGGCCCCATCCAGATTCGACATGTTCTTCGTGAGGCCACATCAGCAGCAGATTTTCTGGCCAATTGGGCCTGCTCCCATAGGACCAGCAGGATATTTCATTGCCAAGTAGAGCTTCCCAGAGGCCTCATTGGCATTCTTCGCACCGATGCTCTGCAGATTCCGCATATTCGACGATAGTTTATGTTCTTGCCGCTTTTATTCATTTTCTCTAGGAGGTTTTGGTTTATGTCCCCCTCCTATGTATTTGATCCATTTTCGTATTTATCTCACAGGTAGGGGTCCCGCCTAACCCCCCACCTAATCGGTGGTTTTTATAAAAAAAAAAAAAAAAACCCTAAACCCTAAACCCTAAACCCTAAACCCTAAACCCTAAACCCTAAACCCTAAACCCTAAACCCTAAACCCTAAACCCTAAACCCTAAACCCTAAAACCCTAAACCCTAAACCCTAAACCCTAAACCCTAAAACCCTAAACCCTAAACCCTAAAACCCTAAACCCTAAACCCTAAACCCTAAACCCTAAACCCTAAACCCTAAACCCTAAAACCCTAAACCCTAAACCCTAAACCCTAAACCCTAAACCCTAAACCCTAAACCCTAAACCCTAAACCCTAAACCCTAAACCCTAAACCCTAAACCCTAAACCCTAAACCCTAAACCCTAAACCCTAAACCCTAAACCCTAAACCCTAAACCCTAAACCCTAAACCCTAAACCCTAAACCCTAAACCCTAAACCCTAAACCCTAAACCCTAAACCCTAAACCCTAAACCCTAAACCCTAAACCCTAAACCCTAAACCCTAAACCCTAAACCCTAAACCCTAAACCCTAAACCCTAAACCCTAAACCCTAAAACCCTAAAACCCTAAACCCTAAACCCTAAAACCCTAAACCCTAAAACCCTAAACCCTAAACCCTAAAACCCAAAACCCTAAAACCCTAAACCCTAAAACCCTAAAACCCTAAACCCTAAACCCTAAACCCTAAACCCTAAACCCTAAACCCTAAACCCTAAACCCTAAACCCTAAACCCTAAACCCAAAAAAAAAAAAAAAAAAAAAAAAACCCTAAACCCTAAACCCTAAACCCTAAACCCTAAACCCTAAACCCTAAACCCTAAACCCTAAACCCTAAACCCTAAACCCTAAACCCTAAACCCTAAACCCTAAACCCTAAACCCTAAACCCTAAACCCTAAACCCTAAACCCTAAACCCTAAACCCTAAACCCTAAACCAAAAAAAAAAAAAAAAAAAAAAACCCTAAACCCTAAACCCTAAACCCTAAACCCTAAACCCTAAACCCTAAACCCTTAACCCTAAACCCTAAACCCTAAACCCTAAACCCTAAACCCTAAACCCTAAACCCTAAACCCTAAACCCTAAACCCAAAACCCTAAACCCCAAACCCTAAACCCCAAACCCCAAACCCCAAACCCCAAACCCCAAACCCCAAACCCCAAACCCCAAACCCCAAACCCCAAACCCCAAACCCCAAACCCCAAACCCCAAACCCAAACCCCAAACCCCAAACCCCAAACCCCAAACCCCAAACCCCAAACCCCAAACCCCAAACCCCAAACCCCAAACCCCAAACCCCAAACCCCAAACCCCAAACCCCAAACCCCAAAACCCAAAACCCCAAACCCCAAACCCAAAACCCCAAACCCCAAACCCCAAACCCCAAACCCCAAACCCCAAACCCCAAACCCCAAACCCTAAACCCTAAACCCTAAACCCTAAACCCTAAACCCTAAAACTTTCTCGCCACTGATGATGTCTTATGTTCGAGGGGGTTCCTCATGGTCTCTCGTTGTTTCTGCGGAGGAGCTACAGAGACCCTCCGCCACCAATTGCTCGTGGATCGCCTGCGGTTCGATTATTGGGACCACTACGCGTCTTGTGGGGATACGAGCTTGGTTTTCTATCTCCCGTGCTTTGCTTGCTTTTGAGGTACTCCGCTCCCTCCCAAAATCATCTTCGCCCTTCTTCCTTGCTCCATTTTCAGGGCAAGTCCTAAGGCCTAAATAATTTCCTGCTTTCGCCAGAGACTTTCTCGACCGACGGGGTCATTTTCCAAAGTTGATTCGTGACATCGACTCAAGGAGTTCGGCTTTTGATTCAAGCCTCCCAAGTGAGTGGAGTTTTGAATCCCCTTTGACATGGAGGGCATACGGTGTCATGGTCACGCCAGAGGCCGATCCGATTAGTTTTCGACGAGACCATCTCCTGCGGGTGTGATCAGCCGATCGTGGATGGTTGTTCCGGGGGTAACCCGGGAAAACCTTCGTGAGGCATACTCGGACCACCGAGGAGTCGATTGGTCGCTTTGGTTTTTTTTCGCATAGGCCGATCTTATACGCCGAGCTTATGGCGATTGGCGAGGGCTTGCACCGCCACCCGGACGGCTTTAAACGCCTCGGGAGGTGGAGTCGATTCCGCGACGGTGCCTTGTCTTGATTCATTCTCGTGGTCCTCGCTGGGATTATGCCTATTCTTTACGACGGCACGCAGATCGATATCTTCCGCCCCATCCAGATACGACATGTTCTTCGTGGAGGCGACTTCAAAGAAACAGATTTTGCTAATCGGGCCCGCTCCCATAGACTCGCAGATATTTCATTCAAACCTAAGGAGCTTCCTGCAGGCCTCATTGGCATTCTCCGCACCGATGCTCAGCAGATTCCGCATATTCGACGATAGTTTATGTATTTGCCGCTCTTGTTCATTTCCTCTAGGAGGTTTTGGTTTATGTCCCCCTCCTATGTATTTGATTCATTCTTGTATTTATTTCTCAGGTAGGGGTCCCGCCTAACCCCCCACCTAATCGGTGGTTTTCTTTAAAAAAAAAAAAACCCTAAACCCTAAACCCTAATCCCTAAACCCTAAACCCTAAACCCTAAACCCTAAACCCTAAACCCTAAACCCTAAACCCTAAACCCTAAACCCTAAACCCTAAACCCAAACCCCAAAACCCCAAAACCCCAAAACCCCAAACCCCAAACCCCAAACCCCAAACCCCAAACCTCTAACCCCTAACCCCTAAACCCCTAAACACTTAAACCCGAAACCCGAAACCCCAAACCCTAAACCCCTAACCCCAAACCCCAAAACCCCAAACCCCAAACCCAAACCCCAAACCCCAAACCCCAAACCCCTAACCCCTAAACCCCTAAACCCGAAACCCTAAACCCCAAACCCCAAACCCCAAACCCCAAACCCTAAAACCCAAACCCCAAACCCCAAACCCCTAACCCCAAACCCCTAATCCCTAAACCCCAAACCACAAACCCCAAACCCCTAACCCAAACCCCTAATCCCTAAACCCCAAACCCCAAACCCCAAACCCTAAACCCCAAACCCCAAACCCTAAACCCTAAACCCTAAACCCCAAACCCCAAATCCTAAACCCTAAACCCCAAACCCCAAACCTCAAACCCTAAACCCTAAACTCTAACCCCCTAACCCCAAAACCCCAAAACCCAAAACCCCAAAACCCCAAAACCCTAAACCCCAAACCCCAAACCCTAAACCCTAACCCCTAACCCCTAAACCCTAACCCCTAACCCCTAACCCGAAACCCCAAACCCTAAACCCCAAACCCTAACCCCTAACCCGTAAACCCTAAACCCCAAACCCTAAACCCCTAACCCCTAACCCCTAACCCCCCAACCCGAAACCCCCAACCCGAAACCCTAAACCCTAAACCCTAAACCCTAACCCCCAAAACCCAAAACCCAAAACCCAAAACCCTAACCCCCAAACCCGCAAACCCCTAAACCCCAAACCCCAAACTCGAAACCCCAAACCCGAAACCCTAAACCCTAAACACTAAACCCTAAACCCTAAACCCTAAACCCTAAACAAAACCCTAAACCCTAAACCCTAAACCCGATTCTTCACTTCCCAACCTCTCACTACAAACCTCTCTCTAAAAAACTCTCTCAACTCGCCACCTTTGACCGGCGTTGACCGGCGTTGACCGATGTTGACCGGAGCTGACCGAGAGCTGCTTCCCGGTTATGGCCTCCCCGGAGGCCGGTGATGGCATCCCCCCACCACCGGCATCAACCCAACACAAAGAAACCACATTGCCGCAAGTCCAAAACCCAAAAATCCGAATTCCAACACTCACCTCCACCACAAGTTCCGGCCACCTTCTTCCACCGGAAATGACCACATCCGACGCCGATCCCTTGCCGCCTCCATTTCCCAAAGCCATTCAACCCAACAATAGCCGTAGATCTCCATCCCGCAACTCTAGATCTACAAAAAACCCACACCAAACTGCAAGCTCTAAGACCATTTCCGGCCACCCCCAGCCGCGGCCTCCTTCCCCCATGGCCCTAGCCATTTCCGGCCAACCCACATCTAACCCATCGGCACCTCAAAGCCACGGCCAAATGCCTCTACCACAAGATCCCCCACCAAACCCGCAAGCTTCACTACCAAACCCGCAAGCTCCACTTCCAAACCCACAAGATTCAACACACGACCACCCCTCCACGGCTTTGGAAATGGTCTCTCAACAACCCATTTCCGGCAACATAAACTCACGACCATCACCCACCGAAACCAACCAAACCGATCGGCATCTCTTTGCCGCAAAAATCCCCACCAATCGTGGAACAAAAAATCGAAAACAACTCCACCATCCTTGGCCTCCTAGCCGCCGCGTCCGGCGTCATCACCCTCCCGGCCAAGCCTCCGTCATCATCTCACCTTTCTCGGCTTCAATCGCCGCCGCCCGTGAACCACCAAAACTCCAGCCGAGCTTCCCCAAGCTTCACAGCCGCCATCCCCCTCCAAAATACATCCAACATCAACAACAACAAAAACCCTAACCCTAACCAACTAAACCAAACCCTAGCCCACCAAAACAACAAAGCCCAACCCATTATCAAAGCCCATTCTGAAAATGACCCACAACCATTAAAACAAAACCAAGCCCACCAAGCCCAAAATCAACAAACCCAAAACCAAGCCCAAAAAATAAAACCCAACATGCAAAATATAAACCAAGCCCATAACTTAGAAAAAAAATCCACATTTACCCACCAAACACTCCTACGCTTCCATTTTACACCCCGCCACTGTACTTAATCCCGATGCTCCACTCTGACCTCAGAAATCATTTTCGGATGTAGTCTCAGGAGCGAGAGATTCAGCGATTCCTCTCAAACCGGTTTCGCTCATGCGCGGGGAGCCCACCGTCATGGCCGAGCTGCCTGCCGGGCGCTTTTAAGTTTTCTTTTCGTCGACTTCGATGGATGTTATCAGAAATTTTTTGTTTCCTCAGATCGAAAGGGAATTCTAAGATTTCCTTATCGATAACCGCCATATTCTGATTAAGCTATCTCTGGAGGAGGATTATTCCCGGATTTGGTTGCACCAGACTTGGTATGTTAATGGGAGGGGGATGCGCATCTTCAAATGGAGCAAGGATTTCCGCTGCTCCGTCGAGTCCCCTATAGTCCCTGGGTGATGGGTTTTTTCCCTATTTACCAAAGGCACTTTGTTCATTGCAAAGTCGCACTTTATTCCATCGCGCCATTCGTACTCCTCTTCGGGCCGATTATGCTACCGACGGCCAATAGACCATCGCTTGCCCGTGTTTTAGTTGAGTACGATATTTCTCACCTTTACTCCCCGCATTTGATCGGAGAGGGGATAGTGGATTTTGGCAGATGTTGTGTTCGAGAGGGTTCCCGCCATCGCACCTCATGCCATCACCCTGACACAAAGACGGAGGGCTTGCTTACACATCCCGGGCTTCGTAAGCCCAATCACCTTTAGCTCCCATTCGATATTTAGAGCCCGCTACGGCAAGCACCCAGCCCTCCGCAGATGTTAGTCCGCCACCGCCTCCTCACCAAGATAATCGTCATCTCCGACTCTAGGCACGATGTCAGATGTATTCTCGATCTCACTCATAGTGGTCCTCGCCCCCACACCTACGCGGGGCCCGACCTCCTCCCAGATCCACCGGGCCCACTTGGCACGACTGCATGCACCGTAGCAGCTCCAGCTTGACTCCTGACTCAGCTTCTTCTTCTTCTGATGATGCGATGACAGTTCCGGGAGACCGTCCGCTCCAGGATATTGTTCACACTCATGTGGGATTTAACTCCCACTGCACCGACATTCCAGAGTCAGATGATGGGGTCGCGGAGAGACGTCAGGGTGTATCTCACTCAAAGAATGGCGGATACCCCTTCGACTGGATAGTGACTTTAGAGACAAGTGGTCGCTTTCCGATCGACCCGACGAGGCTCATACCCCACAGGATCGGGATGTCGTTATTGATAGTTTCGATGGTGTTCTGACACGAAGTTCTTCTCGGATTTCTCTCGTTGTGGGTCGCAGACGCCGCGGACAACCGTAGACTGAGGCGAGACGCTTCTTCTACCCCCGATGATTAGTTCCCTTATTTGGAACATTTCGGATCGAAAGCCCGCATTCCGCAGATTGCGGAAATTAGTTCGCCTTCATCTGTTATCTTTGGTTTGCATTTTGAGCCGCTTTCTCTCATGGACGGCCAGAGGTCGTCTAAAAGTGGTGCGGCATGCGATGGATCATGTTATATCTTCCCACCGGGAAGATTTGGGTTTTTTCGTCACCTGCTGCTGGAGCTTTCGCACGATACGGGTCGTGATTCACCGCCGGGTTAGTCATTCTTGTCTCCCCGCCTCAGCTTGTTTCTTATGTTTATGCCAGTTGCCTCATGGATGTGAGAGATGACTTATGGGTCGCTATTGAGACTTTTGCCGATAGTCATGATCTCCCTTGGAGTGTGAGAGGTGACTTTAATGTTGTTCAGGCGATATCAGAGATTTCTGGAGGTCATGCTCAGCCCCAGGGGGCTATCGATGCTTTTAACGAAGCATTGCTCAGTTGTGGTTTGGAGGATGCGGTGTTTTGTGCATGTACCATTTACCTCGACCAACGGGCGATTTGCAAGCGCCTTGACAGAGTAGTTTGTAATGCCCGTTGGTCAGATTATTTCTTAGTGTTTCGAGTTTCCCATCTGAACCGCACTGCCTCCGACCATTCTCCGCTTCTCCTATCCTGTGACAGAGATGCTATCAGAGGCCCTTCACGATTCAGATTTCTTCATGTGTGGCTGAAGCATCCGGGGTTCACCGATATTGTTTGATCTTGGGATGCCCAGTTGACTCGCCATGGGATGAGAGCCTTTCAGCAGAAGCTTATTCGGTTAAAGATCTGTCTGAAGGCTTCAAACAGGGACGTGTTCGGCAACGTTTTCTCTCAGGTTCAGCAGACAGAGGAGGACGTGGCTGAGAGGGAGAGACAGTACGATATTTCTGGCTCCGCCGATGACAGAGTTGCTTTTTGCAGGCTGTGAGCGAGATTGCAGCAGCTTTGATTCGGGAGGAGTTTTTTACGACAATGCTAGCCTAGTGTTCGCTGGGTTCGAGAGGCGATTCAACACTCGCTTTTTCCATGCGATGATTCGAAAAAGCGATACCGCTTCACATTCACAGGATTCGGGAGGATTCCTCTTCGAGTGGATATCCGAGCTCTTTCCGCCTTGCCGATTCAAGAAATGAGTATTTTCGGGGTTTATTGACAGTGAGACTCGCCGATTCACCACTGTGCAGATTTTCATGCTATCCCCGCCTTTAGTGACTTCCGAGGATGACGTGGGCTTACGCGGAGCCGGATATAGATGAGGTTCGACCGCCGTTTTTTCGATTGATCCAGAGTGCTCCGGTCCGGATGGGTTCTCAGCCCAATTTTACTACCGTGGCCGGGATATCATAGGCCGTGATTTGTTGGATGCTGTCCTAGATTATTTCAGAGGTTCGGCCATGCCTAGGGGATTTCAGAGTACTTTATTAGTCCTCCTGCCCAAGAAGACCTCTCCGACTTCTTGGGCCGATTTTCGACCGATCAGTCTTTGCAATGTTAGCAACAAGGTTATCACCAAGTTGCTCGTTCAGAGACTATCCCCTTCTGGTATGATTGTTGGGAGAGGAGACTGCAGCTTCTGGTATGATTGTTGGCTGGGATCTTGTCCCTTATTTTTTTATAATGTCACGCGCTTCTTCTGAGCGCTCTCCTTTTATTGGTGGTACAGGCCAGATGAGGCAAGCTAGAGGACATCCTTCCTTCATCCATTATTGATCAGATTCTTTTAGTGCCCATCTCCGAGGATGAGCCAGATTTGATTCGTTGGGATCCTAGCCCCGATGGCTCTTTTCAGCTCCGGACTGCGTGGGAGATTGTGCGGTGACATATACCGACGCGAGTCTCATTTTTCCTATGGCGGCTTCTCCATATTTTTCTCGCCACTGATGATGTCTTATGTTCGAGGGGGTTCCACATGGTTTCTCGATGTTTGTGCGGAGGAGCTGAGACCTCCGCCACTGCTCGTGGGATCGCCCGCGGGTTCGATTATTTGGGACCACTTCCAAAGATTGTGGGGATACGAGAGCTTGGTTTTCTGCCTCTCGTGCTTTGCTTGCCTCTTTCGAGGTACTCCGCTTCCTCCCTAATCATCTTCGCCCTTCTTCCTTGCTTCATTTTCAGGCTAAGTCCGAAGGTCCGAAATGATTTTCGGTTTCGCTCAGAGACATTCTCGACCGATGGGGTCATTTTCCAAGTAGATTGAGACATTAGACTCGCTAGTTCGGCTTTTGGATTCAAGCCTCCCCAAGTGAAGGGAGTTTTGAATCCCTTGACATGGAGGGCATACATGTGTCATGGCCGCAGAGGCCGATCCGATTAGTTTCTTGGACGAGACCATCTTCTGGTGTGATCAGGCTGACTGTGGATGGTTGCTCCAGGGATAACCCTGGGATGGCAGCTTCAGAAGGTATTCTCAAGGACCACCGAGGAGGCGCATTGGCTGCTTTTGGCTCTTTTCTGGGCCATAGGCCGATCTTATACGCTGAGCTTATGGCGATTTGCGAGGGCTTGCAGCTGGCCATCCAGATTGGTTTTTCTGCCCTGGAGGTGGAGTCGGATTCCGCGATGGTGGTGTCTTGGATTCACTCTCAGGGTCCCGTACGGTGGGATTATGCTTACTCTCTACGACGGGCATGCAGGTTGATATCTTCTGGCCCCATTCAGATACGGCATGTTCTTCGCGAGGCGATTCAGCAGCAGATTTTCTAGCCAATTGGGCCTGCTCCCATAGGACCAGCAGGATATTTCTTTCAGCCCAGGAGATTCCCAGAGCCCTCATTGGCATTCTCCGCACCGATGCTCAGCAGATTCCGCATATTCGACGATAGTTCATATTTTTGCCGCTCTTGTTCATTCTCTCTGGGAGATTTTGGTTTATGTCCCCCTCCCATGTATTTGTTTCATTCTCGCATTTATTTCACAGGTAGGGGTCCCGCCTAACCCCCCACCTAACCGGTGGTTTTATTAAAAAAAAACCCTAAATCCTAAACACTAACCCCTAACACCTAAACCCTAAACCCTAACCCCTAACCCCTAACCCCTAAACCCTAACCCCTAAACCCTAAACCCTAAACCCTAAACCTAAAACAAAAACTCCAAACCCCAAACCCCAAATTCCAAACCCCAAACCACAAACCCCAAACCCTAAACCCCAAACCCCAAACCCCAAATCCCAAACTTCAAACCCATAAACCCTAAACCCCTAAACTCGAAACCCTAAACCCTAACCCCAAACCCCAAACTCCAAACCCCAAACCCCAAACCCCACACCCCAAAACCCCAAAGCCCCAAACCCCCAACCCCAAACCCCAAACCCCCAAACCCCCAAACCCCCAAACCCCCAACCCCAAACCCCCAACCACAAACCCCAAACCCTAAACCCAAACCCCCAACCCCAAACCCCAAACCCTAAACGCTAAACCCCAAACCCTAACCCCAAACCCTAACCCTAAACCCTACAAAGACTGCTTACACAGTTGATCTCGATCGCAAAGACTGCTTTCGCTTACAAGAGTTTTCGGGTTACTATTCACATATTCAATTTTTAGTGCTTTTACCATTATTTTTCTAGTGGAGCTTTCGTAGAATTCGCCCAAATGGCTTCTCCGCCATCGCGGTACAACCTGATACTCCATTAGAATTCCCACCACTACCATCATTTGCTCAAATGGCATCAAAACCGCCCCACCGCCGACCCCGCAAGTCTTTTGTGGATACCACCACGGGTCTCGTAGTTCTAGTCCACCCATCGCTTCAAGCAATCATCCATTTACAAAGGCGAACCGCTTATATTTTTCACCGAGGAAGAAATCAACATTATACCGCACCATTCAAACTCTCCTTGGTGGGTAAATTCTTTCTACTGCCCTTCCATTGATATTATCCGCAAATTTTTCGGGCATTAGTCCAAAGGTAATGTTGAAGTCTCATTTTTGATCCTCGCCACATCTTGATCCAACTTCAATTGGAAGAGGATTACGCAATAATATGGCTTCGCACCCGGTTTATCGACGGTCCAGTAAGCTTACGCGTGTTTTCAAATGGTCCACCACATTCCATAGCTCAAGAATCGCCAATTGTTCCCGTTTGGGTATCTTTTCCGCTTTTACCAGCTTCACTATATCGATGTAAGCAGCTTTGTATTCTATTGTCGCTACCATCAGAAACCTCTCCGAATCGATCATGCCACCGCTCCAGAATAAGCCTTCATTGCAAGAGTTTCAATTGAATATGACGCTTTCTAAGCCTTTATCAAGCGTTTATGGATCGGGAAAAAGACATTGGTTTTTGGCAAGATATCATCTTGAAAAAGTTGCCTCATTATTGTGCTACTTGCAAGCACTGGCCACTCCGATGACATTTCCTACATCAACAAACCTCGAATTGCGGGAATAATACACTCGCTTTTGGTCGAAAGTTAAGCCAAATGTGGTTCATAGTGATGTGGGAACAAGTCAAAGGATTCCGTTAAGACTCAATATATTCGTAAAGTCGACAAATGCAAAGTTAGAATGCGAGACAAATGAAGAGACAAATCAAAGTACTCGTGACACTTCAACAGCTTGTCGCCATCGGTTCTCAGAGAAATGTACCATTCCTCCTATAGTTTCTCAAGAGGTTAGTACCACCAATGCAGAAATCACTGAAGCAACAAACCAAGTTACCACCAATGAAGCAACACAGGTTATTAGTTCTGATCCTTTGGCTGTTGCTCCTGTTATTATTCCGACTATAACCACATTACCTTTCGTTGTGAGTTCTCCTCTAGAGCCCACATGCAGCGACCTCATTCCTGTCACAGATAAGACTAATAATGGGCATGGAAGGACAGGTGAAGGACTTACTCTTCGTGGTGCTCCATCTTGGAACCCTTACCGACTTCAAGAAAGACTACACTGCAGTTGGTCTTGGCAGACTGCCACTTCCAGTGATTCTATTCCAGATATTCCTTCAACAGAAGTTTTGGCAATCCAATGTGCTCCACATGTTGATGTACTGCCTTGCAGTCTCAATACCGAATGCACTGATTTCCGTGAGGTATCTCCTATAACAAACAATTCAAAAGCCAGAATTGGAAAGAGCCATCGGATTGAAGATTACAGTAACTCTAGTGATGAATTTTGCGGCAATGATCGTTTTGGCAACTCAGACTCAGAGATTATGGATGATGCTATTATTGAAAAATTGGGCAGCCAAAGAATTATTACCACCACAGAGGGTTTCACCGAAGTCACCCCTCGGAAGGGCTTCAAGATTAATCGTAGACGTCGCCGATTTTGATTTTTATATCTTTTCAAATAATTTGTATTTTCCTTTCTTTGTTGTTGTTTTACTCTGGAGGTTTGGTTCATGCACCCTCCAGCATTTGTGCTTTATTTTCCTTTTATTTACAGGTAGGGGTCCAGCCTAACCCCCCACCGCACAAGTGGTTTTTAATAAAAAAAATCCTAAACCCTAACTCAGGGACCACCGAGGAGGCGCATTGGCTGCTTTTGGCTCTTTTCTGGGCCATAGGCCGATCTTCTACGCTGAGCTTATGAAGATTTGCGAGGGCTTGCAGCTAGCCACCCAGATCGTTTTTCTGCCCTTGATGTGGAGTCGGATTACGCAACGGTGGTGTCTTGGATTCACTCTCAGGGTCCCGTTCGGTGGGATTATGCTTATTCTCTGCGACGGGGATGCAGGCTGATCTCTTCTGGCCCAATCCAGATTCGGCATGTTCTTCGTGAGGCGACTTCAGCAGCAGATTTTCTGGCCAATTGGGCCTGCTCCCATAGGACCAGCAGGATATTTCATTCAGCTCAGGAGCTTCCCAGAGGCCTCATTGCCATTCTCCGCACCAATGCTCAGCAGATTCCGCATATTCGACGATAGATTATGTATTTGCCGCTTTTATTCATTTTCACTAGGAGGTTTTGGTTTATGTCCCCCTCCTATGTATTTGATTCATTTTCGTATTTATTTCACAGGTAGGGGTCCCGCCTAACTCCCCCCTAATCGGTTGTTTTTATAAAAAAAAACCCTAAACCCTAAACCCTAAACACTCAAACCCTAAACCCTAAACCCTAAAACCCTAAACCCTAAACCCTAAAACCTTAAGCCCTAAACCCTAAAACCCTAAAACCCTAAACCCTAAAACACTGGTGGTTTTAATAAAAAAAACCCTAAACCCTAAACCCAAACCCAAAAAAACCAAAAACCCCCGCTATACTACAGTACCCATATTCTCTCAACTGGCTACAGTGATGCTATAGTACCCATATTCTCCAGCCATCGCCTTCAAGCAATCATCCATCTATAAAGGCGAACCCGCTATATTTTTCACCGAGAAAGAAATCAACATTATGGCTGAATATGGAAGAGGATTACACAAGAATATGGCTTCGTCAGTCCTGGTTTATTGATGGCAAAGCTATGCGTGTTTTCAAATGGTCCACAACATTCCATAGCTCTGAAGAGTCGCCAATTGTTCCTGTTTGGGTATCTTTGCCGTTTTTACTAGTTCACTATATCAGATGCAAGCAGGCTTTGTATTCTATTGCTGCTACCATCGGTAAACCTCTCCGAATCGATCATGCCACCGCCTCTGTAAGTAGACCTTCTGTTGCAAGAGTTTTAATTGAATATGACGTTTCTAAGCCTTTATTGAAGCGTTTATGGATCGGGGAAAAAGACACTGGTTTTTGGCAGTATATCATCTTCGAAAAAGTACCTCATTATTGTGCTACTTGCAAGCACCGCCAATGTAGCGAGAATGCGAGACAAATGAAGAGACAAATCAAAGTACTCGTGACACTTCAACAGTTACTGCTACCGGTTCTATAGAAAAAGTCACTCCTCCTATAGTTGCTCAAGAGGTTAGTACCACCAATGCAGAAATCACTGAAGCAACAAACTAAGTTACCACCAATGAAGCGACACAGGTTATTAGTTCTGATCATTTGGCTGTTGCTCCTGTTATTATTCCGACTATAACCACATTACCTTTAGTTGTGAGTTCTCCTCCAGAGCCCACATGTAGCGACCTCATTCCTGTCACAGATAAGACTAATAGTGGGCATGGAAGGATAGGTGAAGGACTTAGTTTTCGTGGTGCTCCTTCTTGGAACCCTTACCGACTTCAAGAAAGACTACATCGCAGTTGGTCTTGGCAGACTGCCACTTCCAGTGATTCTATTCCAGATATTCCTTCAACAGAAGTTTTGGCAATCTAATGTGCTCCACATGTTGATGTACCGCCTTGCAGTCTCAATACCGAATGCACTGATTTCCCTGAGGTATATCCTGTAACAAACAATTCAAAAGCCAAAATTAGAAAGAGCCATCGGATTGAAGATTACAGTAACTCTAGTGATGAATTTTGCGGTAATGATCGTTTTGGCAACTCAGACTCTAAGATTATGGATTATGCTATTATCGAAAAATTAGGCAGCCAAAGAATTATTACCACCATAGAGGGTTTCACTGAAGTCACTCCTTGGAAGGGCTTCAAGATTAAGCAGGGGGAGATGGGGTCACCCTGGCGCAGTCCCCTCTCAGACTGAAAGTACCCATGAATGGCTCCACTAACCAGCACTGAAAACCAAGGGCCATAAACTGCTCTCCGGATCAAAGAAATCCAGCGCTCTGAAAAACCGAATCATCGGAGCATGTGAAGAATGAGTGGCCAAGACATGCTATCGTATGCCTTAGCCATATCAAGCTTCAGCACCGCATTGCCCCCGCGGATGGACCAACTGGGATCATGAACCAGCTCCTGAACCAAGAGAACATTGTCGTGAATCACCCGATCAGGCACAAAACCGCTCTAAGAAGGAAAGATAATCTGAGGAAGTAGAGGCGATAGTCTCTGGACGAGCAACTTGGTGATAACCTTGTTGCTAACGTTACAAAGACTGATCGGTCGAAAATCGTCCCAGGAAGTCAAAGAGGTCTTCTTGGGCAGGAGGACCAATAAAGTACTCTGATAGCCCCTGGGCATAGCCGAACCTCTGAAATAGTCACACATTGTTTCCAGTAATTAAGAGTACAAATGGCACAAATTTGATCACTCACTTTCCTAAGTAGATTTTTTCACCCAGCTAGAGTTATCAAAGCCAAGAAAGAATCCGTTTTCTTTCACGAGCCAAAACACACTCTTTTGATTTGCATCCCTACGAGGCTGAAATCCATGCCAAGAAGCAATTTGTTGACCCAAGAGCTTCACATAAATATATAGCACTTTCTTTTTGTACAATCCATCTGTAATCGTCTCCGGATTTTGAGCTGCTTTGCATCAAGATTGGCGGATCTAGAATTGCAACGAATCGCCATTGGTGCTAAGCCACTTAGCAGTGCATTCATAACGTGAACTTCAATTGTGCTGCCGATTTTGAAACATGAAGCAATGAGAACAAACAGAAGGAAACGGCTAAACGTAGGCATTTTTTGAAAGAGTTGTTAGGGTTTAGGGTTTGCGGATGACATTATTCTTTTTGCAAATGGGAGTCGATCCAGCTTGCAGAGGGTCATGGATTTCCTACATCATTATGAGGCAGTCTCAGGTCAGCTGATCAGCCAGGCCAAGAGTAGCTTCTACATTGGGAGATCAGCTTCAGCTTCCCACCGGTCTATAGTGCACTCAGTTACGGGCTTTCAGTGGCGCCAGTTTCCTTTCACTTACCTTGGTTGTCCGATTTTCACCGGGGGTGTCAGGATCTCTTACTTTGATGATATAGTTCGGAGGATCGGGAGAGGATATCAGTTGGGCTAACCGCTTCTCTCTTTTGGAGGAAAGTCGGTTCTTATTCGCCACGCCCTGCTTCTATGCCCCCGCACTTGTTTCATGTTATCCGTCCTCCTTCAACGGCAGACTTGAGCCTGAGCGGTTTTTCACCGCTTGGGAGATTCAGCAGGAGAGGCGCCTGATCCGTTGGTGTAGATGGTCGACGGTGTGTTATCCGGTCAAGAGGGTGGACTCGGCAGATTCTGTGATTTACTGATATGATTGAGGCTTTTGAGATCAAACTTTGGTGGCGCTCACAAGAAGATTCTCTTTGGGCTTCCTTCATGAAGTCCAAGTTTTGCAGATCCTCACATCCAGGTTTTATTCAGTTTCACTATCCGGCATCTTTGCTTTGGAGACGCCTATGCGATATTCGCTGTACGGCTAGTCCTCACGAGCGTTGGCTAGTTGGGAGAGGAGACTGCAGCTTCTGGTATGATTGTTGGCTGGGATCTTGTCCCTTATTTTCTTATAATCTTCAGGGCTTCTGCTTTCGGAGCGCTCCTTTTATGGCGGTGGTACATTTGGGATGAGGCAAGCTAGAGGGCATCATTCCTTCATCCATTATTGATCAGATCCTATTAGTGCCCATCTCTGAGGATGAGCCAGATTTGATCCGTTGGGATCCTAGCCCCGATGGCTCTTTTCAGCTTCGGACTGCATGGGAGATTGTTCGGTGTTCCAGACCGAGAGAGGAGACTTTTGAGATGATTTGGCAGAGACACATCCCGACGCGAGTCTCATTCTTCCTGTGGCGGCTTCTCCATGGTTTTCTCGCCATTGATGATTTCTTATGTTCGAGGGGGTTTCACATAGTTTCTCGATGTTTGTGCGGAAGAGCTATAGAGACCCTCCGCCACCTGTTCGTGGACTGCCCGCGGGTTCGTATTATTTAAGACCACTACCAGCGTCTTGTGGGGATACGAGAGCTTAGTTTTCTGTCTCCTTATGCTTTATTTGCCTTCTGGAGGAACTCCGCTCCCTCCCGGAATCATCTTCGCGTCCTTCTCCCTTGCTTCATTTTGTGGTAAGTTTGGAAGGCCCGAAATGATTTCCGGTTTCGCTCAGAGACATTCTTGACCGATGGGGTCATTTTCCAGGTTGATTCATACATTAGACCCATTAGTTCGGCTTTTGGATTCAAGCCTCCCCAAGTGAGGGGAGTCTTGAATCCCCGGACATGAGGGCATTCGTGTCATGGTCGCCGCCAGAGGCCGATCCGATTAGTTTCTTCGGACGAGACCATCTTCCGGTGTGATCAGCCGATCGGATGGTTGTTCCAGGGGTAACCCTGGGATGGCAGCTTCAGGAGGTATACTCAGGGACCACCGAGGAGGCGCATTGGCTGCTTTTAGCTCTTTTCTAGGCCATAGGCCGATCTTCTACGCTGAGCTTATGGCAATTTGCGAGGGCTTGCAGCTGGCCACCCAGATCGGTTTTTCTGCCCTGGAGGTGGAGTCGGATTCCGCGACGGTGGTGTCTTGGATTCACTCTCAGGGTCCCGTTCGGTGGGATTATGCTTATTCTCTGCGACGGGCATGCAGGCTGATTTCTTCTGGCCCCATCCAGATTCAGCATGTTCTTCGTGAGAAGACTTCAGCAGCAGATTTTCTGGCCAATTGGGCCTGCTCCCATAGGACTAGCAGGCTATTTCATTCAGCTCAGGAGCTTCCCAGAGGCCTCATTGGCAATCTTCGCACCGATGCTCAGCAGATTCCGCATATTCGACGATAGATTATGTATTTGCCGCTTTTATTCATTTTCTCTGGGAGGTTTTGGTTTATGTCCCCCTCCTATGTATTTGATTCATTTTCGTATTTATTTCACAAGTAGGGGTCCCGCCTAACCCCCCACCTAATCGGTTGTTTTTATAAAAAAAATCCTAAACCCTAAACCATAAAATCCTAAACCCTAAACCCTAAAACCTTAAACCCTAAACCCTAAAACACTGGTGGTTTAATAAAAAAAAACCCTAAACCCTAAACCCAAACCCAAAAAACCAAAAACCCCCGCTATGCTACAGTACCCATATTCTCTTAACTGGCTACAGTGATGCTATAGTACCCATATTCTCCAACCATCGCCTTCAAGCAATCATCCATCTATAAAGGCGAACCCGCTATATTTTTCACCGAGGAAGAAATCAACATTATGGCTGCACCATTCAAACTCTCCTTGGTGGGTAAGTTCTCTTTCGGCCGTCCTTCCATTGATATTATCCGTAAATTTTTTGTGGCATTAGGTCTGAAAGGTAATGTTGAAGTCTCTTTAATGGATCCTCGCTACATCTTGATTCAACTTCAATTGGAAGAGGATTACACAAGAATATGGCTTCGTCAGTCCTGGTTTATTGATGGCAAAGCTATGCATGTTTTCAAATGGTCCACAACATTCCATAGCTCTGAAGAGTCGCCAATTGTTCCTGTTTGGGTATCTTTGCCGTTTTTACTAGTTCACTATATCAGATGCAAGCAGGCTTTGTATTCTATTGCTGCTACCATCGGTAAACCTCTCCGAATCGATCATGCCACCGCCTCTGTAAGTAGACCTTCTGTTGCAAGAGTTTTAATTGAATATGACGTTTCTAAGCCTTTATTGAAGCGTTTATGGATCGGGGAAAAAGACACTGGTTTTTAGCAGTATATCATCTTCGAAAAAGTGCCTCGCTATTGTGCTACTTGTAAGCACTTGGGCCACTCCGATGACATTTGCTACATCAACAAACCTGAATTGCGGAATACAGTTCGTGTTGGTCCAGTTAAGCAAAATGTGGTTCATAATGATGTGGGGAACAAGTCCAAGGATTCTGTTAAGACTCAATACGCTCGTAAAGTCGACAAACAGAAAGCGTAAATGCGAGACGAATGAAGAGACAAATCAGAGTACTCGTGACACTTCAACAGTTACTGCTACTGGTTCTGTAGAAACAGTCATTCTTCCTCCAGTTACTCAAGAGGTTAGTACCACTAATGCAGAAATTACTGAAGCAACAAACGAAGTTACCACCGATGAAGTGACACATGTTATTAGTTCTGATCCTTTGGCTGTTGCTCCTGTTATTATTCCGACCATAACCACATTACCTTCAGTTGTGAGTTCTCCTCCAGAGCTCCCATGTAGCGATCTCGTTCCTGTCGCAGATAAAACTAGTAATGGGCATGGAAAGACAAGTGATGGATCCAGTTTTCGTGGTGCTCCTTCTTGGGACCCTTACAGACTTCAAGGAAGACTACACCGCAGTTGGTCTTGGCAGACTGCCACTTCCTGTGATTCAATTCCAGATATTCCTTCAACAGAAGTTATGACAATACAATGTGCTCCACATGTTGATGCACCGCCTTGCAGTCTCAATACCCAATGCACTGATTTTCCTGAGGTATCTCCGGCAATAAATAATTCAAAAGCCAGAATTGGAAAGAGTCACCGGATTGAAGATTACAGCAACTCCAGTGATGAATTTTGTGGCAATGATCGTTTTTGCAATTCAGACTCAGAGATTATGGATGATGCTATTATTGAAAAATTGGGCAGCAAAAGATTTATTACCACCACAGAGGGTTTTACCGAAGTCACTCCGCGGAAGGGCATCAAAATTAATCGTAGGCGTCGACAATTTTGATTTTCATATCTGTTCTATTGATTTGTATTTTCCTTTCCTTGTTGTTTTGCTCTAGAGGTTTGGTTTATGCCCCCCTCTAGTATTTGTATCTCATTTTCTTCTTATTTACAGGTAGGGGTCCAGCCTAACCCCCCACCGCACTGGTGGTTTTAATAAAAAAAACCCTAAACCCTAAACCCTAAACCCTAAACCCAAACCCATTCTTCACTTCCCAACCTCTCACTAAAAACCTCTCTCTAAAAAACTCTCTCAACTCGCCACCGTTGACTGGCGTTGACCGACATTGACCTGCGTTGACCAGCGTTGACTCTCGGCCACGGCCACCCCTGTGGCCGGTGATGGCAACACACCACCACCGGCACCAACCAAACTCCCCGAAACCACCTTGCCGAAAGCCAAAGTTAAAAAAAAACACAAACCGTCACTCTCCACTAAGATCAAAGCCGGCCATCCTCCCCCACCGAAAATGGTCACTTCGGCTGCCAACCCTTCGCCTCCACCACCACCACCAACCGCAGATAATCCACCCCCCAAAGGATCCGGATCTCCCCCTAGATCTAGCAAAACATCCAACCCAACCGCAAGCTTCCAACCCACTTCCGGCCACCCCAATCCGAGGCTTCCACCCGCCGTGGTCCAAGCCACCTCCGGCCATCACAAACCCACACCACCAGCAGCTCAAGATCACGGCCAAAGGTCCATCCCGCAAGAACCAACCACAAACCCACAAGCTCCAACCATAAACGTACAAAACCAAACCCACGGCCAATCTCCCCCCACGGCTTTGGTCCAAGCAACCTCCGGTCATCACAAATTCAACCCAACTGCAGCTCATGGTCACGGCCAAAACCTTCTGCACGATCCAACCACCAACCCGCAAGCTTCAATCACAAACCCACAAGCTTCACTCACAAACCCGCAAAGCTAAACCCACGGACACTCCTCCACGGCATTGGAAGTCACACATCAACTCAACAATTCCGGCAACACAAACACAAACCCGCAGCCTCCACCCTCTGATTCGACCCCAACTGATTGGCCTCCTCTTGCCGCACACACACCCAACAGCCACGGCCAATGAAATCACAATATTCTTGCTCTCTTAGCCGCACCTCCTAAGATCTCCAAGTGGCCCTGCCAACCACCCAGCTTCATCCCACCACTCTCGGCCACGATCTCCGCCGCCCGTGAGCAACCAACCTTCCAGCCAGCTTGCCACAACAGCCGAGCCCGATAGCATTGTGCCGCCTCCAATCAACCATTCTCTCAAAACATCACAAAACCCTAATTACCCAAACCCATGAACCCAGCAACCATTTCCATGCCCAAGCCCAAACCCGTGAACCCAATGTTGAGTGTTAGAAAGTGTATATTTATAAAGGAGAAAATCGTCATTTTACACTTTAAATCTCACTAACATTGCTACTTTTATTTATTTAAGTATTTTACTATTTAATTATATGTGTTTTATTATAATTGTGTATTTTATGTATTTTAGGGGTATCATAATCGTTTCACAATAAACGAGTGATCAGACAACAAAACGGACGTCATATTTGGACTCAGAACGATCGAAAACCTTAAGAAGAGCATTAAAGGAAAAAGTTATCGCTCACACATACAGATCGTTTCATACGCATTTGCAGATCGTTTCACGATGCATCGTTTCACGATACATCGCTTATGATACGGACCGATGATGTGGCAACTACCTACGACGGCAAAGATTCGATTGACGAATTATGTGGATTGACCGCTTATGTGGCATTGAACGATGACGTGGCGTTGACCGATAATGTGTCATGATCTTATCGACTAAATTTTTATGCATCGTAGATCGATGACGCAAAGATCTCATCGAGTAGAAATGGGTGTACAAAGATATGCGCTATACATGGGATTATTTACTATTCAAAGCAAGTATCAGATAAATGTTGATGTTGACGGTTGATCGTTGATCGTTGATCGATGACGGGCGTAATCTCGAGCATCCAATTGTTTTTAATCCGATGGTCACGATTCACTCAATGTATCTATAAAAAGGGCTCTCCCCCTAATTTGGCACCCCGAATCCATTTCTAAGCTTAGATTTCTGAAATTCCTTCTCTTTCTTTTAGTTTCTTTGTATTTTAATAAAATTTCCTTTTTATCCTTAGTTAAAATATGAGTAGCTAATTTCTTTTGAGCTTGGGTCAAGGTGAAGTCTCAACATGTTCCATGGGCTTAATTTGGTAAATTTACTTTTCTTCCCCTCTAATATTTGTGGTTGTTTTAACTTTTTCGACGACAAATAATAATAGTCTTGTCAATTAGCATGTTCTGTTAAACCTGCAAGACCCCTAAGATGTTATTATTATTTGGACGATAAGTTCTCAAGACCATACTTATTGAGAGAGTGGTTGAGGTGTAATGAGTTACGATTTAATTTAATCCCCCTTATGATTTAATTGATATTAATATGGAATATTAATAAGTTTCATTCTTAATTATTCCCGTTATTTTAATTCATAATTTAGGATAAAATCACCATAATTTAATTGTTCCCATTAAAAAGAAAATTAATTCGACACATAATTAAAATCAACCTCCTCGTGGGATCGACATCGTAACCATTAATCTATTCTACAATAGATTCGTGGCACATTAATAGTTCATTAAAATTTGCACAACAAGTTTTTTACCGTCATTTTATGGGGAGGTAAGTTATTTTAATTTGTTGAATTAATTTTTTTTTGTTTTCTTGTATTTTTCCTTATAACAAAATAATTCTATAATTTAATTTCTGTAATTTAAATTTTTGCAATTTAATTTCCGTAATTTAAATTTTTGCAATTTAATTTCTATAATTTAAATTTTTACAATTTAATTTTATTGTGTGATTTCTTTAAATTTCTGTACTTTAATTTTTACTTTACTTTTCTTTGTAATTTGTTTTGTTTATCTTGTAATTTATTTTAATTTATTCGTAAAATTAATTTATAGAATTAGTTTTTTTTAAGTAATTTTTTTTACTTTCCTTAAAAATTAAAAAAATTAAAAAAATATATAAAAAAATTAAAAAAAAGGTGAATCTGTAATTTAATTTTTGTAATTTAAATTTCTTTAAATTTTAATAATTTAATTTCTTTGCAATTTCTTTAAATTTTAATAATTTAGTTTCTTTGTAATTTCTTTAAATTTCTATAATTTAATTTCTGAGTTATTTTTCCTTGTAATTTTTATTTATTCTGTTAATTTATTATTCTATGAATTAAATTTTTTTAAGTAATTTTTTTCCCGTAATTTAATTTTGTTTCTTTTTTCTTCTTTATATTCCCGTAATTTAATTTTTTTATTTTTCGTTGTAATTTATCTTTTTATTTTATTTTTTAGTTAATCTATTTCTTTTATTTTCTTTTTAAGACTTGAAACAGATATTCATTATAAGGCCAGAATAACTTCATAAGGTTAGATCTTAATTTCTCCTCCTCTTTATTTTTGTTTGTTTTATTTTCATTTATTTTGTTCTTCGCATGCATTTGGTCGAAGGTCATTATCACCCAATCTTGAACCTTTAGACCTCGATTTGGAAAAAACACTTCGCACACACAAACAAACTGTTTTCCAAAAGAAACTTGAAATGAATTTGCAACATCAGCAACCAGAACCACAAGAGAGGCCATTTAAGGATTATTTTAGTTTTAAGCTAATTTGAAAGACATCATGCATAAGCGACCCAAATGTAGTCTAGAGTTTTGAATTAAAACCTAGTGTGCTAACTGTCTCCCCACATTCTATGGCTTAGAAAATGAGGACCCATATAATCATCTGAATGATTTTCATGCTATTTGTCAAACTTTTAAATATGAGAATTTTTCAGATGATGATGTTAAACTTAGATTATTCACATTTTCATTAAAAGATAGAGCTCGTTCATGGTTTAATATAATGCCTGCTAATAGCATTACATCATGGGAACAAATGGTAACTAAATTTTTAAATAAATATTTTCCAGTTCATAAAACCAATGTTATTCGCAGGGAAATTTCAGAGTTTACTCAAAGAGACGACGAGCGCTTTTTCAAGCATGGGAGCGATTTAATGGGCTACTCTTGAAGTGTCCACATCATCGGTACGAGAAATGGCACCAATGCCAATACTTTTTGGAGGGATTATTGACACATATGCAAGAATGGCTAATGGCAACCAGTGGAGGAGAGTTAATGTCCAAAAGCGCATCAGAGATTTGGGAATTTTTCCAACGGCAATCGGATAATTCTCAACAACGGAGTCGATCACTCAGAAATACCAGGAGAATTAAGGGAGTGAATGAGGTTAACATTGGCGAGTCAAGCTCAGGAATTAAAGAAGTCAAAGAGATGGTCGAAGGCCTTGCTCGACAATTAGCATCTTTGACAACCGTTAAATCAACAGAGCCACATGACCATGACTCATATTCAGATCAAGCCAATGCCATAGGTATCATGAGAAAGCCACCAAACTACAACCCTTACTCCAACACATATAACCCTGGATGGAGAGACCACCCCAATTTTTCATGGTCTCAAGGATTCCAACAAAACGGGCCATCAGCTCCACCTCCACCAATGCAATCAGTTCCTCAAATGTCTCAAGCCTCTCAACCACCATTCAGACCATACAATCAGAACCCAAACCATTCTCAACCTAAACCATGGGAGGATACATCCCAAAATTTCAGAAATCTTACTAACTCCAAGATCAAGCAGCAGAACCGCACCATTGATGAGTTACGAAATGAGATGAGAACGGGCTTTAACTCACAGGCCCAATCAATTTCTAACCTTGAGAAAATGGTGGGACAACTTGCCTCTTCAGTTCAAACTTTGGCCATGACCGTTGAAAAAGGCAAATTCCCAAGTCAACCAGTACCCAATCCTAAAGCAGTGAATGAAGTAAGTTCTAGTTCACCACAGCAGCATGGAGAGGTCAAAGCAGTGATGACCTTACGAAAAGGAAAAGAAGTTGACAACAAAGTGAAGATGCCAAAATCAACTCAGATTGTACCTGTGAATACTGAGGAATCATCATCAGAGGAGAAAGAGGAAACCAACCCACGAGAATATGTTCCTAAAGCTCCATTTCCTCAGAGGTTAGCTAAAGGGAAGAAAGGAAAATCCACAAGTGAGATTCTTAAAATCTTCAAACAGTAAGTGTTAACATCCCTTTACTTGAAGCCATAAAACAAGTGCCATCATATGCCAAGTTTCTTAAAGACCTTTGTACTAAAAAGAGAAATATTCATGTTCGTAAAAAGGCCTTTCTAATGTAAAAATATTAGTTCTATACTCCAACATAAAATGCCTCTAAAATGCAAAGATCCGTGCTCCCCCACTATTTCATGTAGTATAGGAACCACACAATTGAAAATGCTTTGTTGGATTTAGGAGTTAGTGTTAATCACGCCTTACTCGGTGTTTATGAAACTTGATTGGGAGAATTACACCCAACTCCAAAGGTGGTGTTACGTACCAGATCGATCTATGAAAATACCACGTGGTATTGTGGAGGACGTACTTATCCAGGTAGATAAGTTTTATTTTCCGTTGATTTCATTGTAATTGACACTCAACCAAAGGCAAGATTCAAGGAAGCATATCCCCATTATCTTGGTCGTCCATTTTTGCAATCGCCGATGCTCACATTCAATGCAGATCGAAATATGCATTTGTCATTTGGCAATATGACCATGGAACTAAATATTTTTAACATTGCCAAACAACCTCACAAAGATCGATGATGAAATTGTAGATGTGGATTTAATTGATGAATTAGTTGATCACACATTTCCTTTAAACCTTAGTGATGACCCTCTAATCGACATGTTTAACTCACTTTGGTTTGGATTTTAATATTGACAGATCAATTGATGAGGTTAATGCCTTATTGGATTCATCGCCATGCATGGACATTGATAAGTGGAAGACAAGGATAGAGCAATTGGCACCATTAAAAGAAAATCTCATCCCATCATCGTAATCACCACTAGAAATTGAGCTCAAACCTTCACTCGACCCTTTGAATTCTACATTCTTGGAGGAAGAAGAAATATTGTTTAAATCATCCCATCCTCTCCCCGACACAAACAAAAGAACACAGACATCATTGACCCCATTTTTGGTTCAAAAAGGAGGATACAACTAGCAAAATCGAGGAGATTCAGAATAACAAAAATGCTAAGGACTACAGAAAGTTTAATGAAAATCCTCCGTGATGCGGAGCATTGGAAAATCTTTCACACCAGGTCGAAAGTATTTTCTTTCAATTCTCAATGGCACGTTTCTCCAAGTAAGTTACGTTCTCGATGGTCTGGTCCATCTACTGATCATACTGTTTTTTCACATGGTGCCATTAAATTTATGAATCCAAGGAACAATGTAATTTTTAAAGTTAATGATAATAATAGTTAAGTCATATCACGAATACCAAGCATGTGGAGAAAACAAAGACAAAACATCAAGTGACCAGAATTTTTTTCTTTTCTGTTTCTTTTTGTTGATTTAAATTTTTTTTAATTACATTTTTGTAACTTTAACTATTATTATTATTATTATTTTTGAATAAGTATGCCCGAATAATATGAAATAAAAAAAATCATGTTCTTTAGGAATGGTGTCTGATAATAGAGAAGATAAGATTCAATTCATTAGGGATGTCTTGAATAAGGAGTCATTGGATGATATCCTTTTGTCTCTTGAAACGCATCCAAAGTGGATACGTCCAACATGCAATACTCCGTTATGGCCGTTATTCCGAAAGAATGTGCAAACTATAGTCTCGGAATCGACTATAAAAGACCTATTTTGCGCTTTGTAAGAAAACCGGATGGGAAGCCTATCCTCGACCCATGAGGCGTTCAAGCCGCTTTTCGGACGAAACCGAGAGGAAGATGTGAGCCACACCGCAACTACTTGTTAATATTTTCTTCTCGTATTGCAATGCCCATGTGATATCTTCTAATCTCTACTTCTTTCCTTTAAAATATCGAGGACAATGTTTCGCTCGTTGGGGGGAGGAATAGCTGATAATTTCTCCTTTATAAATATATGTTTTCAAGTTTTTAAAGTCGAAGATGACTGAATATGGAGTGTAATAACTCTAGAAACGCATTTTTTAAAAAAAAAAAAGAACAAAGAAAAAAAATTCATTTTTCTTTAATTTTTCTGCATGTATGTTTTCTTTTTATGTTTAGAATAGGTTGGGGGGAAATAATTATGTTTAAAAAAAATTTTTTTTGTGAATTCTTGATATTGGATGATATGATGACTTCGAATTTTACTATTTGTATTATCTTTGGTCTTGAGTAATGTTACACCATGTTTACTATTCTACATGTTGATGTTGGGGACAAATATGAGTTGCTTGAAAGAATGCACATGTCATAATAAATTCCAAGTGAGTTTTTGAGCCTATTAATTTTTCTTGGAGAGTAACCCTTTTTGCCCATTCTTCATGTAGCTTAGCAGTTTATTATTTCATACATGATCTCTAGATTTTCTTTGAGTCAACCCTTTAAAAAAAAAAAAGTGTGTTTATCGCATCTAAATGTCCACTTAATTAGTAGATATGGAAGATTATTTAGAGTCCTAAAAGATGATGGAAGGCCATTTTTGACCCGTTTGAGCCTTTCTAGCCATCCCTATTATTTAATATCCATAGTTACCCCTTTTGAGCCTTTTATTTAAAAAAAAATCCTTTTCTTTATTAACTTATCATCCTAATCCACTCCAATTTGGAGTATTACCCGATATCATATAAGTTCCATCCACCTATTCATGTTTGAGAAAAAAATGATAAATCATTATTTTTTTCAGCAAAGTTGTGCTACATAAAAAAAATTTAAAAAAAATTCAAAAAAAAAGAAGAAGAAAAAAAAAAGTTTGTGCAATAGCAATAAATAAGCAAAATGTATCTTGTAAAAAGTTCTTGAATTTTTTCTCAAACATATATATTTTGTTTCCCTATTTTCCTTTCTTTGCCATATCCCTAGCTTACGTTACGTCCTAATAAAAGTCCTTCCTGATTTTAGGAAACTATAGTCTAACATAAAAGCTAGTTATATGGGTAATTAAGATGTAGTGATGCATATAAAATAAAATAAAATAAAATAAAATAAAAATGATGAATACATTGGGTTGACTAATACTTTATTTGAGATTGTATTATTTCTAAGATATGGGCATATTTTTCATCTTGGTGAGAGTGTGTGATATTTCTTTATTATTTTCTCTCAATTTACCATTCACTGTAGTGACAAAATTTTATTGGGATTAATTTCTTTGTGAGAGTGTCACTACAACCGGTGAGATTTTGGGGTTGAATATGTCATTCTTGAAAGTGGCTTGATTACTATTGCTACAACAAAATCTGCTGGACTGATACATATGGATGGTTGATGTGGGTGTGCTATTCCTTTAGACTAGAGATAATGCTTAAACTTTTATTTGATTGTTATCATTAATCTAATTGAATAAACACGTGTGTTAAAAAAAAAAGATTTTGAATTTTATCTTCGCTTTATTTGCTAGGGACTAGCAATGTTCTGGTTGGGGGTGTGTTGAGTGTTAGAAAGTGTATATTTATAAAGGAGAAAATCGTCATTTTACACTTTAAATCTCACTAACATTGCTACTTTTATTTATTTAAGTATTTTACTATTTAATTATATGTGTTTTATTATAATTGTGTATTTTATGTATTTTAGGGGTATCATAATCGTTTCACAATAAACGAGTGATCAGACAACAAAACGGACGTCATATTTGGACTCAGAACGGTCGAAAACCTTAAGAAGAGCATTAAAGGAAAAAGTTACTGTTCACACATACATGTGATCGTTTCATATACGCATTTGCATCGTTTCACGCATCTTTCACGAGCATCGTTCATATATACGGACCGATGATGTGGCAACTACCTACGACGTGGCAGTATCTGATTGGACGAATTATGTGGATTGACTGCTTATATGGCATTGACCGATGACGTGGCGTTGACCGATGATGTGTCATGATCTTATTGGACTAAATTTCTTATGTACTGCAGATCGATGACGTGGCAAAGATTTCATTGAGTAGAAATGGGTGTACAATACATGCATTTACATGGGATTATTTACTATTCGCGTGCACAAGTATCGCATAAATGTTTGATCGCTGTGATTGTTGTTGATCGCTGATCGCTGATCGATGACGTGGCGTAATCCCCGAGCATCCAATTGTTTTTAATCCGATGGTCACGATTCACTCAATGTATCTATAAAAAGGGCTCTCCCCCTAATTTGGCACTCAATCCATTTCTAAGCTTAGATTTCTGAAATTCCTTCTCTTTCTTTTAGTTTCTTTGTATTTTAATAAAATTTCCTTTTTTATCCTTAGTTAAAATATGAGTAGCTAATTTCTTTTTGAGCTTGGGTTGAAGGTGAAGTCTCAATATGTTCCATGGGCTTAATTTGGTAAATTTACTTTCTCTTCCCCTCTAATATTTGTGGTTGTTTTAACTTTTCGTCGACAAATAATAATAGTCTTGTCTAGTTCTGTTACCTGCAGTTAAACCAAGACCCTAGTACAAGGTTATTATTATTTGGCACGATAAGCCCTTGGCACCATACTTATTGGAGAGTGGTTCATGAGGTGTGGAATCCCCCCTTATGATTTAATTGATATTAATATGGAATATTTAGCCTATGGAGCATGTTGATGCGGATCCGAATACCCAAGTGCTTTATTATAATAAGTTTCATTCTTAATTATTCCCGTTATTTTAATTCATAATTTAGGATAAAATCACCATAATTTAATTGTTCCCATTAAAAAGAAAATTAATTCGACACATAATTAAAATCAACCTCCTCGTGGGATCGACACTCGTCACCATTAATTTATTCTACAATAGATTTGTGCGCTTGCGAGTTCATTAAAATTTGCACAACACCCAACTCCAAGTTCCATGCCCAAAACCAAATCCGAATCCATGACCCACAACCATTAAAACAAAACCAAGCCCATCAAGCCCAACCAACCCAAGCCCGAAACCAAACCCAAATAATAAAACCCAATATGCAAAATATAAACCATGTCCATAACTTTGCAAAAAATACACATTTACCCACCAAACACTCCTATGCTTCCATTTTACACCCTGCCACTGTTCTCAATCCCGATGCTCCACTTCGACCTCAGAAATCATTTTCAGATGTAGTATTAGGAGAGAGAGATTCAGCGATTCCGCTTAAACCAGTCTCGCTCATGCGCGGGGAACCCGTCGTTATTTTTTCAGCCGAGGAGATTGCAATTATGGCTGAGCCGTTCAAGCTGGCGCTTGTCGGTAAGTTTTCCTTTGGCCGACCCCCGATGGATGTTATCAGGAAATTTTTTGTTTCTCTAGGACTGAAAGGGAATTCTCAGATTTCCTTGTTGGATAACCGCTATATTCTAATTAAGTTGTCTCTGGAGGAGGGTTATTCCCGGATTTGGTTGCGCCAGACATGGTATGTTAATGGGAGGGGGATGCGTATCTTCAAATGGAGTACGAATTTCCGCTGCTCCGTTGAGTCCCCCATAGTCCCGGTATGGGTTTCTCTCCCCTACTTACCAGTGCACTTTGTTCATTGCAAAGCTGCACTTTATTCCATTGCTGCTGCCATTGGTACTCCTCTTCGAGTTGATCATGCTACCGCATCGGTCAATAGACCATTAATTGCCCGTGTTTTAGTTGAGTATGATATTTCTCAGCCTTTACTCCCCCGCATTTGGATCGGAGAGGGGGATAGTGGATTTTGGCAGGATGATGTTTCTGGCTCCGCCGATGACAGAGTTGCTTTTTCAGAGGCTAGAGCGAGGTTGCAGTAGGCTTTGATTCGAAACGAGATTTTTTTACGATAGCAGTCTAGTGTTCGTTGGGTCCGAGAGGGCGATTCGAACACTCGCTTTTTCCATGCGATGATTCGGAAAAAGCGACAGCTACTCCACATTCACAGGATTCGGGAGGATTCCTCTTCTGAGTAGATTTCCGAGCGCTGCCGCTTCGCCGATTCAGCAGTGGAGTATTTTTGGGGTTTATTGACGGGAGACTGTGGCCAGCTTCTCCAGGCAGATTTCTATACTATCCCCGCCTTGGTGACTTCTGAGGATGACGTGGGCTTATGTAGGGAGCCGGATATGGACGAGGTTCGACGGGCTGTTTTTTCGATTGATCCAGAGAGTGCTCCGGGTCCGGATGGGTTTTGCAATTGGTTTTACCAGTCCTGCTGGGATATCATAGGCCGTGATTTGTTGGATGCTGTCCTAGATTATTTCAGAGGTTCGGCCATGCCCAGGGGCTTTCAAAGTACTTTATTGGTCCTCCTGCCCAAGAAGACCTCTCTGACTTCCTGGGATGATTTTCGACCGATCAGTCTTTGTAACGTTAGCAAACCTAGCAATCACCCTTGCTTTCTCATTCTTAGTTCTCCTAAGCCTAAAGTCATTTCTAATTGTGAAAAGATTTATCACTTTTCTAAATTTATATATATCTGTGAATAATTGTCCAGGCCTAAGAATTATGCTCCCCTTGTCAAATATATGCTCATGACAGTAAATCTTCAACTAAAATGATTTATTATTCCAGCTGGGGCTTGCATGAACTCTCCAAGTACATGCTTGTTTTGCACACCTAGCAATCAACCTTGCTTTCCTATTCTTAGTTCTCTTAAAGCCTAAAGCCATTTTTAATTATGAAAATCTTTATCACTTTCCTAAGCTTATACATATCTATGAATAATTGTCCAAGCCTAAGAATTATGCTCTCTTCATCAACAACAAATTCAAATCCACCAGACCTTGCTTCATATCTAGTTAAGTAGTCTCATCATTTTCATTATCAGATTTTTCACTAGTTTCATCACCAGAATGGTAGTCATCAAGACCGTGGTCACTTTCATCATCACCTAACCCATCACTTTTTTCATCACTAGATTCTAATATTACATTACCAAGATATATTGCTATATTTTTAGTACCATCAGTACTTAAAGGTGAAATCTCATTCTCCAACACTGTTATTGGATTTTCAAAAGGCACATTTGAAATTAAAAGTAGAAAACTTGGCCTAGTTTTTTCATCAGTAAAACCAAACAAATCTATTTGAAGTTTAAGATTTAAGTTAACACGAACTTGATTTGTAGGAGTGCAAAAATTTATAGATGCATCATTGCTCCTAATTGGATGTTCAAATGATCTATAAATTATTTTTAAACCAACAGAAGTACTCACAATAAATCTAGCCCAACGATATCCTTTTTCCTCAATTTTTTGAATGCATCTTACATATCATTATCATTAAATAGGTTCGGTACTCCCGGATAACCAAGGCAAAGATCATCTTGTACTTCTTTGTAAATGCATATCTAATGGGTACATCCCAACATATGTCAATGATATATGCCCACAACGTAGTTGAGGTGTATTTATTAAGTAGAACACTACCAATCCCAATTATTGGGCTATTAACTATAACTTCAACATAAAAAAAAAAAAACACAGCTGTAAGTGATCATCAACATATGCATTAGAGACAATGAAAAAAGAGATAACAACCATTAAATAATGCGTATTTTACTACCATCTTTATCATTTTCAAAAACAAATTTTGTAAGGTAAAAACAATTGAGATGTTTAAACATTATAATATCACAGCAGCATGCAACAAATGAAATGACTTTTTATTACTGAACTGAAAGCTAACCAAATCAATAGAACATAGACAATTCAATGACTTTGGGTTTAGTTATGAAACTGACTAACATCCCTTAAGAACTGAAAGCTAACCAAATAAACATATCCTTTAAAAACAAAACATGCTAAAGTAAAGTAGGTGTTAACTTTGGTTAGTAGAGAACAAGTAATTTCCATCATCCATTTACATACCACCTTATTTCCTAGGCTAAGACAAGTGTTATTAATCCCAATAACTTAGTTCTTATTATTTCCTCCACTAATGTTAAACCAAAAATGAATTCTCCTATAAGCTATAAAATCTGAGGATTAACCGTTGTATGTCCATAGCCACATACAGCAAATATTATACATAAATCAAACAAATACAGTCTCATCATTTTACTATCATTACAGAGCTAAATTTTTCTAATTTCACTCTAATTTTACCTAAGCCATGTATCTAAATCACAATATTTTTTTTGAGCTACTTACAAATAAAAAGCAAAAAAAAAAAAGTCTTTTCTAATTATAATACATCATGGACTGATGGTTCGTTTCTATGGTTTGTAATTCATGTTTTTTTATAGAAATAAGAAGTAAATGTATCGTTTGAGAACGTTTTACAATAAACAAATGGAGTTGCGATGAGAGATGAGATGAGCACTATCATTCAAATCAGCTACATTTCAATCAATTTTAAAATGAAACCAAGCTTATTTTTGCAAGTTTTGATTTTTAGTTGTGTCGAAATACAGTAATTGAAATGGCTAGTTGTTGTTCTCAAGGCAACGAAAGTGGCAAAATTTGGGTTTTAATGTGAAATGACAACAATGCGCCCACCTTCCCAAACGGCAACCAGAATGTGCAAAAACGTAGGAAATTTTTTACAGCTAATTGAATTCTTGCCATCTACTTGCAACAAGCCCAACCCTTGAGTTTCTAAAAATTACCCTACCAAAGAAAGGTAAAATCGCAAAGTGAATAAAGTCGATAGTCCAAACAGCAACGCACCGTTGTCTCGAAACAGCAACAAACCGTAATAGCGGCGGCCTTCTACGGGAAACGAGCGCCAGCAAAAGCACTTCTTGTTGTTTTCACAAAGAGAGAGAGAGAGAGAGCCGGGCCCAGCAGACGACGGCCGCCATCAAAAGTCATCCTACGTTGGCGGCGTCTGGGAAATACCAGTAGAGGTTAGTTTTTGGGGGCCTAATTTCAGTGATTATAAGATCGTAACGTTAATTTTCCCTCTCATCTAGGCCCTTTGTTTTCGATTCAGCTATTGGACAATTAAATTTATATCTTTTTATTATTGCTTGCGGATTTCTTTAAGTCTTAGACGTGTAAAGTAAACCCAAAATTCTGTAGATTGATTTGTGTTTATATTTGGTTGTATTTATGTTGTAGAAACTAAGGGGAAATTAAAAATAAAATGCCATATAAAAAGGAGTCGGACACCACAGTTTCTTCTCTTCCACCAGATGAATCCACCCCGCCATTACATCCGTCATTGCCTCTGCTGAGTGCTCTAAAGGAAATAAACCTCTATCAGCACCGCCGGTTCAGATCCCTATCTCATATCCTGAAGATGGGATGCTTACGGTTGAATGGATCCAAGATCTTACGTTGACTTTCGACTGGTCTTCCAGAAATCTTCCACCCTCTGAGTTTCCTTCTGTGTTTCCTGTTGATGTATTTGATACTTTGGTGTTGATTGCTTCCAAGATCCTTCATAAAGAACCCAATTGTGTTTCAATCGATGACTTCAACCAGGATTCAAGAGTTGTAGTGGTTGGAGACGTGCATGGGCAGTTGCATGATGTTCTTTTTCTCTTCAGAGATGCTGGATTTCCTTCTCAAAACTGCTTCTTTGTCTTTAATGGAGATTACGTTGATAGAGGAGCCTGGGGTCTTGAAACCTTCTTGCTTTTACTAGCATGGAAAGTAATGCTTTTATTTCTTTCCTATTTTCTTCTCTTATTTATAGGGGATGCTAAATGAAATCAATTTTAAATTCGTATTTAAATCCTTTTAGGTCTTTTTGCCACAAAGAGTATACCTACTCCGTGGGAATCATGAATCTAAGTATTGTACGTCTGTTTATGGCTTTGAAAAAGAAGTTATGACAAAGTATGGTGACAAGGGTAAGCACGCTTACCGTAAGTGTTTAGGCTGCTTTGAAGGGCTCCCTTTGGCCTCACTAATAGGTAAGCATGTGTTTACGGCTCATGGAGGACTTTTTCGAAGTGTTTCTCATGCTCCATCAAAGAAACCTAAAGGAAAGAAAAAAAATAAGGTAGTTTTTAGCCCAGAAGCCAACCCTTTATCTATTGGTTCATTCCATGAGTTAGCTAAGGCACGAAGGTCAGTTCTTGATCCTCCATGGAACCCACAGCTCAGTTCAAACTTGATTCCAGGTGATATTCTCTGGTCAGATCCATCAATGAAACTTGGTCTTTCTGAAAATACTGAAAGAGGCATCGGTCTATTATGGGGTCCTGATTGCACGGAGGACTTCTTAAAAAAGTTTAGTCTAAAGGTGATATGATGATCCTATATTTTGACTTTCAAACCAATGGATTCATATATATGTCTGTAAGTAGTCTTAAAACTTACTGAAGTTTAAAGTGGCAATCCTGTAGTTCTAACATTATAGTTGTTATGTTGTTTATAGTTAATTATTAGATCACATGAAGGGCCAGATGCAAGACAAAAAAGACCTGATTTAGCAGGAATGGATAATGGGTACACAATAGATCATGACGTAGAGTCAGGAATGTGTATCACTCTGTTTAGTGCTCCGGACTACCCACAGTTTCAGGTCTGTGCATGGTCATATTTTTAGTTTCTATGTTTCCAATAATCCCCGCCCCCCCCCCCCCCCCCAAAAAAAAAAAAAATAGTTAACATTATGCTTTGTCACATTCTGTATTATCATCAACTTTGGCATTTTGAGTAGTGTGGTTATTTATTTATTGGGTTTCTTTTTCTTTTTCATTTAATAACAAACATTATGAGATTTAAGGTTTAGTGATTCTGGTTGGCTTCCATTTGAGAAGAATCCTGAACCTTATAAATAGCCACAATGTTCTCAAATATGGATCTTCTTCTCTGGTGCTCCATAAGTGGTCATTGTCTGGCATTCTTTCTTTGCTCTGATGCCATTGTTCTTTACTGTCTTGTTGTACCAAAGTCTGAAAGCCTTGAGTCATTCTTAAAACAACCTTGAAGCACATATTTGAGATGTTTAAATGATTCAATGTTCAGGTTTAATGCATTTTAAGAACCTGATATATGTCTTGCTAATTTTGATGGCTTTATTTACATACTATTGATGTTGCTTGAAATATTGAACAAAGTGATACATTTAATTTAAGTAATGTTCTATTGCAGATGATGTAAGTCACTTTTCTTTCTGCCAATCATTTCTGCTTTTTTTTTCTTTTTTTCTTCTTTTTTTTAACATCCTTCAAATTGAGTATTTTTATTAATAATTAATGAATGATTTGAATAATGGTGATTCATGAGTGCTAGATCTGTGCTTGTGTGTTATGGATGCCTCTCTAAAAAAAATACTGATGCTATAGGGCAAAACGCAGTCACAAGTTTCTTAAATTGTTTATTGGCAAGCATGAACTGGAAGTGTGGAGAAATTTATGGCAATTATTGATAAATTAGGGTACCGGCTACTATGCATCTTGTGACTTATAGTGCTTCACCTGTACTTTTTGAGTTGCTCACCTGTATCGGCTGTAGTTTGCTTAACAATTCTTTTTGTCCATCGTGCAGGCAACAGAAGAAAGGTTTAGAAACAAGGGGGCTTATATTGTATTAAGACCTCCTAAATTTGACATTCCAGACTTTAATGTTTTTGAAGCAGTCACTCCAAGACCAGATGTGAGTGTTTACTCAACCATACAATTTGGAAAAGTAGGGGTGTGTCAATGGACTAATACAATGAAAGCTTTCATGCAGGTCAATCCCTTTTATGACTTCGAGAATGTGATAGACTCCGATGAGGAGTTGGAGTTGGTATAATATGGAGCCTAGCACATGAAGATTATTAAACATTCAGGTTGTACATATTTACTTCAAAGGATTATTTTTATTTGGTTTCTCTTGCAAGCTGCTCCTTTTGTACCAAGAAAAGTGCATTTAGGGTTTGGTCTGAATAAATGCATTGTTTGTCTCATAACTCTTGATATAAAAATACATGTTTGTGAAATATGATATTTACTAAAGGGGGTGATTTGTGAAATATGATATTTGCTAGAGGGGTAAATGCAAAACTAGTATTTTCTTGTTGATGGCTCTTATCATATTTCTTTATTTGGATTCCTACAGGGGGTAAATTGACCAAGAAATTTTGGAGAATATCTGTTGGGTCTTGGTTGTAGTTACTTAGTTGATAACTCTTTTCAATTTGTCCACTACAGGGGGTAAATTGGTTGTAGTTACTTTACTTAGTGGGGATATCGACATTCGAGTGGAGGATAAAAGTTTGTCAATTTGTCCACTTTTAGCTGAAGAAAACAACAGACTTCGGTGAATAGCATTGATTTTTGCTGCAAAAATGTGTGTGTGTGTGTGTGTGTGTGTGTCATAATAGAGATTGATCTGATCATTATGTACACATTGATTACCATTACGGGCAGCACAAATTTTAAGTCGAAGAAATTAACTAGATAAGCCCAAGATGTAATAGTTTGTCTTCATTTTAGAGGGTCTCTATTTCTAGTATTTTTTTCACTTGTAAATATTTTAAGAGTACTCTAGAGAAATAAAATGTGAGTTCTTTAACAATTTGTATATAGAAGTTTTTAACGTATTGCAGATAGTGGTCGTGTTAAAATATTCTAGGTCTTACTAAAAATGAGAGTTCTCTAAACCATGATAATTCTCTATATTACAAAGGTTTTAAAACTAGTCAGGGCCTCCTACAGACTTGGCTACTTGGCAGTTTATTCAAGCAATACCAAGCATCAACTACCAAGCAGCAAGTTGTAAAGTTCTCCTTATATGCACTCTCTTACAAATAATTGAACTCTCTTTAGCTCAATTGCTGTCTTCTCTCTCTAATTCTTCTATAAGTATTTTAACTAGTCAAAAAGAGTTAAAGTTTTGCTTTACAACTTTTAGATAAACGTTATTTAAACATTGCACAGTGTACTGCACAAAATACTCATCATATTACGAATTCCTAAGCTAAAACAAAAATAATGTTATCTAGAAAGACCCTTATCGGACATAATAATAACATATAATATATGAAGAATAGAAACGTAATAATTACATATAACATGACAGAGTTCCCATGCTTAAAGCTTTTTTCACTTTTCTATTTTCGGTATGCAGCAGTTGCACTAGCGGGAAGCCGGTAACTAAAAGGATTTGGGACTACATTAGATTGGCCAACGGTGTCAAAACATTCAAGCAATCAAGCAGGGAAGCTATTTCCCCAAAACTGACCGTTGTGAGTTTGGTCTGCACGAACACAATTGGTACATATATTCTCGGGCGATGTAGCTTTTTCCTTACCAATGGCACTCCAACTTGCTAAATTCCTTGTGCCGTTTAGTTGCACGCAATCAATCTGTATTGCTGCAAAGACAGCTTAAAAGTCTCAAATAAGAGTGATCTTTTTTTCTTTTTTAATTACATAAAATTATTATTTAAGATTATAATTTATATATATGAAACTACAACTAACGTAAATAACTAGACAATTATTGAGATAAATTTACAGCTGCTCAAATTTAACCTTTATACAATTAAATAAATATTTTTTAATATTCAAAAGACGTCTACTTAAGTTCACACTTGAAAAAAAAAATCTTTACTTAAATTTTAAAAAAAAATTAAATCACCATAAAAGTTTTTAAAAGTTCAAACTCATACCTTATAATTATGATACTTGAATGCTATCCATTAAGTGAAATCCTAGTGGCTCCTCAAATTAGAGGGATTTAGGAGCTCGTTAGAGCATCTCTAAAAGAGTGTTCAAATAAAATTTTATTTCTTATTTGAAAAGTCATGTTAATATTAAACACTCCAAAAGACACATTAATTTAGATTCTTCAAATAAGATTTGTTTCTCACTCTTCAATATTGAAGAGTGAGTTTCTCCCTCTTCTATTAATATTTTATTATTATTTATTAAAAAGATACAACTGCTATAATTATTATTTATATTTTCATAATGAATTAAATTTGATAGAGAAAAAAATTTGATTAAAATAATATTAACTTTATTTTAATTTAATGAGTCTTTTAGAGAGAATTATATTTTTTTATTCACTTACTTACCACATCATAAATAAATTAAAATTTAAAGAATAAAATTTAAATAATCTTTTAGAAATACTCTTAAGTGCATTATTATTTATATGAAACTACATAAACTTAGACCACTACCGTTCTGTCTTCCATTTACAATATCGCGCACTCATACATGCGTGTGCACACACTCCCACAGGCATTCCATTACAAAAACTAAATTCGGAATTATATAATTTCAAATGTTGCGACTAACTTATACTAGTATTGAATAATAGCGCCATAACAGGAAATATTATTGATTTGAGAAAGCACAAACTTTTTCTAAATTAATAACTACTCATTTTTTAATAATTTTATTAAAATAATATTTTATCTAATCCCAATTACATTATTTTATAGAGACTTTATTGTATTCCGTCCCATGTCCCACAGAGAAAGGGGGGGGGGGTGGCGTAGTGAGAATTAACAAGTTAGAAAATAATCATTTCAGACGGAAATTAGTCTTGGTATAAATCAGATACAGATTGGGTTAAAATTGCAAATATAGACATGCAATTGCACGGCAATGCTAGCCAAAGTCAGATTCAGAAGAGGTTCCAAATCTGTTAAATAGCTTTATGCCCTTACTTCCCAATCCTGGGGGCCTCTAATAAACATCCAGGGAAACTACCTAGTCGGTTTGCTCAAAGGGGACACGGACAAACAACTGGCCATGCAGTGTGACCACAGCAGATGTCAGATGAGGATCAATTCTTGCAGGTAAGCTCACAACCTGATACCAAACAATAAAAAAATAAATTGCAGTAATAATAATGTCTTCAAAATGTGAGGACAAAATACACCAGGAAATAAAAAAACTTAAAAAATATTTTTTGCATTGTAAGTCATTCAAATATTCAAGTTTCAGTTTCATAAAACATTTGTCAGTAGTAGTGAGAGGTTGATAATTCTATAGCTGCAGTTAGATGTGCTTGAAGCAAGTTAAGAAGTCAGCACAAAAAGAGAAGGCCATGGGCTTGCTGTGTGGTAACTTTGTGAGTGCCAAGCAACAGGACAGAGCTCGGTATGAAGATAAAGGTGGTTAGGTAAGAAATAGTTTAACACAAGGTTAGAAGGTACGGCAGTAATAACAGGAAGAGAAGGCTCTACCTTGGGGAAGACTGAACATGTTTGTAATAACAATGATCATCAGCTAAATTAATGAGACATTAATGGAAAATATTAATCAATGAAAAGAAACAAGTTGTTTCTCTACAAAAATAGAATTAACTTGATGTAGATTATTTGCAACAGCTATGCAGGCAATTCATCAAATATTTCCAATCCAATTTTATTTAACTGAAGTCATTATCCAAAACTTATTAAGACGTCAAATGTGGGAATAATCCATCATATTCAATAATCATTCCCGTAACATTCTATGCACAACCTATCCATCCATGTCTTTATTCTAATAAAAACAAAGAGTGTTTTATCATTGTCCTTAGGAAAAAGATGTGCACCTTTTTGAAGGGCGTTACACCCCAAGGGTTGTCAGGATGCTCAGGTTCTCCACTTATAACAAGACGTCCAGCTGGATCTGACTGAACACGCACCTACATTGCCAAAAAGTTGCCAAACATGTTACTAGAGAGAAATCTAGTGCATGGTACCTACAGTATTAAATATCAAAGCGGACTGACACCAAACTGTAGCTAACATCTTCATTTCCGTGGATAGCTGATATATTTCTCAATATGCACTCTCTTTGATATACCTCATACTTTCTAAATAAATGTTCTTTCTCAAATTGAATTGAATGGATCTCATGTTCAACAACTAACCAAGCAGATCAGCTGTCCCTCTAGCTGATCCTTGGTTAATTCCCGTTGAGATCACTCCACAACTTTTACTTCCCTGCTCGCGAATCATTTGTAAAATGGGCAACTAATCCCCCACAACAAAATAGCCAGCAAGTAAAGCAAATAGTAAGCCATCACCTAAAACACCAGTTGTTCCAGCAACTAGCAGTCGCCAACTTGACCTTGAGACGCACCTTATAACAGCCAACTATGGTTTGAAAAAAAACATAAGCACTTTGTGCATGGTCATAATTGAGAAACAGCTTTTAAACAAAATCTCCACAGGGCTAAGTATGCTAATTACGATAGAGAAGGAACATGAGAGCGTATACAAATGCCATCACCGAGTACACAAGCATACCTCCTCTCGGAGAAGACCTGGCACCAACGCATAGACCTCAAAACAATCTTTCTGTAAAATTAAATTTACTTCAGTAACAAAAAAATAAAAGTGGTTTTTCCAATTCTATTAACAAAAAAAATATAAAATTTAACTTACAGTTCTCTGTACATTGATCTTCACCCAATCAGCTGGGGGTCCAAGGTCAACTACTGCTACATCCAATCTGGCATCCACAAGAAGAAGTCGGGAAAAGAGCCAATAAATTCACCCAATTTCACCAAACCTTATCAAGAAATCATTTTTTACTTGTCAAATAGTCAAAGTGTATAGGCAAACTCTATAAATAATGATGCAGAATCTTAACTGTGATTTAGATGTTTTAGCACGTGCAGCTTTAACAGCAAGTTCCATGTATGACGGCTTCTTACGTTTAATTAAACCTGGTCAAACAGCCAAGATGCTAAATGATACAGCATGGTTAACTATATTGAGTACAAGGATGAAATCATGTTGTGATGCATACCTCGACTTTTAAGCTGCTTTTCACACTTTTGTAGGGACAGATGGTTCTTATCCTACATATTCAGATTAATTGCATATGCTAGAAACACACAAAGAATGCAAAGAATACACGTGACAAAATAGAGAGAAAATTCCTTAAGAATTTGAAATCAACAAACCTTCATTATAGGGTCACTAATTTCATCACTACTAAGAACATGCTGTGAGTGCCAACCCTGCATGGCACGTGCAGCAGCATCCCTCCTTGCTCTGCCTGATCCTGAAGCCTAATTAACACAAGCATGCATGACAACAATATAAATAAAAAAGCATCAATAGATTTATCTACTGTAATCATAAAGTTTGTAACAAAATGAAATTGGAAAAAGCTAAAGCATTAAAACTGTTTTCATATGTTTATATGTGATTTTCAAGATAGAATGATTTAGACAAGTACGTTTCCTGGTGAATAATTTTGGAGTAATAGCAGCACCAACAGGCCAGAAATCACACTTGGTTGTCATTCTTCCAAAAGAATGGTAATCTGACCAAAAGTATGATGGTTCTGAACTAGAACGAGTTAGATGCAAACATAATCCAACTACTGACTCTTTTCCATAACAATTACAACTGTAGACTAATGACCATAACTTTTACAATTATACCAGATGAATTTAATTTAAAACAGCTATATTTCAGAGTGGCCACATTCACCCACCAAAACTAGAAAACAACATTTCTAATGGATTTATCTTAATAAATTGTAACCCTTTCCACGAGGTGGAATGGTTTAAATCACACCATCCAAAAGCAAAAGAAGGAACTCACATAATTGATAAGGAATTTAGTTGACATTTACCTGATTGTCAATATTCATAGGTTGTGATTGAGAAGCAACAGCTAAACTAAGCTCACCACCAGATGTCTTATGCCTCTCATAATCAAGAAGTGCCTAAAGAAAGACATAAGCAAGCTAAGCATATGAAACTAACAAAACTATATTTTTGAATGCAGCTGGAGTCAACAAGCAATAAGGAGAATTTGGGCCGACCATGTTTGTTAATAGCATGTTTGTTCAGAAAGAAAATATTCAAAAGTTTTGGAGGAAAGCTGGCCTGGTTGTTTGCTAGGTCATTCTGATTGTGCAACTCCAATAGGCACAAACGGTATGTCATTTACCTTAGGCACTTGTACATATACAATGCAGCAAAACACAAAACTACGAGCTTTTATACTTATATCTGGGCATCATACAAAATAATAGTATGATATTAATAATAGAGCATGATTTAAGATCACCTTCTCATAGAAACCACGAAATGTCCATGAAACTGTTGTACATGTCCTGCACAAAAAATTGAAAAGGAGGAAAATCAACTATTATTACATGATCCTGATTGCAATGGTAAAGAGAGGATGCATGCCCCAGATGGTTGATGGAATTAAAAAGTAAAATAAGAGTTGAGCTCATAGACTCTCCAATTTATCAATGTTTGAAAGCAAATGTCTTGCCACTTTAGAAAAAAACCAAAAAAAAAAAAAAAAGAAAAAGTTATTTGTTGTTTACCTTACTGCAAGTGTGCATATGAAAAACAAATAACAAGATTTTAAAACATCATATCCTGCCCTTACTTTGGTGGTTTGAAGGACTCTCCCACTTGCCGCCACAACTTGCATGAGGTCACCTATCCATATCCAGAGGTCAGTTATTGATTTTTATAAGAAGTCACCAAAGAAAGTTTATTGGAACAAAAGAACAAACTCAATTTCAATAATAGCACCATAATGGTCAAGTCATAATATTACAAAAACTAGCAAAAACTATACAGTCTCTATGAAATATGCAGAAAACAACACTGTTGCAAAATGGAACTCATCTCTTGGTCGTTTGTTAACCTAAAAATTGATCTATATAAGGAAGAATTCAGTGATTAAGACAAACAAAATAATCCTAAACCACCCAATTAACGTACCATCTTTTGTGTGATTTACAGCCAGATATTCAAAATAATACACTGCCAAGAAATAAATATTTTCATGGACATATACAAACTCATTCCAACGAGTATCACCATTCGATATTAATTTCCATATAGACCTGACTTACAAATTCACATGATATCCTACAATCATTATTATGTTTCCTATTTTATCACGTAACCTAATTTTATGGGTTTAAATTTTGGAAGTGCCCTACGCATGTTGAAACATACAAACTGTTATTCAATTTAAAACATAGCTTTATATAGGCGCCAGCACTTAATCCTGCTGACAATCCTAGGAACTATAAATTTAAAACGTAAGCTTTAAGAAAGTAATTGAACAATTCTTAACAGTACATTTGCTACAAATAATAATGTTCCTGTATTAATAATGATTCAAATTAGAAATAATTGAAAAAAAAAAAAAAAAAAACTTCTACCCCTGCAATTCCCTCAGTGCTGGAGGATATTCTCATCTGTCTTCGTACATAATTCTAAATCCAGTTTTGTACTCTGTGACATCTTGTATAATTTTCTTTTGTAATACATATTTGCAAAATTAGAAAAGATAGCAATCACTCCAAATTAGAAAAGAACAAATAGCAATTAAATGAAAGATGAAGTGATAACTGCAGAAGTTTATATAATTATAGAGTAACTAAAGCATACCTTGTCATACCCACCCAACCTAGTTACAGCTCTCCACAACCTTCATTCCAGTAGAGTTTGTAAATTCGACCAGACTAAATAGAAAGTATTCAACAAAGACAAAAATACCATAATGTAATCAAGTAAAAACTAGAAACTTACTTGAGACAATTCAATCCCTCTCCATAGAACTTAGGAGGCTTAAATTCCATGCTCCTATCTCTAAAGAAGTTTTCAAGTTCCTCCATGAATGATGATTGCTCCTCTTCCGTCCCTGATTCACTGCCCTCATCATTTCCCTCCAAAAGAAATGACTGTGCTGAGTTGGACTTATCATTCATTGGTGGTCTAGGTAACTCAGATTTGTGAACCTTATCTTTGATTTCTGTGTCATTTACATTCTTAAGCTCTATGTCAGAAGGAGCTGCATTACGGTTAGGAGTAGCGGCTTTTACTTCGGAAACAGGTTTGGCCTCGGAGTCTGCAGGGAGTGCAGCTATAGAATCTGCAGGTGGGTCAGCTGTGGGGGCTTCTGCCTTTGAATCTGCAGCATGTCCAGCCTTGGATTCTATAGGCGAATTGGCAGGGGCTTCCACCTTGGAAGATGCAGGGAGTTCAGAGTTGGTGGAAAGAATGATATCAGCCTCAGCGGTGGTGTCCTCAATAGTATTGGGAGCTTCATGCATTTTAGCTTTGACACTAGACGATGCAGATGGTTGAATATGAGGATCAGCTGAACCTGTATCTCCAACAACATCTAAGGAAATGGAAGGTGGTTCTTGAAGAGGAGTCGAATGTGATTCATGGATTTTAACATCTGAAACAGTGTTAGTATCTAGAGGATTCACATTGACAGAGGGCACAGTCTCAGCTGGTGGTGCATGTTGTTCGGTGTTCTTGGAGGAACTAGGCAGGTCTTCTCCCAGTGCTTCATTCTTCTTCAGCTCAGCTGAATTGCCACTCATTTTCTATTCTATACCAAAGATCAGAACAAAAGTTAACATCCAGAACATATGGTGGGTTTGGGTTTAGGAGGGATATTAAAAGAAAAATCATATGGACCAAAAGATATTTAATCCAACCAATTTAATCTGCCATATCAACTTATATGAAATAAATTTGTACAAAAATTTGTAACTCTATCATTATTTTGTACCAATAAATTTATGCCACAGGACAAACTGAGTTTGTAAATAATGAAAACAAATCGCATTACATTAATTTGTACAGAAATCTGTAGCTTTACCGTTGCTCACATAAAATAATGATTACACCATAATTATTATAAAGTTAGTAACAAATAAAATTACACAAGTTGTCCAAAAATTTACTTAATCATATTCCATAATTAATCCAAGTTTGGCTAATGGATAGAAGAAGAAGAAAACGAATGCATATTAAAAATTAATATTATAAGAGCCGTATAAACGTTATTAAAAGAGAGAGAGAGAGAGAGAGAGAGAGAGATAGAAGAGTACGCAAGACATCAAGAATGATGAATAACATTACTGGAAAGAACAATAAAAGTAGAGAAAGAAAAGAGAAATTTTGCCTGAAAGCTTAGGATTGAGATTATTTTGTCTTTGTGGATGATCTGATTCCTTCCGATAAAATATAAACCCTAACTTATTTCTGAACGATACCAATATGATATCACCCTTTTCCTTTCCGCGGCACTCTGCTCCTTTTTATTTATATTTTTCCTTTTTCCTACTTTTTTTTTCTTTTTTATTAAGAGGACTCTCTAATTCAGTCCTGATGACAGGACCGTACAGGAACAAGGGCCGGGAGGACAGCTTCCATATTGAACACGTGTTTATTACCACGTAAAATACACAAAGGAGAAATTGACGTTGGTCGCATAGTCCCTCCGTTTGGGCCTGTATTTAACAAAACAAAACCAGCTCATTTAAGCCTAAGCTTCTCAGGCTGCACGAGTGACCAAATGAAGTATCGGCTGGGCAATTCCAATTTCCATCGAGTTCGTGTTTTTATTAAATATGTATTTCGCATATTTTTTATTTAATGATTAACAGGATAAAAATCAACATTATGTTCGTGGTATTATGAAACGTTATGGTTTTATATTAGGTAACAAATAAATAAATTATACATGGGTTAAAATTAAAAATTTTCTTTGAGTGCCAACTACAGTTAATGTCTGACTGAATTATATATCATTTATGCATTTAGGATTAGATAGGATTGGATTGAGTACGAGTTAGTTCAGGTCAATTTGGGTTGGCTGCTATATAGGAACCACATATAGGTTATGTACTATAAAAGCTTCAAAACTCAAACTCTCAAAGTGTTAAAAGAGGAGAAATTTGGGTTGAGTTGGAGGCTTGGAGTAGCAAAACACAGATTGGGTTCGGGTTGGCAGCAGATCGATGGCACTTTGCAGCAGATCGATGGCATTTGGCAACAAATCATTGGCCATAGACACACAACAACTAACGGGCAGACGCACAACAACAGATCAAGGACCAGATCGAGCGTGCAGTAGTAGATGGCGGATCGGTGGATGCGCAGAAGCAGACGTGTCCACGAGTAGCAAATTGAGTGTGGAGGCGCGCAGCAGATCGAACGCTTCTTAAGGATGGGGCTATGACTTGTGTGGCCTATGTTGGTGACTTGGCAATGGGTGCGAGGGACTGTGTATGTGTTTTATGTAATAAGGGTTGTGAGTTCACTAAGTTGTGACGTGTGTTTGTGTCTTGTGTGTGTATTAACGAAGAAGTCATTTAGCATGTGCTGCTGCATTTAAGTATAAAAAATTGGAAACATTGGATGAATCTTATAACTGGTATATTGCTATGCTTGAAGAAGTGGGAGAATACAAGGTGTATCAATTAAAATCAGATGATGAGAAATCAAAAATGCATATGTGATTTGTGTGTGTGGTGTGCTAGTGCTTAGGTCCAGTTTTTTTAAAAAAAAAAAATCAAAGAAACACAATCGATTTTTTACTTGAATTGATCACAACTCGATTGGATTTCTCTGATTTTATTCTTGAGGCTATCCTTTACAATTCGATTCAAATGTAAAATTTTTTAGATTGGTTCGAGTTAGATTGGATCAAATTGGCTTGAGTAGTTTGCCCGCCCTTAATATAAACTTCAAGTCTTCAACGACTAAAAAAATAACTAATTGTATCTTTTTACTCTAAAATGATAATTTTTAGCAATTATTGTAATATATTTATATACATGACATAAAATATTATAATTACTATAGATCACTTAGCTTGACAAATATAAAATGTCATTGATTATGTTTTTTAATCTCCCATTTATATTATTTGAATATTACTTGTGAGAATTATAACTTAATTGTAAGACAATGTTTTTTATTGCAAAAATATATATTTAACATGATGAAAATAATTTTGCTCACTAGAACTTTTTAAGATGGTTTTTTCATGACTAATGTGTAATGATTTATGTTTTGTTATAGAAAATAAAATGTGATTAATTGTTATCTTCAATGAATAATAAAATATCAATTTTTTCTACAGTGGCACTTAATATTTCTTTGTATTGATTGACCATATTTTCAATTGACTATCATTTGAGAATTCACAAAATAGTGGTAAATCTTTCATTCATTAAGCCAGTATAATGTTGCTTTAAAATAATTGTTTAGTTATGCTATAATTTTTAAAATAATTGTGTTGTAAAAATAATTAGCGGTGAATAAAATATGGTAAAGGTTTGATAAATTTTAGTTCTAAAATTGCTCTGAGTTTTAAAATTAATTAATTGTGTTTAGTAAATCTTATTGTTAAATTATTGTCATAGTACAAATGACTAAAATAAATATAAAATCAAGTAAAAACTAAGTTAACACACTTGCACACACATATACATGTTAAAAGTATTCTAGTTTAGGATCTAGAACACTATTAAAATCTAATAAAACTATTAAATTATGTATATGCTAGAAGCATTTTAGTCCAGGATCCTGGACTTTATTAAAATTCAAGAAAACTACTAAACAATATAGTTTAATAGTATAATAACATTATACTAGTAAGTCAAATAACTTAATTATTTTTTCAACTTTCATAAATCTAAGATTCTTGACCAGATTAGTACTTATATATATTGTCATATATGATTTTTGATTTGTTGAAGTTCGAGAAAGCTAATAAGCCATATGGTTGCACAGTATATATTCCAATCCATAATCTTAGATTTGTTAAAATCTGAGAACTATAAAATTATATGGTTTGAAAATATAATGGCCAAAATAGCTATTGACCTATTTAATTATAATATTAAATCATGTAATTTAATAGTTTTGTCATATTTTAATAAAGTCCATGATTTAATAGTTTTTGGATTAAAGATTTTTTGGACTATATATGTATGTGTGTATAAACATATACATATAATATTTTTACTTTATTAACTTTTTTAAATCTCAAATCAATTCATAAAAGAAAATAACAACTTGTTCAATCATATAACACTAATTTTGTATAATCAAAATTTAATTAATGCAATGATCCTTTAATAAAAAAGTATATTGATAAAGTTCACAATAAACTTGATGTAATATTTATAAATAAAAGAAATAAAGTAATGCATCACCACTAAGATCAATATGTGTGCTTACAATAATGATTTTTGTACTAAAGAGCGGGCATGAACAAAAAATAAATTAATTAAAATAATATTCATCTAAAATTTTTTGATTTTATTTATTAATTGACTAAGTAAAACTTTGGGTTTATATAAAATATGTAAGGATATATGTGAAATTATATTAGATCGAGGTGGGTTGTAAGTTTGAGTTGATTCAGATTAAATTTTACTCAACCTAAACAACCAAATTTCGATCGAATTGACTCCAACCCAATTCGAATCTGATTTTGCCTACCCTTAATTTACATATCATGACATTACATAATCATCTCAAGCATTGTTATTTGTGACAATTTTTACCAAATAATTTAGCCTTAAATTTGTTTTAAGGACATTTATTTTGTTATTTCATGACTAGTTACATTGTATTAAAAAAAATTAAATGATCATTTTCTCTTATCATAAAAAGTAAGCATTCATAATTATAACTTTTAGTCAAAAACAAATTAACATGTAATGGTGGATTCTTTCATTGCAAAATATATGTAATATAGTCTCACATTATTTTTAACCATAATATAGTTTATTAATTGATGACTATTTATATCATATCTAAAAAGTTAAAGTAACTACTCTCAATTGTCATTAAAATGAAGTATTTACGATGCCATATAGCAATCATATAAATTAATATCTAGTAAAAAAATGATTTAAAAATTGTTATTTCATGACAATTAGTCTTGTTTGAATGACAAAACAATATTATCTCACATTATTTTTAACCACAATGTATTTTGCAGTCACATTATTTTTAAACACAAGGTCTCACTAAGATTGAGAATCAAATAACATAAGATCAAGAGAAGCTATAAGTGAAAATAATGACTGCTCTTTTACTAAATTTAACTACCTGTACTCTGTTATTTCATTCTTAAATCTTGTTTACTTGCTTTTTAGTTGTCTTTGCTATCTCTTCATAAAAAAAGATTTTCTCCCAAAACAATTTTATAAATTTCACTATCAGTTAATGACTTAACATTTTCCTTAGTATAAGAGTTTCCCTTTATTTTTATCATTTAAACTTGTGTAATTAGAAGTTGAATAATTAATATACCTATAAAAAATAATATTAAAGACACCTACAGAAGTTGATTGCTGGAGACTATCTATTTATAAATGGTAAAAATCATTATTTTATACTATAAGTATCACTAACATCTTTATTTTTATGTGTCTAAGCTACTTTAACTTTAACTGTATATGTTCTATTATAATTTTAGCATTTTATATATTTTAGGGGTATTTTGGTTATTGAGAAGTCGAATAATTAATAAGAAGTAAAAGAATAAAAGCGAAGGATAGATAGCATTTTTTAGCTTAAAAGAACTAAAAGTCTTACTTTTGCATTAATTGATGATGTGCTAACATATAATTAGATTGAAAACGCATGTATATTACATACAATACATCGAATCACAACCTTGATGAAGTGTTTCATCTAATCGAAGCTTGTCACATAGTGCAATCTTGTCCGTCTAAATTATTCTCATTTAATAGTTGAAATTCTAACTAGACAACTCAAGAGGGGGGGTGAATTGAGTTTTTAAAAATTATGGAAATAAAATACTCAATCAATGCAAACAAATTTGAAATAATTGAATAAATAAACAGACAGTGATAAATAAATTAAGAAATAGGGAAGAGAAAGCAAACACAATGATTTTTACATGATTTGGCTATCTCCGCCTACGTCTACGCCTCCAAGCACACCAGACTTGATGATTCCACTATGCTAGCCTCTAAGGCTTAAACAACTTACAATTGACTTCCCAAGTGTCAATAGACCTTTACAACAAGAGATTATTTCCAATTCTCTTAACCCAAATACATCCCCACACTTACAGTCACTCAAGACAAAGGAATACAAATTGATTTATCTCTCACACAATCTTTCAAGGTTAGAAGTTAATGCACAATGTGTGAATGAATGAAGTAAAAATCTGTTTTAAAGCTTTCTATAGATGGTAAACTCGTATATAAGCTTAGTAGTTGTGTTGTCGTCAATCCTTAATTTGAATTGGATGAATATATTTATAGTTGGAGCTAAAAACTAGCCGTTATTCTTTCATCTGACAGAAAACGGTTTGTCATTAGCCGTTAACGGTTAGCCGTTTCCTTTGGTCAATGTTACCGTTTGGGTATGATTTCAAATAATCGGTTGACTGTTAATAATTACCCTTTTGCCGTTAACATCCAGAAACCTACACAATAAAACACTCGATCCGTTTTCTCTAAACGGTTAAAGATTGACAAAGAATATCGATTTTGGAACTTATCGGTTAGCCGTTATATATTAATGGTTTGCCGTTAAAGTCCAGTATCCTCATAATATAAAGCTCTGTAACCGGTTCCTTTTAATAGTAAAGGATTTGAAGAGTTGACGATATCGGTTAGCCGTTATATATTAGCGGTTCGCCGATTGCTTCCAGTATCTCACAGAACATAAACCTTGAGCCGTTTTCTTTAACCGGTAATGGATTAACAAAAGTATGATAATACCGGTGAGTCGTTATATATTAATGGTTCACCGATTTCTTCCAGTAACTCACAAAATACCTATTGGTTAAGGCTTAAGCTGTTAACCTTTTATAAAGCTAAGTCTTTTCAACGGTTAGCCGTTTAATATAATCAGTTAGCCATTTATACTCAGAACTTCATTTTACTTACAAATTATTCTAGTTTCTCTAAAGAATGTTAAACACATACCTAGTTTTGACTCTTAAGAGAATACTTGAAGTTATGTGAGTCTTAAAACACATTTATTAACTTAAACTCATTTTTGTTATCATCAAAATCAATTATCAGAACATGTATATGTTAAAAATGGTCATAATTTACTTATTATATTTATAAATAGAATCTATCCTTAATCTAAGAGCTCTGAATCTAAATTTGAGCTCCATTTTATGCAATTATCATTTTATCTTGCATTTTTTTCACGTTTTAGTATAAAATTATCATTTTATTCCTAGCTCAATATAAATAAATAATTTAATTTCAATCTTAGGTTGAAAGATGAAATCTCAATATGATCCATAAGCTTAATATGGTAAATTTATTTTCTTTTCCTTTCTGATTTATGTGGTATCATTTTAACTTACTATTGACAAATAATATATCTTATCTAGATTTTACAAAGTATACTCACTCTTTAGTGAAAGATTATTGTTGTCTAGCATAATAAACACTTTATACCAAACTCCCTTTAGCATTTATGAATAGTCTTGACTTAATGTTGACAAAGAATACAATTAATTTATTTGATAGATGGTCTTGGCACGTTGTCGACAAAAATATTATTATTTTTTGGTAAAATGTGTACTTGACACCACATTTAACGAAAGATTATTACCCTATGATACATAAAATGCTTGATATCATATTTATTAGAGTGATTTCTCTCTTATAATTAATTGACACAAAAAAGAACATTAAGCCCATGGTGTAGTGTTGAGAGTGAATATGGAGACTCAAGAGTTTCATTTGCATTATTAGATCCTAAATGTATTCCCACCATTTTTTTATTTTAAATCTTAGTATTTTTAAAAAATCATGACCAATAAATTTACACACTGATTTAGAAAATTAACCCTATATATAATTAAATTTATCTATTTGCAAGATTAATACTCATTACCATTAATATATACTATAACACCACTATGACAACTAAGTTGCATTTATTAAACTTTTTTTTATTTGATTTTAGTATAGCACACGTGAAAAAGAATACAAACAAATTTTGCTAATATGGACACCATATGATATCTTGCATGTATTAAGATTACACCATATTTTTATTTAATTTTATCATTCCTCTCAATCTCCTTTTAATACTCTATTCAAACTTCAAACTCGCATGCTTAAAGATAGAAACAAGTCTGGTGATATACATTTCTTATCATAAATTTCTTCTTGAGTTTGCTGAGAAGTGGACACTCCAATCTTATATAGTTAGGCTTCTTACATTCATAGCATATAATTTTCCCTTTTATCTCCTTTTGGCTTTTGAGGTTTTTAAATTTTGTTTGCTCAATTGGTTTCTTAAAATTTTTTTTGAACTTTCTTGCTAGTATAGCCATTTCTTCATCATCTAACTCGCTTTCTTCATGACTTTTATGTTTTGAAACTTTGAGAGTAATGATTTTCTTTTTCTCCTCATTTTCTCTTTTCGCTGTAAAATCTTCCTCATAAGAAATAAGAGAGCTAATTAAATCATCAATCGGTAAGACATTTAAATCTTTGACTACCTCAATGGCTATTCTCTTAGGTCTCTATTCTTTTGGTAGTGACCTAATGATTTTCTTAACTTTTTCGCTATTTAAGAAAGTCTCTCTTATGGCTCTTAGAATGTTTACTATATCCGTAAAACTATTGTACATAAAATACACACTTTCATTTTGTTTCATTTGGAACAACTCATATTTCTGAGTGTATTTACTAATTTTAGATTATTTTACTTGATAGGTGCCTTTATAAACAACTTCAAATTTGTGTCAAATTTCATAGGCAATTTCATAACTAGAAACTCTTTGAAATTCTTTCTTATCAAGAGTATAAAATAATGCATTCATAACTTTAGAATTTAGATAAGTTTTTCTCTTTTTTAATTCATTTCATTCCTGTGAAAGTTTTGGAATATCGTCTTCTACTTCATTTTTAGTCATAGGCATAAATGGACCATCACAAACAACTTTTTAAATTTCATAATTAAGTGTTTGCAAGTAAATTATCATCCTACTTTGTCAATAAGGGTAATCATTTCTATAAAAAATTATGGCCTAATTGTAGATTGTCCTTCCCTAAATATAGAATTATTATGAATTGCCATTAATCTTTAACTCTAGATGGTTAAGTCTAAACAAAAGTACATTGCTCTGATACCAAATAAAATACTATCTCGACAACCCAAAAGAGGGGTGAATAGGATTTTTAAATAATTAAGCAAATTTAAACTAAATTTAAATTAAACAAGGCAACTAAATAAGAAATAAACAAAATAAGATGCAATGTAAAATAAGTGATAGAGTTAGATAAAGACAAACACAAGATTTTTATGTAATTCGGTCAATCTCGCTTATGTTCACGCCTCCAAGCACACTGAACTTGAAGATTCCATTATCTAAGATTTCAAGACTTCAAGAGCTTACACTTGACTTCTAAGGTATTAATATACCTTTACAATCAAAGATTATATCCACTCTCTTATCCTAGAGATTATCGATTAACCATTTTTTATTTATCGGCTAATTGTTTCTTTTCAAAAACCTGCAAAATAGCTTGAACTTATCTATTTTTGTTAAAATGGTTCAAAGTTAAAAATTAATTACTTTATGGATCTTATCAATTAACCATTTAAAATAATCAGTTAACCATTTCTTTCTAGAAACAAAACAGCTTGAGCTTATCTATTTTTTTCAAACGGTTTAAGAATATAAATCATTAGCTTTCTAAAACTTATCGGTTAACTGTTTAAAAATTAACGATTAGCCGTATATTTCCAAAAGTCCATTTTGTTTATTTATTTTAGAAAATAGTGACTCTAATTTTTAACAATTAGCCGTTTTCTATCACTGTTAGTTTCCAGTCAAGAAATTTTTTATATAAATATTTTTTAATTTTTATTTAGTATTTTTTGTTTTACCAACTACAATGTTACTTAATAATTTTTTTCTTTTTAGTTGATGTAAATAGAGTATAAATAGAAGAAAACCTTACAATATAATTCTTATTCAACTTCAAAATATTATTATGTTTATTTATTTCTCTTAAAATGTCATTCTATCCAAATATTTTTAATTTTGATATTATTTTAATATATTATTTCAAACTTTTGATGTGTTTTTTTATAAATGGATGCATATTGAATTTTAATATTATTTTAATATATTATTCCAAATTTTTGACGAGCTTTTTATAAATGGATGCATATTAAATCACCTCGATCAAATAAAGGGCACGATTTGAGAATACTAAAGTCAAAATCTACAGGAAATGCTAATAAAATATGCAAATGTAAGTTGATCGTGATGAATTGCTCTAGTGGTCCATTTTGACGATCAATACCAAGGATGATTAATCATTTAATTGGCTTCGAAGAATAACTAAGATGGGGAATCAGGCAAGCAATGAACTCAGCAATTACAAGCTTGCGTTGATTATTAGCAAATGAGATGAGGCTATTATTTAGGCATATTGATGTCGAGCATAATGGCCATCGTCATGGTAATCAAACTTCCTAAGAATGATCAACATCACATGATAGCACGGACAGGGCAGGTGGTAGTCAACTACCCACTTCATATTGTATCCAATATAATCATCATTCATCACGCGACAAATATAATAAACATATAATAGTGGGCGGTTGAATGTGGAGTGGGCTCATAATGATTCAGACCATCATTCCATTAATAAGATTCCTGGGAATTTCCACGTAGTCGAAGAAAATCTTTCATTTCATTTTATTACTCTAATCAAATCTATAAATATATTCTCACACATGTATTACCAATTTTACATTGGACATATCTTAATTTTGTGTTGTTTAAGTCCCATTTTTAATATGACCAAATAGCAAAAGCAGGCAGATGCATTGAGGTTTTTCATGCAATTCACGGAGAATGCGGAGTACTATGCGTAATTGTTCTCCCCCCCGGGCGGAAAACACCAAACAACATTCTGTACGCGCAATCCTCGAAGAAGAAAGAAATTGTACTATATATATGGGTTATATATTATTTTATTTTATTTTTTTACTTAAAATTTTGATATAGATATTAAGTAATTAATTTTAAATAATTTAATAATAAATATAAAAAAATAAAATGACATTTAATAATAATTACTTATTTATCATCAAATTACGTAAAACAAACGTGCTCAGGTCATGTGCTTTTTCATGGCCAGGAGATCACACGAGAAAAGTAAAATGTAACCAGGTGTTATCTTGTTTGATTTCTATGATTTTGTCATTAAAAATAATTTTAAAAATTCAAAAAAAAAAAAATTGTTGTGATTTTGTCCCTTTATCATTTTTCATTTACCCTAGGCGCTCCCGTGGTTGCAATAATTAATCCAAAATTGTGTTTGATGTCGATGGAAAGAGTAAAGATAGCCTGACCTTTTTCAAAAAACAGTTGAAGAAGGGATTTCCCATTTGTTGTTTGTTTCAACTTAGTTTTAACGGCTTCCTCCAGAATGGCAAGCATTATTACTTAATAAGGACGCTCACGGGGTTTAGCACTTCACTGTTTGTTGCTTCAAGAATCAAAAGCAAAAGTAATGTGTCCCTCTTTCTCTTTCATCCGCACTGCGCACTAGCGGTTGCAGTGGAGTGCACTCTTTCGTTTTTATTATTAATTATTATCAAATATGCCCAAAAGAACAAAAATCACAATTCCCAACTAGAATAGAAAGTAGAAACCATACCATACCATACCTCAAACACTGCTCTCCGTCCCTGGCTCTCTCTCTTTCTTCCTCGGAAAAATGTCTTCATTGGGACTGGGAGGTTATGATATTGATAGGAGTTATTGCTACATCTTTTATTTGTTGGTTGGTGTTTTTCTTGCAGAAAACAACATCTGTTTTTCTGCCAAGGTGCCTTTTTGCTTTAGCTCTTTCTGCTTTGTTACCAATTTTCTGGATTTTGGCTTTTCGGTGTCTTTTAACTCTTACTTGCCATAGGTTTATGTCGTGTATATGGGAACCACTACAGGAGAGGACCCAATTGACGTTTTGAGACAACACCACCAAATGCTTGCTGCGGTTCACACTGGAAGGTCCTTCTAATACGGCATTGATTCATTTTCCATGTTTATTTTTTCTTTCTTGTTTTTGTGATTGGGTTAGTGAATTATTCACAACAGCATGGAGCAAGCACAGGCATCTCACATTTATAGTTACAAGCATGGATTCGGGGGCTTTGCTGCCAAGTTGACAGACCAACAAGCTTCTCAAATTGCCCGTAAGTTTGGTGCCATTCCAAATCCAAACATTGCTAAACCATTACTGAAAAGAAGTTTCTTTCGATTGCATTTCATCTCTGAATCTGACATTTAGATTTTCAAAATGACAGAGATGCCGGGAGTAGTTTCTGTATTTCCAAATATGAAGAGAAGGCTACACACTACTCACTCGTGGGATTTCATGGGTCTTGTGGGTGAAGAAACTATGGAGATACCTGGGTTCTCTACTAAGAATCAAGTCAATATTATTGTGGGCTTCATTGATACTGGTCAGTAACCGACGACTAACCAATATTGTTTTTCTACAGTGCTACTTTAGTATTGTGTCCTTCTTAGTAAATGTTTTACAGTACATAAACTTTCCTTTTTTATTACTGATGGAAAGAGAAATGCATTTTGTTTTACACTTCTGTTCATAGAGGGTTTCTCTATGTCACCAATATAGGTCGCCAAAGCTGCATTTTAATTACAGTACGCCTGCAGTATGAATGACCGTGCATATGGATTAAATATCCGCATCATATAGGCATAAACATTTCATCTTGAAACCAATGGGCAGATGAAATATGTAAATCCACTTCAATTGAGGATCAAGTTAATGCTTAGCCTTTTTTTCTTGATTTATGCTACAGTTTCACAAATCATTTTCATTGGCAGTGTTTGTTTATCCTGTTTTGCACTTACTCATTAATATCTTTGGTTTTTGCATCCCTTGTTTTGCTGGTATTCAATTACTAACTGATAATAGTACTTCTCATTCGTGCAAATACAGTAACATACATGCAATTATTTGATTTGTAAATGCTTCTCCACTTTTGGCTTCAGCTCACGGAGGCTGTTTAGTGATTTAAAAAAAAAAGAAAAAGAAAAAAATAATTGAATGAAATATAAATGTCGGATTTACTTTCGTTCACCAATGATACAGGAATTTGGCCTGAATCCCCAAGTTTTAGTGATGCTGGTATGCCCCCAGTGCCAGCCAAATGGAAGGGGCAATGTGAGTCAGGAGAAGCATTCAATGCCTCATCCTGCAACAGGTTTACCATAGCTGTTCCTTGTATTGTCATTTAATGCATGAAGTGTTATTGGTAGGTCGATGCTCAGTTTTATTGAAATATTCAATTATTCACGGCATAGGAAAGTGATTGGAGCACGATACTACATGAGTGGCTATGAAGCTGAAGAAGATATGGTAGAGACAGTGTCGTTTAGATCTCCGAGGGACAGTTCTGGTCATGGTTCCCACACGGCATCAACTGCTGCTGGTCGCTATGTGCCAAACATGAATTATAGGGGATTAGCAGCTGGAGGGGCTAGGGGAGGTGCACCTATGGCCAGGATTGCTGTGTACAAGACATGTTGGGATTCAGGTTGCTATGATGTTGACTTACTTGCAGCCTTTGATGATGCAATTAGAGATGGGGTTCACATCTTATCATTGTCTTTGGGTCCTGAGGCTCCACAGGGAGATTATTTCAGTGATGCCATCTCTATTGGGTCATTCCATGCTATGAGCCGTGGGATTTTGGTAGTTGCTTCGGCTGGAAATGAAGGAAATGAAGGTTCTGTAACAAATCTTGCTCCATGGATGTTCACAATTGCAGCTAGTTCAACAGACAGGGATTTTACATCTGAGATTTTACTTGGAGATGGCACTAATTTCACGGTAATGTTGTTGTCTTCTGCGTAATAAATAATTCTTTATGTTACATTGCCTTATTGGTTCTTATTCATCAAATAGGGAGAAAGCTTAAGTCTCTGCAAAATGAATGCATCTGCAAGGATTATCTCTGCCTCGGAAGCATATGCAGGATACTTTACGCCTTACCAATCCAGGTGAAGCAGCAGGTATTTGGAAGTCAGTGTTTAAGGCGGCCATGCCTACAAGAATCTTTAGTTATTTTTACTATGCCACTTGTCTGCAGTTACTGTTTGGAGAGTTCCTTGAACAGTACAAAGGCCAGAGGTAAAGTTCTGGTTTGTCGACATGCTGAGAGTTCGACTGAGTCAAAGCTGAGAAAAAGCACGGTAGTGAAAGAAGCTGGTGGAGTTGGGATGATTCTTGTAGATGAGCAAGGCAAGGATGTAGCTATTCCCTTTGTGATCCCTTCAGCTGTTGTTGGAAAGAAGATAGGGAACAAGATTTTATCTTACATTAGTCATACAAGGTTTTTTCCATTCTTGACTTGAGTGTTATAGAGTTCAAGCTTATTTTTCTGATATCTGCACATTTTTCTTTTTCTCCAGTAAAGCGATATCTAAGATTTTCCCTGCAAAGACAGTATTAGGATCTGAACCAGCACCCCGTGTTGCAGCATTTTCTTCTAAAGGTCCCAATGCCTTGAACCCAGAGATTCTGAAGGTAAATTATTTTACTTAGCATCAGGAAAAACAGAAAACAGTAAAAAACCCAATGAGTGCTTTTCTCCTCCATGTGATTGTAGTTACATGTCTGATTTTTCCAATGGACAAAGATGAACTTATGATTTTAAGCTTGTTTCAGTATTAACAGTAAGTTTCTTCAATATCATTCAAGAAGAGATTTGATTTACCTTGTTGAGCTTACTGCCTTCAAAATTTTAATGTTTCTTCCTTCTCATTATTCAGCTTTTGATCTTTGCAGCCTGATGTTACGGCTCCTGGTCTGAACATTATTGCAGCATGGTCACCAGCTGTTGGAAAAATGCAATTCAACATTCTTTCTGGAACTTCCATGGCTAGCCCTCATGTAACAGGGATTGCAACCTTAATTAAAGCTGTTCATCCGTCGTGGTCTCCGTCAGCTATTAAATCAGCAATAATGACAACTGGTACGTTTCAAGTTTCTTCAAGTTTCAAGCCATTCTGGTTTATAATGCCAGTTAATTCTTTTTATTTTTTTTCCCCTGGAATCACAAAGGTTTCTAGGCCATCAACTAATTGTATGATGGATTGTCTTGTGATTAGATCTTAACTATATTTCTAGAACCTTACAATTTCATTTCAAATGAAATCGCAGCTACTGCTCTTAACAAGAACCATAAACCAATTACAGTGGATCCTGAAGGAAGAAGGGGTAATGCTTTTGATTATGGATCAGGTTTTTTAAATCCAAGAAAAGTCCTCAGCCCAGGTCTCATCTACGATGTGCAGCCAATAGATTACACAGTTTTTCTGTGCTCGATTGGTTATGATGAGAAGTCACTCCATCTGGTCACAAGAGACAATAGTACATGTAGTCAGAAACTCCCCGCACCTTCCGACCTGAATTATCCATCTATCACAGTGCCCAATCTTAAAGACAATTTTTCAGTGACTAGATCCATCACCAATGTGGGGAAACCAAGAAGTATTTACAAAGCTGTAGTATCTTCACCTGTTGGAGTTACCATCACTGTTGTTCCAGAGCAATTAATCTTCAACAGCTTTGGGCAAAAAATAAACTTTACTGTGCATTTCAAGTTGACTTCTCCACCGAAGGGCTATGGATTCGGGTACTTGTCATGGAAGAATGGAAAATTAAGTGTAAGCAGCCCTCTTGTTGTCCAGGTTGCACCTTCTGACATGAGGTTAATGAGATAAGAAGCTGTACATGTTCATATTAAATTAAAAGCTTGAGATACTTACAATAGATATATACTACACCTACGACCTATGTGGATGCAGAGTAATAGAAAGTTAAAACAATATCCATGTTTATCAACAGTGCTTGAGGCCTGGAGATAGCATGGCAAGTGACAATTTTCAGATCATCTGGTATACAACAAAGGATGGCAATATATGAATTCAAGGAATTATTTTTGTTCCTTTTTTTTAATTTTTTTTGTTTATTGTTTTTACTCACTTCCCGTGTGCATCAGTGTCAATTTTATGCTTTTGCTTTTCTATAATACCAAAACATTCAACTTTGATGCCTTTCATGATCATCTCCAAGGTACCAAACATCAAATATTGATACAGTCGCATATGAAATGCCCGACCTGTCATCATCTATCCTATCTTTGTGCTCCTTTGTTTGCGAAGGCATTGAAGAGTTCTCTTAGCAGAGAACGTTCGTTTATGATGTAGTTGATAGGCCATAAACCACCAACTACAAATTGAGAAGGTACAAATTCAGAGAAACCAGAAGACTTCTGCTCTTTCAATAGAACCCAATATCAGGTTTACAGTTTGCTTGTACGATTTTCTTAAAAGAGTTAATAAGAGTTATCTGAACATAAGATCTACAATATGAAGTACCAAACATAGCTGAGATTTTAGCATCTCAATGTCACATGCATACTTTTCAGAATTCAGAAAGTACATAAAATGACATAAGAAGTTCATCGGCTTTTAGTTACAGATTTCCCATTTCCAAATGTTTCAAAGTATTTGGTAGTCACTAGCACCAAGAAACCACATCCTGGATAAAACAATAACTTTTCTTCCATTGATCAAAGTGCAGAGGCTTCCCAAGATATTAGATAATGGTGTACAATCACAAAAACCTGTAATGATGGGTGTGGAGAAATTAAGCATATTGAGGCCCCTCCTGGAACTGCATATCTGAAGGATCAACCAGCCCTTCTAACACAACAAGCCGATCCAAGAGAGTAAGCTTCTCATCTTCTAGAGTCTTGACTTCATCTTCTACCTCTCTCAACTCCTTCCCTAATGCAAAGCTTTCTTCTTCCAGCAGTAAATATTTCCTTCTCAGCACCCGGTACTCATTATCCGACGTTGTTGAGTCTTGCAATGAATCTGATTTTGATCTCTCAGGTTGTTGGAATAATGGAGAGACTTCATTCTTCAAATTCCTTTTGGAAGCCTTCTGCCCCATTCCTAATGGCAAAGCCCCCAGAACATTTTGAATCTCTTTAATTTCATTTCCTTGTAACTGAAGAGAGGCAACTCTTTGGGATGACATTTTCTTTTTACGTTGCTTCGGATTTGAAATTTCGTCAGATGATGGCTCCCTCGGATGTTGCATAGCTCACTGCACTAGCTAATATTGCAAAATAATTTCATAAACATAATAGCCGAAACACTGAAGTAGAAAAGCGAAAGAAAGATAAAAAGTCATTAAGCATTACAGCAACTGAGATATGTTTGAAAGTAAAAAGAGAAAGAAAAGATATTTGTATACACTACGTTACCAATTTCAGACTCCACTAAATGTAAGGTAAATGTTTGGGAGCTGGGCACGAGCAATCAATCTGATCGCTTGATCTACGACAGAACAGAACTTCTCATGTCTCGTGAAACAAGATCCAAGTGAGATTGTCTAATCCAAAACGAAATAACAGGAGAAGAAAGAACCCTATAAATTTCCAGACTTAATTTGTAATTTAACAGAATATAAAATCTTCAAATTATGAAAATGAAGAAACACAAATATGATTCGAAGCACAAGAGGAATCTGAGGAACTTTTACCTTCTTAATCTCAACCAACAAGACAAACTTTTCTCATCAAATCGACTGCCGGAAATCTTCTGCGATAAAGATTGTCATTAAGCAATACATAAATTTATCAATAGATGATTGCTTGAAAATTCTTCCAAATCCAAGCTCATTGACTAGAAAGCAGAAGCTGAAGCCGAATGCTTATTGGATTGGAGAGTCCGATAATTGGTTTGGATTGGGCCCGTAATAGGCATCTCAACAGAATCTACGACGTAGGATAGTGGGACGTATACGTATAATAATTTTTTGTACGTTACAACTTTGGCCTTCATGTGCCGCCATCAAATTGTTACTTCGTCCACTTTAATAATTAATTGATTATCTGTAAAGAAACGCTTATAAAAGATAAAAGGGACCGAAGTCTTTGTTGGATAGCAGCTTGCAAAAAGCATTTTATATATTGGACCAAGAAACCTTTTTTTTTGTGATAATAATGTTACAACAAAAATAAGGGGAAATTTCAGATTAATCATTTTAAAAATATTTTCAAAACTTTTTAAAAGATAAAAAAAATTGGGATAGATTGATTTTCTCTTTTTTTTAACTCTTTAACAAAAATAAAAGTAAATTAAAGTTTATAATAATGTAAGGCATTTTTAACATTGTTATTTCATATAAAAATAATAATAATACGCAACTTACCCAATTGTATATATATCTTAAAAAAAAAAAAGTCTGCATATTAAACAGTTTACCTTAGCTTAAGAGCATGAGAGTTGCTAGGAAGACAATATGCTATTATCCTACTTACTAATAATACAACATCCAAAAACAACTAATCAACCAAAGTTAACAAAATATTGCATCATAAAAAATATCATAGAGAAAGATTATGTTCTCTCCATTGATCTCTTTTATTAATCCTCTTTGTTTCTTCTGATAATAATTGATTACTACCCTCCAGATTAGATAATTACGCTTTCAAAGAAATTTGAACAAGATAGTAGATACGAAGGCTACTTGGGGATGTATATCAGCTGCCGTCCAACTATATTTACTCACTCTCCTAGCAATGTTGAATTTGATTAACTGGAGGTGAATTTAGTTCATGTTATATGGCAGCTTTTAAAGTGCATCGATAAAATTGAACCTATTGCTCGACAACTAAACAACTGATTTTTTATGTTCAATGATGGCAATGTTGAATTTGATAGTTTATTAAGGTTCAATGATTTTCTCAGACATATTTAGAGGATAAAGTCTAAGAAGAGTGACCTAGTGGTAATTGAGGCATAAGGCAACCAATTATTAATTGCATGTAATGAGTGGGACAATAATAGTGAGGCTTGCAACAATCATTACAATATTTGTACCATGGATCTGGATCTCGGTCTCGGGTGCGGAGAGTCAGAAAGTGTCAAGCGATATTTTTGGGCCTTTTGACAGCTCTTACTACAACACTTTTCGATCATTCTCGCCGATTACTCATGATTCGTCTGCTGGTAATTCAAGCCTAACTGACGGGTTAGGTAGAAACTTTTTGAATGATGCTTTCGGGCTTTAGGAACAACTTGATGATGTTGGAGGAGGAGTCACCAAGACCAAGTTGACCTCTTTCAACTCGTCATTTATCATTAACACCTTCTGCCTGAGTAATTCTTGAGCTCCCCGTGAGGTCTCCCACCAAATAGCCATGGTCAATACGTTGATTTGACCAACTCCCACCATCGATCGATTTCTCTTCCAACCATCTTGTTGCCATCGAGCTCGATACTTTCAAACAAGATTTTTTATCCCAATGACGATCATATGGGTCTCAATATCAACAGTGTTCATTCTAACATGACTGTGTCATTGTCCGACTTGGGCATTCAGATCGCTTCTATTTTGCCAAATATTACAAGCTCTGGATCCAGTGCCATGGTGTTAACAAATTGCTGGACTTGTATACTATAGAACAGGGGAAGAGTCTGGACAAACCATCAGTTATCGGGCTGAAGGACGTCATTTGTCCATGAGGTTTTTGAAAATGCTAACATTTGCGCATTTTAAAAAATGAACAATATGAACTCTAAAAATTTAGGATCGATTTCATTTAAAAATGAAAATTAAGATAAAAGATTAAAGTTTAATTACTTCACTTGTAGTTTTTAAAAAGACTTCATAAGATAGGAGAAAAAGACTGAAAACAACAAAGTACGAACACCGTCGAAGAAATAGACCTCTGCACAAATAGTTTTTGTTTTTGCATGATTTAAGATCCTTAAAATGCCCCAATTATGATGCATCTAATTAGTCCATACTTAAAAATATTTTAAGAGTTCATAGGATTTGGAATCATCAAATTTCGTTAAGAAGTGAGAGAGATAATGAAGAAATATAAATGCTAGTTCATAATCATTCATTCTACCAAATAAAACCACTATTATCTTTCAATAATGACACCAAATATTATCATGAGCTAGACCAACCCACTAAGACATTGTTTATCAGATATGATCTTATTATTCCAATAATCTAATTAATCAAATTATCTTTGAATAAATAAATTGCTTAATTATTAAATTTTTTTTTTATTAATTAAGCATATTTTTTTATCAAATCAAATGACCAATTATGGACTTCCTCAGTAACATATTTGTTAAGTGCTAAAAAATATATATTTATAAAGGAGAAAATCATCATTTTACACTTTAAGTTTTACTAAGTACTTTACTTTTACGTATTCAATTCTCTTGTAATTTTAATTATGTGTATTTTAATAATTAAGTATTTTATGCATTTTAGAGACAATATAGTAATTTCATAATAAACAAAATGTCAGATGATAAAACAGACAATAAATATGAACTTAAAATATTCAAAAACCATAAGAGAAATATAAAAGTATAAATATTTTTGTTCACATGCACGGTACTATTCATATGTACTGTACTGTTTACATGACACTGTTTATAAATATTATACAATGGCATGGTATTGACTGATGATATGGCACCGACTAATGATGTGGCAGTATTTGATTAGATAGATGATGTGATTTTGACTGCTTATGTGGTATTGACTCATGATGTGGCATTGACTCATGATGTGGCATTGACCAATAATGTGTCACAATCCTATTCGACTAAAATATATATATACTATTAACTTATGACATAGCAGTATATTAATAGATAAGAAAAACGTGTGTATGGTACACGTATATACATAAAATGACAGTCTTGATGATATGTTCAATCTAATCAGATCTTGTCATGTGGCGCAATCCTATACGTTCAAATTATTTTAATTTGATAGTCATGATTTACTCGTTGTATCTATAAAATGAGGGCTCTTCCCCCCTTATTTGATATCCCTAAGTTTATTTTTTTGCTCCATTTTCTCTAATTCCTTCTCCATCTTATATTTTCTAAATATTTTAATAAAAATTCTATTTTACCCCTAATTCAAATATTAGTAACTAATTTTTTTCAAGTTTGGGTTGAAGGTGAAGTCTTAACATCTTTCATGGGCTTATTTTGGTAAATTTATTTTCTCTTTCCCTCTAATTTCTGTGAATGTTTTAACTTTTCATTGACAAAAAATAATAACAAAGTTATTACTATTTGATACGATAAACCCTTAGCATCATATTAATTAGAGAGCAGTTCATGAGTAGTGAATATCACCCTCATGATTTAATTAGTACTAATAAGGAGTAGTAAGTTTTGGTGTATGTTGATACGAATCCAGATACTCAAAACATCTCATTACAATAGTTGTTAGTTTAATTTATTTCTGTCATTTCAACTTTAATTTTAAAATATATTAAATTACTTGTACTATAATTTCAATCACCCATTTAAAAAATTAATTCAACACATAATTAAAATTCATCTCCTCGTGAGATCGACACTCATCACCATTAATTTATTCTATAATAGATTTGTGTACTTGCGAGTTCAATAAAATTTACACAATAATGTTCTTGTATTTTCTCCTAATCTATATTAGGTCCAATATAAGCCCAAGATTCTATACCCAAAATTGGTCTAAAAGTCTATAATTATTTATAAACCGAAACATATCCAATATGGTTATTTTACATGCTCAATCTCAAAACTAATGCTTGATTAATGAATTATGAAATTTATTTTGTTCCTTAAACTATTTATGGAACCTTAAGATTTTTACTTAAATTATATTTAAGATATATGTATTCATTCTCTATAAATTATAATATTAATACTGATTTTCCTAAAATTAAAAAATTTAACTTATCATTTCTAGTAACTCTTTTTTTTTTATTAAGTGTATGACCTTTTAGGTTCTTTGTTATAAGGTAGTTGAACTATTTTAATGATAATTTTTTATTCATTGAAAGATGCTAAACTCTTTATTTGTCAATTAAAATTTTTTTTAATAATCTTAAGATGCGTTGAATTACCTTAAACAATAGTAATCTTAAAATTTCTACAAATCATGAGTGACACCTAATAATATTTTATAACTATCTAAAAATTAAAAATTATTTGATATATAGAACTTATTTTATTGTTTCTTTATGTTCTAGTCTCTTCATCATCAATGTTTAAAGAAAAGCAGAGTTTATAATTTAACGTGTTAAGCATTTATGTTTTATCTCAAAAATAAATTTAAATAAACTTGACATGAAAATTATAATTTGAACTCCTTCAAATATATTCACCTTGGTTAGAATTTCTCATACCAATCCATATTATGTTATAGGGATATCTATTTTACTTATTATAAGCTGATAAATTTTGTATTAGCTATATATTTATCTTCATACATAGCCAACCATAACAACTATCGCTAAATATCTTCTTTGATTAAGAATCCATCCTTATATTTTCACATATCATAAATGTCTATATACACGACATTTTTAATGCCTGAGGTCTAAAGACCATTACTAAATATAATATCTATTACAATATATAATAAAACATTAATACTCAAAACCATATAACTTATTATTATTCAATCAAATTCAGTAAATTTATTCTTACAACAAGCACTTATGTGTTTGACTTAATATCTCATATCTATGATATGAAACTTATTATCCATTTTAGCATCATATACCATAAAGGAGTTATAACACAAACTAGTATTTATGAGAATTTTTTATGCCCAATCATAAATCCACTACTAGGAACTATCTTAGAAATATATTACAAAAGATACATATTTTATATTCTCAATAAAGTCGAGAATGTATTCCTTAACTATTTTACTTCCTGGACTATATTCATTAATATAATTTATGAATATTGATAACTTTATCATTTTATAAATATCAAAATATTAATTAAATACAATTATTCCCTAAAAGTAAGTGTTACTCGATTGGCCTTTAAAGCATATTACTAACATGAGCCTCCCAAGCCAATCTTAAGTGCGGATATTTATCTTGACAAGTTTGTCAACCACTAGTGTTATTTCGATTTTGCAGCATTCACAGGGAATGTTGTTGTACAACTTAATTGTGTTTTCAGATGGAATCTCACTATAGAGGTTTTACCTAATGATGATGTTAACAAGGGAAATAATATTCATCATCATCATTCGTTGAAGATCGATCTAGGAGTAGGCATACCCTTATTATTGGTGAAGAGTTGCAACTGGTTTGGCCTATTACTTACAGGCTGAGGGTTCTGATCATAATAATATACTGAGCACTCTCAAGAGCCTCTCTAGAACTCTAGGGAAATTCCAGTTTCGAGATCTTAAAAAGGCCAATAAATCTTCGACGATAAGCACAAGCTTGGTTAAGGTGGTTTTTAGTGTAGTCTGCAAAAATGTGCTGCAACTATCAAACAAGAATCTTAAAATTGTTGCCAAAAAATTCTCTAGAGACAAAACTAAAAGTAAACATAAGTTTTTTACTGGGCTTTCTATCATTAATCATTTTATCACAAACATCTTGTTTGCCTACTTGGTAAGTCTTATATACTCTTCTTTGCTTTTACATAAGTGATGTTTTTCTCAAAAACTACTAACTGCCTTGAGTTAACTAGTCGACTAATAAAAATATGTCACGTGTTCATAGTACTAAGGAAATTATAACTGACTGAAATAATTAGAGACCAACGCTAAATAGATCAACCAAAAAACTACTTCTTATAACCGATTGTAGAACGAAAAACAACATCGTTTCATAATTAAATTCCTATTAATAAATTAAGAAGACGTCTCTCTCTTGCTCTATATCTCTCTTCCTCACACGAGTCTCAACTAAATGAAAAATTTAAATAGAGATGCGTGTACAGGCTAGTAAAATATCTCTGCTAAACTAGCTAGCCTCCCCTTATAACAAACCTAGCACTCTGTCACCACCATCGATCACTAGCCCTCTAGTCTTGTTGGCAGCATACTCATTTTTGTCTCCTGTAATCTCCAACTTATCGATGACCTTAATTTTAATCAAATATTCCATTTTATGCCAACACCTTAAAGATACTTTTATATGTTGAATAACATATTCATGTTTAATTATGCATAGAGAAAAGATTAATTGGAAAGGAGTGTAATCACTGAAGGATGAAACACGTTTTCTTTATCTTTGTTGAAGTTTACACATTTAACTGAAAACTAGGTCTTCCTGTGGTTGGTTATGTTTAATGTTCCATTGTGTAGTTGTGCTTTTTTTGAACTTTAAATAAATACATTTTACCTTGATTAGTTAAGTGAAAGGTCACCCTAAAGAAGCAAATATTAGAGACCTGAGGACTTTGTTGTTGATTAAATTACAAATATTTGCAATTGTTTGAAAAATAAAATAAAATCCAAAACGTTTAGCAATAGGAGTTTTATCTCCTCTAAGACCATCCTCCTTAAAAGCCACCATTAAATTTTCTACAAGCCAATGGTCATTTGACGTGGATTACACTTGCAAAGCTTGATGACAGAAGTTATTCACATACTCAATCACAAGAACAAGTTATGCAACTACATGGCAATGAATTAGTGGCTGCTTAAGAGGTCACCACTTCTATCTCATCTCCGATAACTGGTCTTTCCTTGTCAATTTCAAAGTTAGGTTCTTCACTAGTTAGATTATGCTTAAATTTATAAGAGAAAGGTAAGGACAAGTAGTATATTCCTTGAAACAACCAATTCAGCCAGTTTATCACTCGCTACTATTTTTTAATAAATTTAATGTCAATTGTATATTACGCAAAACATAACTAAGGATTGTCTTTTTTTCCAATAGCATATAAAAATTATGTTGTTATAGTCTATAAAATATTTTATTTTATAAATAAGCTACCAGACATATAGAAACTGAACTCTTCATAATAAAACAAATAAAAACGTATATAAATGTTTAACTATTATTGTTATTATTTTTTATCAACTAAATAATATATTGGTGTCGCACATATAAATGTTTAGTGTTGTTGTTGTTGTTGTTGCTACTCTTGTTTTTGTTATTAACTGAATAAATAATACACTGGTGACACAAAAACGAAAAGCTATTTATAATATATGATTACATGCCAAATGGAAGCTTAGATAATCACCTGTTTAGTGAATCAGATGATAAAACAACAACATTAGAATAAAAGTTGAGATATAAGTTCATGTCAGTGGTAGCATCAATGTTGCACTATATCTACAAGAAGTGCAATCATAAAGTTGAGTATTCTGACCTCAAAATAAGCAAAATTATACTAGATTCCCACCTTAATGCTCGATTGGGTGATTTCAAATTGGCACATACTTTAGAGAATCAAAAGGCCTTTTATGTCAAGCTAAAAGGAGTGCCAAGTACCATGAGCTACATTACATAAAAGTGCTTCTATATTAGCAAAGCTACTTGAGAATTAGATGTTTATAGTTTTAAAGCTATATTGTTGGAGGTTATGTAAGGTCAACTCTCGTACACCAAGATCCCACACTTCTAATTCTTAATTGATTATGTTTATTGTTGTATAAAAAAAGGCATGTATTAAAGCACGTGTATTAAAGGGCCGAAGATGAGAGGTTAGGAATCACTACATTGCAGAGGAGGAAAAAAAGACTTTTTTTTACTAGACCTTGCGTATTCACATCTTATTGTCAGTGAAAGGCCTAAAACGCAAGCCATCGGTTTACTATTATCGACATCTGTAACTACGCTTATTATTCCACCCCTTAAGCTAATTTTTGAATGGCCATCAATTTCTAGCCTAAATAGTATCAACATTGCATCTAGCATGACTTATATTGTCCGTACTACTACCATCACATCCAAGTGAATAGAAATTCATAATCAAGGAGATAAAGAGTTCAGTGACAGCAAATCTCTCAAGCAAAAAAATATTTTTTTAAGGAAAATTTTGCAAGTATATTTAAAACTTCATAAGTTTCATGGTGATATAGAAATTAATTACTTGCACTACCTTATAGGGCTAAGGTCTCTAAAAGAAAAAATCGAATCCTCAAAAGCATAAACGAAGACTACTAAGTGAGAATTAAGGATCCTCTAAGCTGAGAAATAAGAACTTTCTTTTGAAGCCTTAATTTAGTCAAAGACACTAAGCTAGTAGGCAAAAAATATCAAGATAATGCTTAAAACAGAAGAAAATCATAGAAACACAAAAAATAAATAGATAAATAAGTTGAATACCAAACCACCAAGTGCACGAAAGTAGGGACACAACCTTTACTTCTAAACACATACTCTATTATTTTTTCCTATTACTTGAGGGATTGGATTAAGCCCAATGCTCTACCATCCCATAACCTCCTAAAATAAAAGAGATGAAGATATAGTTATCATGCAGAACTTCATTCCTACAATAGATGTAATCTACCATAAGTCAATAACACCTCACGTTCATTAAAATAAGGGGATCTTTTGAGTAACTTTAAGTGTACCCTTCATTTTCCTAGATATTTATGATGAAATCCTTTCTTATATATAAGCTTTTGTTTCGTTCAATTTAAATATCTATTTACCATGCTTTCATACTATAAAGCTTGTTTGGAAAACATTATTTTGCAGCATGATGTTACTACTATTGGTTTGAACATTATTGTGACCTAGTTGGCAACTTAGGAAAAAATGTAATTCAACATTTTTTTCTAAAACTTCCGTGGTTTGCCCCCATGTAATAGGGATTTCAAGCTTAATTAAAGTTGCTCATCTGTCATGGCCTTTGTTAACTATTAAATAAGCAATAATGACAATTGATATGTTTCAAGTTCTTAGTCATTCTTGTTTATCATGCTAGTTATCCTTTTTTTCCCCTCAAATCAAAAAAGTTTTTAAATTATCAACTAATTGATATGATAGATTATTTTATGATTATATCTTAACTATATTTCTATATTACATTTGTATGTTTGGTGCTAATAAAGCATGATTAATTGCTATCTATGTAACCTCATATAGATGATTCCAACTATCTAGAAAGAATGAGCCCATAAGCCACCTCAAGTAGTCATACATTGATGCTATGTAAAAGTGTGTTACGAGACATATTACCAAATGCAATAATCGTTTAATTGTGCCACCAAATAAAAGTGAATAAAAAAAAGTATTTTAAATTTCACTCAACTTAATTGACAAAATGTAAGAAATGGCGGTCATGCCCCTAATACCTAGTGGTTTGATAGGCAACTTATTTATTTAAGCAATTTAGCTTACCACAAATTGTGTCCCTTTTTTATAGCATCAATTGTTGAAGGCTAATTTTTTTCCCATCTAGGGTCAATCCAAGTGCAATAAATAAAAGGTATATTTGCACAAATGGTAACAAACAAAAACTAATAAAATCCCAAAAAAGGGATTTCTAGTGATCCCAATCCAATACTTAAATAAATAATTGGAGAATTCAAGTTGAAGCGCAAAAATTTGAGTTTTAATGAACTTACCTCTCTTTAAGAGAGTAATGAAATATTTACCGGATACAACTGAGATTTATTTGATAGAATGTTCTCCCACCATCAAGGGGTGAAAAAACATTAACACAAATAACATCTCTCATTTGAGTAAGATCAACAAGATGCATTACAAAGATCTAAGATCATAAAAACCCATATTGGAAGATCAAGGGTCAATTCAGACCTCAAATGTAACAAAATTTAAGTTTTATCATAAATAGCTTGTAGGTATGCTCAAGTGGTATGCTTTCTTGCCTAAGTACATTAATGATTTTCTTAAATGATATAGTTTTACCATTACTTGGACACTCTATAATAAACAAATAATATTGAATTTCTTATTGATTTTGGTGATTTGATTTATAAAAACTAATCGTACAACTTTAATATATCCCTCCCTATTGAGCAATTCTTCACACTTATAGTAGTCTATAAGCATGCTTGTATATTATCACCCTTTATTTGGCACAATAGCACTTCATTAGTGGGTCTTATTTTCTTTTAAATAGCATGTGATTCCTTTTACTTTTTTTTCACAAGAACGAATTTTTAAATATTTTTATATTTTATATTATAATCGAGTCAAATATCCAGGATCTTGATAACAAAAAATTAAAAAATGAAAAATGTATTGCAAGTGAAGCGAAATAAAAAGATCTAATTTAGTACCAACCATAACACACATTAGCAGGGGCGATAAAACATTTGACAAACTACCCACAACAACAGAGCTTCCCCCAAGAAGACGCACTGAATCACGTTTCCTGAAACGACAGTACTTCACTGAGGAATTATTATTGCCGATGTGACTCTATTCACACGGTTGGTAATACAAGGTCCACAAGTGGAACTTTCTCATGATTGTCTTGATTACTTTCGAGTTACTGTTCCTCCTTTATGTCCGGTCCTTAATGCCTCAACCAATATGAATAAAAAATCAAATAAGGTAATCCAGATTCCAGACAGTCCAGTAGCAGTAAATCTCATGAATAAATTTAACTATGTCAATTCCCGTTTCTACCCATGCCATTTTCAGATTTTCCTACAGGACGCGCGCAACAGCACAAGCCGGCGCGGCCGGCAATTGACCGATTGCTTCCGAGTTCCGAGTTGGCATGATCACTGCTCGCTATTATGGTTTTTCTGACTAAGCTGACGCACTCGCAGTCGCGCGCTTTTGTATTTCAACCTTGTTTACTTACCACGTATTATGTAAAATTTACGTACACGAAAAATGTTCCGAGGAATACTGCCTACTTGGAGATATCAGGAAAGGATAAAAAAAAATAAATAATATATTTACCATGAGGCGCCAAGCAAGGGGGACGGGGCTAGTTACTTCCCAGGAACGAGGATTATTTTGTAGGTGTCACGTCGACAGGTAAATGAGACTGCTTCCACGAACCCTTTTTTTTTTTTTTTTTTAAATAATTGGAGATTGCTGTAATGCCTTTAAAACGAGTTTGGAAGAAGCCAAAACTTTTTCAACTTTATAGTAATAGTCCCGTGACTCATAAACCTGACCATACTGCTGCTTCGCTCCTTACGCCATTCGTATTAATATTGCTTAGAAAGAATCATCTCTTTCTCTTCCACCTTTCTCCTCTTCTTGGACGAATTCAGATCTCTGAATCTCTGATTGTCATCTGTTTTTGCTTTTCATTGTTAAGGTAAATAACATTCGCGTTAGTCATTTTGTTGTTTCCTTGGGCTACATTTTACCTTTTTTTTCTTAAAAAAAATAATAATGAGATAGAATGCAAATCCGCGGATTCATTTTTATTCCCATGGTTTGTTGTGAAGTTGGGCATCTTTAATTCATCTATTTGGAGTTCACTTATGCAATTTGCAGGGTCGATCTATGAGGAGTTTCTCTCATTTCATGCTATTTATGGCTTGGAATTGAAATTTCTTTAGCTGCCGCTCACTTGAGCATATATTTCTTTTTCTATTTTTTTTCTCCGAGAATGAGTGTGGATCTCTAATCCCTCATCGTCCAGATTTGTCCTATTCTAACTCTCCAGCGCCAGCGTTCTCCATTATCCATTCCTTTTTCTTTTTGTTTTATTATTATTTTTAATTTTGTTCCCTGTGAATTTAAGTTTTTCTCCCTATCAATATAACAATTATTGGTGCTTCCTTTCTGTAACACTCTGACTCTGACCTGTGACTAACTCATCTTTTTCAGGCATCAAGATATAATTCAAGGAGCTCAGAGGAGTGACAATCTGAATTTTGATAATGAAATGAAAATTAATGTGTTGTCCACAATGGCCCAAAGTATGAGAACGACTCAGTCTCCCTTTAGCTCTAGCCATGGAAATGACGAAACTGCTTTGGACAACTCTGCTGCTACTTCAAATTGGGATGAATACGACAGCGATGGCACGAGCTTTGCTTCACCGTTAGTCCTTGTGTCATATCAGTTTTTCTCTAGTATCTAAGCTCAGAGTTGAGCATGAGCCAATGCGGCCAATCTTCTTGATAATGTGTCTTTGGAGCTTTGCCATCTTTATTTTGCATTTTAGTTGAATATATGCTGCTGAATTTAATTTAATCAACTCTTATATGAGAGATTCATTTGTTTATACCAAATGGATCACTATGAATGATTTACTTTTCACTTCTGTAGGCTTTGTATGGCGACTTAACTACTATATTAATTTTTTTCTCCTTGCAGTACACCAGCAACTTTCTCAATGGCTGTTCCTGCAGAACTTGCCTCTGCAATACCGTTGATTGATCGATTCCAGGTGGGAAAATACTACTATAGCTGTTATGCTGTTGCTGGTCTGCAAAAATATACTTTCCAGTTCAGTTTGCCTTTGTTGGGTATAGAAAAATGACTGTGAACTACAATTTGCTTTAAGGTCAATGGTTATTGAAAATTTGATGTTCCTTCATGTTCTAATGCTATATAGGTAGAAGGGTTTTTAAGGATGATGCAGAAGCAAATTCATTCTGCTGGAAAGCGTGGATTTTTCTCTAAAAAATCTACAGGTGCCCATGTTCGAGAAAAATTCACTTTTCAGGATATGCTTTGTTTCCAAAAGGTAAAGGCATGATTTTATTTTCTTTTTCTTTTTTTTCCTTTTTTAAAAAATGAGCCTGACACATGGTAGATTAAACTAATTCATTGTACAGGACCCTATACCGACTTCATTACTTAAGCTCAATAGTGAGCTGGTCAGCAGAGCAACAAAATTGTTTCAGATAATACTGAAGTACATGGGAGTTGAATCATCAGATCGACTAACTCCGCCAAGTTTGGATGAAAGGATCGATTTGTTGGGAAACTATATAACACACTTTGAAGCGTGCTGAGCTGCGAGATGAACTCTTTGCTCCAGATATCAAAACAAACAAGGAATAACCCTGATAGGGTGGGCATAATTTGATTTTCATTCTCATGACTGGCTTTCTATGGGTCTGTAGTAGTTGGAGCTATGATTTGATCTATGTGATTATTGGTAATTTATTGGTTCTGACATTACAGGCAGTGTAATTAAAACATGGAGCTTATGTATTTATGTGCATCTTCTATGCCACCTAGCAAGGACATAGGTGGTTATTTAACTGAGTATGTTCACAATGTAGCTCAGTGGGCATTATCATTGATTCTGAGGTTCAGACCTTGGCATTAAATACCTTAAATGCTTTGAAGCGTTCTGTTAAAGCTGGTCCCCGGCATACCATACCAGGTCGTGAAGAGATTGAAGCTCTTCTAACTGGTAGAAAGCTTACAACTATAGTATTTTTCTGGATGAAACATTTGAAGAAATTTCATACGATATGGGAACAACAGTATCAGATGCTGTTGAGGTACTCTCCCTTTGATATTTATATATACTACTTTTTCTGTTTCATGAAGTACATCAATGATTTATTATGCAATCTTCTTCTGTAATTTGAATTATTTTCTGATCCTTCAACTTCAATATGGCTGCCTCATTGTTTCTTTATTTAGATAATTCATTTCTGCCAGGTTTTTCGGTTTCATGACTTGTCATGTGCTTGAATTGTCAACACATGAAATCCTAGATTGTCATTTATTAGTTGATTTGCTATCTGTGGCCTGGAAGTCATTTAATAGATCATTTTGCATTTTTTGTATTTCTCTTTGTTAGTTAAACCAGAATGACAATTCATTTTCTTTTAGGCACCCTATAGTTTTGCTTTAGAAAGTGTATCTTGACTGTTGATGGATATTTTATCCATTCATATCTGTTTTTGTTTCTGAAAAAATTTCTGATACTTGTTAGATTCATGCTTGATTCAGGAACTAGCAGGGATAATTAAACTATCAGCTCACTCAGCTGATCAGTCTGTTTGAATGTCGAAAAGTTGTTACTGGTTCCAAGGCATCTGACCATGACAATGGTTTTTATTCTGACTTATCTTGAGTTTTTTTACCAAATGAGAATTGGAGACTGTCAACTAATTTGCTGTATATTGTCAAATAGAGGAGTACATTGGGCTAGATGATAACAAATATATTGGGGATCTGCTTGCGGAATTCAAATGACCAAGGATCGTAGTAAAGGAGAAATTTTGCACTGCAAACTGACATTTAAAAAGAAACTTTTTCGGGAGTCTGATGAGGCTGTATCAGACCCAATGTTTGTGCAGTTATCATATGTTCAAGTATGTAATATCAATTATAGTAGTATTGACAAATTTAACTTGTGTTCTAAAATGATAAGTCATGCCTATCTGAATCATAGGTTAAATTTATTTTCTGGGTTTGGTGATACTGATTTTGTTCTCACAGTTGCAACATGACTATGTGTTGGGCAATTATCCGGTTGGCAGGGATGATGCTGCTCAGCTGTCTGCTTTGCAAATCTTGGTTGAGATTGGGTTTGTTGGCAGTCCTGAGTCATGCAAGTTAGTGGATCTGTTATTTTACTTTCTTTCTTTTTTTTTTTTTCCATGTATTTGGCTGCTAATTTGCGAGTAAAGCATGGCAGTCTTTGAATTTTTGTTTTTAAATCATGGTAGTTAGTTAAAACATTAGTATAATTTTACTGGTCATTAAACTTTGAATATTTAGTAGTTTTTCCTTCTATGTTTTATATTTTCTGGCTAATGCCTTTCA